>OW387140.1:50276597-50698822 GCA_936440205.1 Lepidonotus clava | reverse complement strand
GGCCAAGGTTATGACGGGAATAGATCCAAAAATGGTCCCAATAAAGTAATAGGCCTGGGGGACAGGAGGTGAAGATAATTGAGACTGGGATATGATGGGGATAGGTCGAGGTAGGTCCGAATTAAAGTAAAAGGCCTGAGAGATGGGAGTATGGAGGCCAGGATAATTATGATGGGGATCAGTCCATGTTCGTCAGCACCTACTTGGTACTAGGCTGGTTAAATCACTTACATACATAATGTTGAATTAATGAAATTGATAAAGCTGTGTTTCTATGTGAAAACACATGGTCACGCCCATTAAGATACTGAGATTACCAAGGGATTTCCCCAACACCATGTATTACACAAATTTAACACGAGGAAAACTGGTAAATACATGTCTTCTGTCTGCAATGAATATAACATCTGAGACAATCATCAGATTTTTTTTAGAACAAAATGTGAAAGAGATATTATGTTGATATAATAGATTAATGATTACCTTTGTCGGAATTGAGGAATCTTTTTCCCTTCCTTGTCTTTATCATCTGCCACATCGATATCTACTCTGCCACTGCCATGTTCATGTCTCATGTTACAGGTTAGGTTGTTAAACCTAACCCTGACCACACTCTGCTGGGTGTAATGCCTGGTCCACTCATACAGATCACTGCTGTCAATGTTTCCTAATGACACTCTGACATCTCTCCAGCCTCCTCCCTTCTCCACCAGGAGCTGCTTCAGGTAGTGCTGAGTGTCCTCCAGGAGGAGGGCGTCCAGGAGGCCTTTTACACCGATAGGGCAGGATTTATTCCACTGTATCTCAAGGTAATCAGCCCTGATCCTCCACTGTCGGCTCATCTCACCCAGCATCCCTGACCAGGCCTGGGGGCACAGGAGCTGCCGTGCAGGAGGAGCACCCCAACATTCACTGTAGTCAGAATAAGAGGTCAATTCACCTGCAGATGGGATGTCGACATCTATACTCCATACATGTCTGATACCAGTGCTGGCCCTGCTCCTGCAGTCTGTTCCTCCATCCTGTCTGGTGACCACCTTTGTCTGCTGGGACTCCTGTTGGGCAGTGTCATCATGTTGTACGGTCCACTCAGGATGATGGGGCTGTTCATGTTGCTGTATCAGCTGACAGGCATCAAAGGGAGACCAGGAGTGTATGGTCAGTACATCAGTGTCCTCTTCGATACTTGACAACCTTGTCTCACCTGTGACATACCAGGTTGTCCTAAAAAGAACAAACCAAAAATAAAATTTGATATCTCAGTACTTTTTTTATGTCAGAACATAACTATGTGCTCCTCAGTTTGTACGTTTTCCCAAATTATCTGAATGTTTTCAATTTTTCCTTTGATAATGCATTGATGTAGGATTATGTGTGACAAAATACATACATGCACTGTACAACAACATGCAAAGCATATTCATTTATGGTAGTAGATAGTGTCTGGCTTGCTTTGTAATGGCTAAAAATATACCTAAGATAGCTTTTGTCAGCCAAAGTCATGTTATAAACAGACAATAGAATCAAAACTTTGATTTTTCACCATACGTGAAAAACATTATTGCATCATGAAGAAAATCAATTTTGACCATTGGTTTCAATGAGAAAAACCCCAGTTTTACACATAATGAAGAACTAACAACAATATCCATATCAAAAATGTTTGAAAAATGATATTTTTTGCCTATTGAACATCATAGTTATCAATGATTTTCACCCCATCTTGGCATTGATGGAGATTAGATATACAGATCCTTATAAAACCATCAATCATCGTATATGAATATTTATCTGCATGTAACATTGGCCATGGTATTTGTATCCAAAGATGTTACGGTAGGAATCCCTTATCTTTAATATCTTAGATGCCTGAAAAGCCAGGAAAATTAATTTTTTTATGATAAAATATTCCAAAATGGTCTGTCTTTCTGAATGTGATCTCTGTACTTTCACTATTATTGTTGACCATGTTTCATTTGAAATACATTAATTTTGGTAAGAATAAGCCCGGAGGACATGGCAGTAACCCCTTGTGTAAATGCAAAATCCGGCCAGCCTAAAAATAGATATTGTTTCCAATTGACCAACCTGCTTCTAAAAGGGCAAGTGGATTGGTTGGAATATATTTCCATTTGGTATGGAAAGTACTAATCTTTTTTAGAAAACAAAATTTAGAGGAAAATCACTTTCAGTCAGCAGTAATGTACCAAAATATCATATTTGTATTTTGGACCCTCGCCATGTAAAAGAATCATGATAGAAATTTGGGAGCTGAGTGCCTGTGACTCTGGCTCACTCAGCACCCATCCAGCCTATCCCTACCTAGCCAGAAGTGAAAGCAATGCCGTTTCCACTCTCCAGTGCCCTGTGCCCCTCTGTACCCCACTGCAACACTGAATCCCACCACAGTGCCCCACCTTCCCCCATCATCCCCACTCTCCCCCTACTCTTCCCCTCTCCCCCACTTTCCCCTACTCTTCCCCTCTCCCCCACTCTCCCCCACTCTCCCCCACTCTCCCCCACTCTCCCCCACTCTCCCCCACTCTCCCCCACTCTCCCCCACTCTCGACCACTCTCCTCCACTCTCCTCCACTCTCCCCCACTGTCTCCCACTCTCCCTCACTCTCCCCCACTCTGGACCACTGTCTTCCAAACTCCCATACTCTCCCCCCGTCTCCCCCACTCCCCGTCACTCTCCCTCACTCTCCCTCACTCTCCCTCACTCTCCCTCATTTTCCCTCACTCTCCCTCACTCTCCCCCGCTCTTGACCACTGTCTTCCACTGTCCCCCACTCTCCCCCACTGTCCCCCACTGTCCCCCACTCTCCCCCACTCTCCCCCACTCTCCCCCACTCTCCCCCCACTCTCCCCCCACTCTCCCCCACTCTCCCCCACTGTCTTCCCCCACTGCCCCCCACTGTCTCCCACTGTACCCCACTGCCCCCCACTGCCCCCCACTGTCCCCCACTGCCCCCATCTGTTTCCCACTGCCCCCCACTGTTTCCCACTGTCCCCCACTGTTTCCCACTGTCCCCCACTGCCCCCCACTGTCCCCCACTGTCCCCCACTGCCCCCCACTGCCCCCCACTGCCCCCCACTGTTTTGAAGAAACGGGAAGATAGTTAATTATAAAGAGCTTTATTCTAATGTGAAAATCCGTAATACTATTTCGAATTTAACTCTGTGATTGTGAGTGGAGGAGAGTGTTTCCCACTGCCCCCCACTGTCCCCCACTGTCCCCCACTGCCCCCCACTGCCCCCCCACTGTTTCCCAATGTCCTCCACTGTTTCCCACTGCCCCCCACTGTTTCCCACTGTTTCCAACTGCCCCCCACTGCCCCCCACTGTTTCCCACTGCCCCTCACTGTTTCCCTTTATCCCATCTGTTTCCTACAGTCCCCCACTGTTTCCCACTTTCCCCTGTTGTTTCCCACTTTGCCCCACTGTTTCTATTAACTGGGTGCACGGATTCTCATAGACAGTCCCACTACCAAGGACGTCATGAAAATCCTGTAGGGGATGGTCAGAGTTGCATATCTTTGTTTAACTACAATATTTTTGCTGTTTTCCACTGTCCCCACTGTCCCCCACCGTCCCCAACAGTTACCCGCTGTCCCCCACTATTTCCCACTGTGCCCCGCTGCACCCCAATGTCCCCAACTGTGCCCCACTAATTCCCACTGCTCCCCACTGTTTCCCACTGTCCCCCACTGTACCAAACTGTGCCCCACCATACCACACCAGCCCCACTTCATGCCATATTGCTCCACCGCTCCTTACTGTGCTTCACTTTACCCCACCACATGGGCACCATGCCTTGCTGCAGTCCATGGTGCCCAAGTCTCTTCTCTTACCCAAATAAAAACATGTCCGCTGAAGATAAGGATGTGGGTCAATTTTGGCAAAATTCCTAAATTTTGGCAGATTTACATATTTACATACATATATACTTTTAAGGATTCAAGGGGCGTTTATTATGGTGGTAGGGACCAGCGACCTCTAAGTATAGGTTGTTTTGTGGAATTCTGCCTAGACCTTTATATCTTGGTGTTCCAAAAAATCCAAGCTACCTCTTCATTTACTTTGATATGGGGCCCCCAATAGAAACCATTCTAGTCTCTAAAAAATGACATCAACCTATACAATAAGTAAGAATAAAACCACATTAAACCCTCTCAACATAAGTGGGCAGCCAGGCAATTCAATTTGAGAAGATTCAAACCATTTGGTCTCAGTTTTTTTAAATTATAGTTGTCAACATTAAAAGAGTAATTTATGAAATGTATTAATGAGCAATAATGTGGTAACTACCCCTTATATCCTGGGCGTATTACTTTCTGTCCGTCTTTCAAATGTAGGTCTATGAATCCAATGCTGACCACACTCTGCTTCAGGTAGATCCTGCTCCAATCATGCAGGCTTTTCATATCGATGGCCACACCCATCACTCTTATATGTTGCCGGCCTCCTTCCTGCTCCACCAGGAGCTGCTTCAGGTAGGGCTGAGTGTCCTCCAGGAGAAGGGCATCCAGGAGGCCTTTTACACTTATAAGGCAGGATCTATCCCACCATATGCTAAGCTGGCCAGCCCTGATCCTCCACTGTCGGCTCATCTCACCCAGCATCTCTGACCAGGCCTGGGGGGACAGGAGCTGCTGTGCCGGAGGAGCACCCCAACAGGCACTGTAGTCAGAATAAGAGGTCTGTTTACCTGCAGATGGGATGTGGACATCTATCCTCATTACATTTCTGATACCAGTGTTGGCCCTACTCCTGCAGTCTGCTCCTCTGTCCTGTCTGGTGACCACCTGTGTCTGCTGTTGGTCAGTGTCATCATGTTGTGTTGTCCACTCAGGATGATGGGGCTGACCATAATGCCGTATGAGCTGAAAGGCATCAGCAGGAGACCAGGCATGTAGAGTCAAACCATCCTCTTCCTCCCTCATGGTTGACCACCTGCACTCATCCATCACATGCCATGCACACAGACCCCTGAAACGACACACCACATACCACATAAGCATCTTGCAAGAAAATGCCAAAAAGGAATAAGCATTTCCTTTACTTACTTTATATGTTGTAGGCATTAATAGTAATCGAATTGTATAAATACAACATGTTTAGTGTGGTATTTAATTTATTTAAAGGGACTATAAGAAAAATGTAACGGTATACAATGGGACCTTGGTTATACAGATCTTGAAGATAAGGTTTTCCATAACTTATATCTAATGAAACCAACATGGAGTTGGATATGTTTGCAGTGCAAACTCTCTGATGGAACTACCCAAGATGGCCATCACAATGAAAGGGTACTTTAACCATCTGCTATTCGCTAGAATTGCTTTGGTAATTCCTAAATGATACATTTTGAGGTCATGTTTCACAGTGACCAGGAATATAATGCCATCATCTAAATATTGTTTTCCTGTGACTAACATCAAAATATCAACAAATTCTGTAGTCCTTCTTATTTTACATTTTAATACTACATTTTAATACATACAAATATGATGAAGACTTTAACCAGCTGAAACATGTTGATCCAGCCACATGTTAATTTCAGTTCATAAAATGAAACATCATTTTGCCATTGAGTTGGATGTACTTCAACACCATTAATACCAACGACATATTTGAGTACTCACTTAAATTGAGTATCTCTGGTTTTATCAGATAAAAGTATTTTGATATAAAGTTAGGTTAACCCTTATATCCTTGGGGATGCCAGCCCATTCCGTCAGGGCCAAACCAAAATGTACTGAAACATCCCCTGAAAACTTTCCTGAAAATGCCGTAGGACTCCCGAAACATTTTGATGTGTATCAACTTTTTTAAATCATGAACGTCAGAAGTAGTATAATGGAGTCGCTGGCGCGCATAGTCAATGCTACTAATTAGGTCACTAGGTCAGTACGAGTGAGCATCGGGGATAAATAGGTTCATAGACTAATAGAGACTTTGAATAATTAGGTTATTACGACCTACTTTCGTGACCTACTTTTAAAAATACGTTTAAGGAACGTATGTGTTATTTCGTTATTTTTTCATATTTTTTATATATACTTTCTACGTATATTTTACCGGATAATTTTACCGGACGTTCTATTATTTTCGTTATTTTTACATTTTTTTTGTATATAGTTTGTATACACTTATGTCATTTATTATTCATTACATATAATAAATAAAACAAAACAACATTTTTTTTAGTTATTTTTTATCAAAATCGTAAAAAGCAGATTATAATTCATATATACAACATGTTTCTTTTAGATTTTTTAAAAAATTGTTAAATATTTTATGTTTTTCATATATTTTATACTTTTTTTGGTTTTTCATACATTTCCTATATAGTGAAAATGTTTCAGTTTTTTTAGCTATAGTTCATTGTCCTTGGGCAGTCATTTTTCAGCTTTTTATCTATAATTCATTGTCCTTGGTCAGTTATTTTCTTAAAGGGCGAAGGAATTGTTGGAGCATGAGAAACCACAGCCTCTAGATTGCGCTGAACCTTCTGTGAGTTCTTCCAGCTTACTTTGCAAGTTGGTAACGGCGAAGAGGAGTCGGTCGACATTAGCCGACAGGGCCTCCACACAGTCAATGGTGTTCTCCAGATCACGTTGCATGCGACCTAGTGATATGGGACGTCTCTTAGGCATGTCCAGTATTACATCTTCTTCTTCTGATGACTCTCCTTTTTCCTCTGTATCTGTAGATAACCACATTTCTAGCGTTTCAACATCTGGTGTTTCCGTCTTCTCCATTTCCACCGGTTTAAGTTCATGTAAGAAAGAACTGTCTTGTCCGTTAGGCTTGTCATGGCTGGGGTACCTAGCGCTGACAGTGCGACGTAGGGGTTGAGAGTGCGACATGTTTCTATAAGAAAACGAACACAGTGCGCTCCGCAGGTGGTGCTTGTGAGTGCTTGTAGTTGTTGTCGGTTATACTCCCAGATACCGTATGACGAACGTTGGCAGAACGAGATGTGCTTTATAGCTATTGGTGGTAACCCGAATGAGTCAAAATAGAAAGTTTTCCCTTGTGGTGATACCCAAAATGCTACCCAATGTTCCCCTGGTTTATTGTGAGGATCTGTGTTGCTAATGAAACAAGTGAAGGGTCGTGGTTTTTTTGGTATTCTATCACAGGGAAAAGTTCCAAGGAAATATCTATTTGTGTGGGGATGGTTACGTAGAATTTTGTTCAATTCTGAGGTTTTGAGAACCATCTTCAGTTCTACACCATGGCGTAGTCAGTGACCGGCAATCGGTCGGCTGTGAGCTGGATCAAGCTGTCGTAAGTGCTCAGCATAATTACTGAAACCGCGTTGCCCAGCGCTTCAGCAAACTTGAGGGACACCGACAGCTTTCCCTGTCGCAGCAGGTTGATGCGGGCGTCCTCTGGAGTTCGGTCGGGGGTCAGGTCGAAAGCAAACAACGTGTACCCGTTCTTAAAATGATGTAACTGAATACCACAGTCGTGACCCGAAGCTAATAGTCCAGTCTCCTTGAAGAGTTGACTGTAGGCTCTGCTAACGTTTCCATTGACAAAGTCTGTCTTCACGTGGAACTTCTGATCGTCGAACTGCAAGGCTACTTCTGTTACGTCGTAGTGCTTGAAGTTGAACGGATTCTCCGTCTTGCTCCCTGAGCTGGCCGACTCTTTGACGAAGCCAATAATCACCCCCGTGATCTGCGTTGCGTCGGGCACGGTCCACGTGTACTCCGGTGAACCTTGCGTGAGGGTGTGCTTTGTGACCTTGCTCCTGGTGATCGGGTAGTTGAATGGTCCCATCTTGGGGTCGCGTACACTTTTATTGTGTACCTCCACCACCTCGTCCCTGACGTGAACTTGACGCATGGTCATTTCGGCCTTCTTGATGACGACTTTGTAACTCTCGTTAGCGGCCATCTGCATGTAGAAGGTGGCGGGCTGACGTTCGAAGACGAGTTTGATCTCGCAGTGAGAGGGTAGGAGTTTACACTGAGTAAACAAATCGAGGTGTGGTCTTGCCACCATAGACTTAACGCCTCCGACATGGACTGTTCGTTGTGAGTTCCAACCTGCGTTGGCTTCACCTCTGGTGTCCAATTTTTCCGGGGTGTCCATGAACCAGTTCTGGCAACCTTGGAGGCGACACTTTCTGGCCCCCTCCACCGTTGTCAGGAGGTCGATGAGATAGGACTTGTAGGAGTACTCTTCATTGTTCGAAGTTACCTTCTCCCCGTTGATGAGAAGTTGCACGCTGCTGAAAAGTGAATGAATTAAGTTGTTGACTGGAGCTGCATCGTGTGCCATGGTTAAGGCAGCTTCGTCGTTTCCTTGAACTACATACTCTAGGTAGAGTTCAGCTTTGCTGAGGTCTGTGTAAAGATTGCTCTGTTCGAAGGTGAAGTCAAAACAAGTTGTGGTGTCAGTGAGAGCGTTGTTTGTTGTTTTCTTGACGAATTGACTTCGGAGAATATCTTTCTGTGATATAGGTAGTGCGTGTAAATCCAATTCATCTACGGCACAAGTTGCCACACAGGGGTGAATGATACTCATGATGAACCCTTTAGAAAAGGGTAGACTTACGTCTACCTACACTCTTCTTCTTCCCGTTACCACGTCTTGCACCTTGCGTTGCTCGGCGTCGTTTGGCTGGAGGGCCATCGTCGTCAGTGTTTAAGTACCTTCTGGCTGCACTGAAGGCTGTGTCCATTAAGGCACTTCCTGCACTCTTTGACCTTTTTACGATGCTCTTCTTAAAGTTTTTTCCAGCCACGACATCGTCAAAAACACCTTTTCGACGATGGTGGGGACGGCTGCTTTAAATGCTGACGCACCGAGCTTCTTTATCATCGGAAGAGCCGATCTGATTATACTTCCGAATATTCCGTGGCCAAGTTGTCTTTTAGCTCCACCGAAAGCAGGTAATTGTCCACTTCCAAATTGCGAGCGCTTATAATATTGGCCATATTCACCTCTTGGTGATGAATACAAGGGTGGCACGTTCATATAGTAACTCATCATTTTTCCAATGTCTTCCTTCTTACACTAATGTACTATAGGGATGAGAGAGAGCTCTAAAGGTCAGTACTACCGACACTTCCCCGTGCTCAAATGGTATAGGTTCGCCTGCACTGTCTCTTAAGTACACTCCAATCTCTTTGAAATGTGTTATTCGCAGAGGATGGAAAATCAAATTGGGAAAGTTTATTGTGTCCATTGTTTTTTGAGAGTAGTTGTTTACAGCCATACATCGAAGAAGTGGCGCTTCAGTATCTCCTACTACCCCGTTGTGAATAATGTCAGAGTAGACATAGACTGTATGGTTTCTGTAGTTGACATCTGTTATTTGTTTTGCTCGTGTGCGCCTACCCATGTATATTTTTCCTTCGAAACCAAGTTGATAAGAAAGGGTTTCTGGTATGACGAGCATTGTGTTGGAAGGCAGTGCAATAAGCGTTTTTATTGTGAATTCGTTATAAGAGAAAATTTCATCTGGACCATTTCCTTTATTTTTTCGCTTTTCTTCTTTCATTTTCTTGATGACTTTTGGTATATTTTTCTTCATTATTTTATTCAGGAGTTTGATCAGATCTTTGTTGGTTTCCACTCGCCTGCTTTCCATTGAGAAACGAGCGTAAGACCGTTTTCCTGGAAAGTGCTTCCTTGCTAATGAATCGATGTAACTCAATGTGGGAGGCAGCTTTTTTGGTTCATCAGCATCAGCGTCTTCGAATACTTCTGCGGGCTCTGGTTGATCGTCATCGTCATCGTTTTCTTCTTTTTCAATTCCCTCCATTTCAACTTCTAGTTTTCTTTTCGGGGGTGTTTCATGCATGTGTGTTACCAAATCAGTATCAGGAACGGTTCTCTGTCACGTTTTTTCCTACTGCTCTCTATTTCACGCTTCAGTCGAGTGATAGCTTCAACGGACCTTGTCGGAGGTGTTTGTAATGAAGTAATTCCTTCTCTAGATTTCTTAGGAGGTGTAGGTCCGTCGGAAGTGTGAGAACTTGGTGTCAGAGGAGCTATACTCTCACTAACTGTTCTTACAGCTGACACTGCATCTGAAATAAACGCTCCAGAAGACTCTTCATGATCAGGGTCTGGTACTGTCGGTGTTTCAATTGAACCAGCTGCAGTTCCAGGTGTAGTTGTGGAAGTAGCAGGAGATTCAGAAGAAGGCTGTTCATCAGAACCGCGGGAAGTTCTTGCCCTAGTTGGTGCGGTGTTATGTTTCTTCTTTTCTGACGGTGCTTCTGTGGTGAGAAGGTAGAAAGTTGATTTTCGCACATTGTACCATTTTACTGGAAGTGTTATTTCAGATAACGCACAGTCTGTGTCAGCTGGTAGTACCATATACTTTTGTAAAAGAACTCTGTAAGTGCTCAGAGTGTTGTCTGGAAAGGTCTTAGTAGATGAGTTACTGTGTAGGGTGCAGGTTACATCCATTTTTGTATGTTCTTGACTGGTTCCCAACTGTTGAATTTGTCTCAGTATCCTTTCCACTTAATGAGTGCTTCTCTTTTAGCACCTTTTCCTCTATATTTAAGGATGCTCTCGACAGTGTACTGCTTCCTTGGAGTAACTTTCACCTTCTGAACCTCTTGAGGATAAAACCACCCCTTTATTCTTTCTTGAAGGGTATCTTCGATTTCATATCCCTTAATATAGTCTGGGTTCTTTACAGTGAATATTTCTTCACTCCAATTTGGTTCATATCCACAATTAAAGGTTTTCTTTTTTCTTAGAATTTGTGCTCTATCACCACTTTTCATTAAAGGTTTCCTTTTCTTCTTTAAATCTTTAGCTCTCACTCTTTCATACAAATGATAGAACAATCGATCAGCGTTATATTTATTAACGTCTACCGGTCGACCTCCTATGGTAGAATGAAAGGTGTGGTTGTAAGAATGCACTAGATCTTGAAGTACATCTATGTATGTGTAGGTTTTCATGTGAGTGAAGTATCGCCACATTTTCTGTTGTAAGGTCCCGTTGAACCTTTCTGCTATAGAACATTTTATGTCATCATTTTCTCCAGTGAAAAAAGATACACCTGTCTCTTTCAAGTAATCCTGAAAAGTTTTGTTCAGGAACTCTTTACCTTTATCTGTTTGAAGGTATTTAGGACATCTTTTAACTGTCATAACTTTGAAAGCTTCCATAACATCTGTGGCTTTTTTACTTTTTATAGCTTGTGCAAATCCAAATCTGGAGAAGACATCTATGGCAACCATTATATACGAATAGCCTTTGTTATACTTTTTGAACTGTTGCATATCTTTCAAGTCCATTTGCCATTGTTTATCTATTCCAAAAGTCTGTGTTTTACGCCTACGAAACCGCCTCTTGAATGGTTTATGCTTAGTATAAGCATTCACAGATTCAAGTGCATCTTCAATATGCTTGATGTCAGTGTTTTTGAAATAGTGTTTCTTTATTTTGGATGCACTTGTGAAGCTTGCTGGCTGTTTAGGATCAGTGAAGTGCTTAACCACATCTTTCTTCAGAGCCTTGTAGACCATTTTACAAATGGTGTTACTGTAAAGTGTCGATGTCTCTTACTTCTGCCGTGACCTTCTTGTTGAGGAGGCTTCTCTTTCAGCCTAGGTGTTTCCACCTCTTCATGTTCCTCTTCACTGTCGGAACCCTTCATGTTGTAGTTCCTTATATATTTCATTTTCGGATTTAACTTCTTAACAATCTGGAAGAATTGTTTCTGCCCCGGTAAGCTGGCTCGCTTCTTAGTAGTCGGTCGCACTGCACTCACAAGAAGATTCATCAAATGTGTTTCATCTATAGGTGTGTCTCCTAGAATGAGACGACCGTCCTTTGTGAACTGTTTTCGTGATTTGGCCAAGGTCTTGTAGAGATTACGCACAGAGTTATGGTAAGAACCCGGAACTTTTTCTAGTGCTTTTTCCATCTTATGTGGTAGTACCTTCGGCATAAGTAGTCCTCTCGGTTTTGTAGAAACTCTTTTAGGTTTCATGATAGTCGGAGAAGGTTGCGGAGATGGTGAAGGAGAACGTGAAAGGTGCGATGTTGAAAACAACATAC
The DNA here is from genome assembly GCA_936440205.1 of Lepidonotus clava. NCBI lineage: Eukaryota > Metazoa > Annelida > Polychaeta > Phyllodocida > Polynoidae > Lepidonotus > Lepidonotus clava. The sequence goes on along the minus strand of OW387140.1, from coordinate 50,686,768 downwards.
TTTTAGCTTTAGAGGAAAGGATGGAGGACCTATTCATGAGATCATTGTATGTGGCTAGTTTCTCTTCTCTGCTCATCGTTGGATCGTTCAATACACGACTCATTTCTTTTTGTAAACGAGCTAACACCTCCACGGTAGGCGCTGTAGGTTCAAGTTTTTCTTTTACCATTGACCTTTCGAAAAAGGAATCCCTGTCACTTTCTTTGGCAGGAGGTGGAGAATCAACTTTGCCAGAAAGAGCTGAACTCTCCATTTCCACTTTGTTAGAACTTTGCAACACATCTGGATGAACGAGCAGCATTCGTTTATAGCTTGTCATTTTCTCCTAATGGTGTCTTGTAAGGCCTCCGATAAGACTGGATATGAGTGGAACAGCTAATCCCAATAGAGTACCAATAAAACCACCTTCTTGTTCAAGAATCTTACGTTTGTGTATTACTGTAGTTGAAGCCTTGGTAAGACCCTTGAGTTGTTTCTTGTACCTCGATAGACGACCGACTGCTTGTTTATTGGAGATGTGCAAGTTTTTATTCATAATATTCACACCTATTTGCGCTATCAACCTTATCACCTCATTAGACATTCCCATCATTATATGTTTACACTCCTTACCAGTGCATTTAGACAGATGTCTCAATAGAGGAAGGTGTTTCTTTATGAGAGCTGTTTAGCCTTCATTGTTTCTGTGTAGTAGGAATGAATATAGTTGTCTTGAGAGGTGTAGTCACGCTGTTACGCACCCTTAGTGTGTTGGGTGTAGTCTGCTTGAAGTCCAGCACTAGATATGAGTGTCTCGCCGATGTTTCTTCGTTATATACGTTAGTAAGAAAATGTGGATGAGTTGGAAACACTTGACGTGATAAAGCGTGAATTTGACTCATATCTCTTGGATTTTTGAAAATTATCATGTAATGAGAATTCAAACTAAGTGTTCTGAAATCCTTATTAGGGAGAAATAAATTTTGAGTTATGAATATAACACTCATATTTCTATGGTGAGAACCTTTTATGAATAGATCTCTTTTAAGAGGTGCATCTTCTTTATTTCAGATCATCTATTATAAGTAGAGAATGTTGAGATAAATCCTTTTTTTTATGTAAAAGTTCTTCTCTTGAAAGGAGACCTTCGTTGAATTTCACTTTTCCCTGATACTTCTTGAAAACGTCTTGCCATTGTCCATAGCAATATATAATCTCATCGACTGGTGGGTTTATTACAGTTTTCGCCTTTTCTATAATTTCAAACACTAATTGTGTTTTACCACATCCTGATGGTCCAGCAATAAGACATGTAAAAGGTCCTTGTAGTCTTGGGTCAAATGCGATTTCCTTTACACTTTCCATTTTTTCTATTTAAGTTATAACACGTCTTACCCGGTCGAAGGTTAATGTACTGAATGACACTTTAATGAAAAAAAAATCCTTTTTGTTTGGTTTCTATAACATAAGGTTGTTTTTCCTGTAACGAAATAAAATAATGACAAATGAAAAGAGATGTGGTCATAACAACATTTTATGAGGACCGAAATAAAATAACGACAAATTAAAAAAGATGGCATCATAACAATCTTTTATGTGGAACGAAACAAAAGAATACCAAATTAAAAGTGTAAACTGTGATAACATGGGTTTTTCTCTTTCACAAAACAAAAGAATAACAAATTAATGAAACCGAACCATAAACGCTCTCCATACGTTTTGTTTTTTATTTGATCGGTCTTTGTTATGGGACAGCCCCTGGATGTCGGGTGCAAAACGCACCCTCCCACCCAAAATGCACCGACCGCCAAACCGCGCCCGCCACGCGGATCACCCGCGAGCGGAGTGGCGCGCATTTTGTTTTCTTGAAAAGAGAAAAGGGGTGAGCTTTATGCACCCCCTTTTCTCTTTTCAAGAATAGCTTTTTCAGGATTACAAAACTTTTCAAGAATAGCGTTGAACACCGTGGTTATAACCGTGGTTATAACCGTTAACGTATGGTTGGAGTTACAAGCTTGATAGTATCAACTTTATTATCAGATCGTATGTCACAGGAGATAAACCTAACCAGCGTCTAATTTATCACTACATAAACGTTTTGTTTCAATGGCAACATAAATAATGGCATGATTTATAGATCTGTATAGTAAATAAACGGACGTCTTTACTTTATAAGTGTGAAAATAAAAGAGATTGGTTGAAGGGTGGTTTTCTACCTTTTGGTAGAAAACCGAATAGTCTGGAGGAGCATAAAAGGATCTTTATTTTCTTTTTTAATATTGGAGAGTATGAGTAACAGTAAATCTAGGAATAGGATAGGCCGTCACGAGACTTGATTCTTTACCGTTCCTTCCGACAACCCTGACAATATGGTCACAACCCTCCTGACCATGTCCGATTTCTGTATCGAACTCTTTTTCATAGAAGAATTTGTTGTTGTCAAGGGTGTTCACTATTTTGTCAGGATATCGGATGGTTGCGTTGATAAGGGGAATAACAATATCAGCGTGCAGAAATATAGAAGGTTTCCCATCAGGATCTGCTTCTGATTTACGCCAAAAACGTCTCTGCACTGTTTCCTTGACAGAGTGTCGCCCAAAAATGTGACTCAAGATACCTTGTGTTGTCGGTAAACCGACAAAACAAGGTTTCTATGTTATCATATCTTTGAGCGTTAGATTTGGTTGTTGGGTTAGCCGAATGTTTTTCAGAAGTTTGCAATTTTGAAATAAAATGTTTGGATGAATTTCACCCTCAATTTGATACATTCCGTCTCTCGCACAGATGTATTTCACCCAATGATGCTCTCCATAGATACCTGATGCTCGCACAAAAGGCACGTTGACCAGCTCATTTCGAAAATGAGCTGGTCTTCCAATGAGCGGTGCCAGCGGTACACGGTGCTGAACCGAGGGTTGTGTGTTCATGTACATGATGAGACTGGTGCGATTGGTGACAAGTCTAGAAATGAATCTCAGAGGGTCTCTGAGAGCGTATATTATCATTTTTGTTAACGACCACAATACGTATCTCCAATGAAACCGATACATGTAAATTTTTGAATATTTTGTTATGGAGTGCACGTGTCAGACTCTCGCGTCGCGTCACTAATGGAACCATGTACTCAGTGATATCTGCTTATCGGTAACAAAACAAAATACGAATAAAATAACGGACGACGCTCATGAAAAACTTTGTGAAATTGGAAAAAACGTCCTACGTTTAATCAACGTTGATAGTAAACTTTTGTATAAAAGACTCATGGGCTGGAGTCTTCTCAACACTCTCATGATGGGACTTAGAAGTTTGACTGCTCGTGGAAAGACCTCAACATCTTCCTCCGCTCAGGAGGGACTTCCGAAGCAGGCGCCTCCTGGAAATTCGGTCATTGATGAATACTTTGATCAATACCGAGTGTTTCCATCGAGAGAAGACGCCGGTTATGTTCCTGTTGCAGTTGGGGGGTATGCGACAGATTCGTCTATGGACTATATGACAGATGTAGGCGAAGACACATCCATCCCCGTCAACGCTGTTGATGCCAGTCTATACAACGATATTTCTGATCTGTGGAATCCCGAGCCACCTGCACCTTTGACTGACGCTGTCACCGCCACAATCGCCACCACCGCCGCCGCCGCTACCCTCCAAGATGACTCCAACAAAGAAAACGTGCCACCACCAAAAGACGGCGAAGCTCTTTCGGTACCGATCACCATCGAAGAAGAGTCGGAGGGAGAACCAACAGACAAGAAAAAGGCACCGCCGAGAAAACGGAAGCCTGCTGGTGAACGGAAACCTCATGCAAAGAAAGGTAAACCAGTGGCAGTGGACGTTGAACTAGCGAAGCAGTATGCTGATGCGGTCTTGAAGGAGCTACAGGCACAGCAAAGTAAAGGCACCCCTCTCTCGCCTATATTGAACCTGACCGGACTGTTCTGGCCACTGGAATTGGACGTCGACTACAAGGACGGATACATCACGCAAGCTAAGAAGGTGTATTTCCTCAACTGTGACGCCTTCAAGAACACCTGCATCCATGTGTATGGACCACCTGATCCTGTAGGGGTAAGTATGATTTTAAATTATAGAAGCATTATTTTTATTTCAGGTAACATGTACTTCGTTTATAGTTAACTTTCATTGTAATTATTTAATGTGAATAGAAAGTAAAGAATACATAAGAGTGTAAATAGAAATAGAATGAGAGAGAGAGAGAGAGCCCCAAATTTATACATATAACTCAAAACAAAATTATGCTTATATTTTTTAGGTCGCCATAATTCAGTACCCTCGGCGAGCCTATGAACGCCGGATCAACTTGACCAAGACAGGTTTCCAGAACCTTCTCGACGCCGCAAAAACGATCATCCAGCAATACGAACGTGCCTCAGGTGAAGCAGAACAGGGCATCCCGACTATTAAGCCTTACGTCTAGGAGATCAACAAGACGCACAACATCTCGGTCATCGTGACCACCTACCAGGGGAAGGCCAAGATCCATATCGGGTCCCGCTACTACGTGGAGCAGCTGGAGAAATGGGTCAACTCGGGCGGGGTGCACGACGCACCTCCGAAAGACCAGGGGCACACCGTGCCATCCGCACTGTTCTTCGACTTGGTCAGCACGCTCGGACCAAAGATCCTGAATGACTTAAAGCAGTCCGAATAGATCACAGAACATGATGTAATCACCAAGGGCAGGTAGGTGTGGTCTTAAAACATATCAGTAACTATACATGGTGTGGTGTGGTTGCCTATATACTTATATACACAGAAAACATTTAATCATGCTGTAGATATTATATTAGCTAGCTTCAAAGAAAATATTTAGTCAGCTTTTATATATTCACCTAGCGCATAGTTAGTGTAGCACATAATTAGCTTCAAACAAAAAATATTTAGTCAGCTTTTAAATAACTAGCTAGAACATAAGTGTATATTTAATATAGTTATTAAGTCGAAAAATAAGAAAATGAATCAGAATATAAATTGTCCGATGTGTAACGTGCCACGTCGTCCTCGCAATTTTTCTTTACATTCTGGAAAGGTGATCTGTTCTTCACCTACATGCATCAGAGAACAGTATGATATAGAAACAACAGTAATGCCATCAACTATAGGTAGTTATTGGTGGTATCACGACACTTATGTTAAAAACTTTAAGACAATAGCAAACGGTTTAGTTCTCCTAGGAAGCAGTCAATCAATTTTCAATGTCAGACTCTCATCTCTGAACATGAAAGAAGCAGTTGAAGAGATAATAGAGGCTATTAACAAAATACATCAGAACCAAGTTTTCGAATATAGACTAGCTATATCTTTAGGTGCATTACTTGAAAGACTTAATGGAGGAACAACAGAAACTGCCGAAGAAAAGATTTATACAGAAGATCGAGAAGTTATGTATTATCATCCTTCAGTGAATAACTCCTCTTTATTTTGGTTAGAGCACGAACAGCAAAGCAATTACAGACATATTAAAAATGATTCTGACTTGCAAGATGTAATAAGTTTTTTACGCGATAAAGAATGGAGTGTCAATAGAGCTGACACAAGTTGGAGACTAGTGGGTAATGTAAACGCAAACATCTACATAGTAAGGGTTCAAGGTAGAGAGGATGGTCTAATAGGAAGATTGGATACAATTCCGAATTTCCTACGTAGACGGGGTTTACAACATTTCCATCGTAATCCAAAGAGCAAACAGGTGTACAAAGACTACCTGTGTTTTTTTTAGGTGTCTGTCGTATTTTCTTTTCAAAAACACATCCCACTGTGAAAGACTACTTCAAGAATGTTTTCCTGATGAAACTAAAGTATCATTCAGAGGCATTTCAATTAAGGCATTGACCCAGATAGAAGCCAAATACAACATTATGATAAGAGTCTTTTCACTCATTCCTAAGAAGAGTACTACTTCCAAGAAAAAGAAAGTTAAAAGGGGAACACCTTGTACATTAAAATGTATAAAGGGAAATTTAATGAGTGTTGAGGATGAGTCTAAAGTTATGACACTAAATCTATACGACCATCACTTCAGTCTAGTAAACGATCTAAATGAATATTCACAGTTCCACATGTGTCGTAAGTGTAGAAGACTCTTTGAAACAGAGTATAATCTTAAGCGACACACTAACATTAAAAGCGACTGTACGCAAGTTAAATTCATCTACAAAGGTGGTATTTACGAAAACAAACCATCTGTATTTGATAGACTGGAGGAGCTAGGTATAAAAGTACCATCTGAACTTCGAATATATCCATACAAAATTGTGTATGATTTCGAAAGTTATTTTTCTCACAAAACAAAAGGTGATGTTCAGACAACTAATACAGTAGTCGAATCACATCATGTACCGCTTTCATCTAGTGTAGCAAGTGACTTTCCAGAGTGGGAAAAACCAGTTTGTTTCATAAAAAAAAGTGATGGAGAAAATGATGAAATAGTTCACGACACACTGGATTACATACAAAAGTTAGCTGAAAAAATAGGAGCTGTTGTAGAAACACGTTTCTCTGACATAATAAAAAAGCTTGAAAAGTATAAGAAAAACGAGATTGCTGAAGGAAAAAAAGTGCCTAAATCCCTAATGAAGAGCATAGGAAAAAAGGGTAGCAATAAAACTTCGCACAGAATAGATAAAATCAAAATTCGTCTTATGAACTATATTTACAGAGTACCTGTCATAGGTTTCAATTCGGGTCGCTACGACTTAAATCTAATAAAGCGAGATTTCCATTCCTTCTATGCAAAGAAGCAAACAGCTGAGATGAAAACCATAAAAAGGAGTAATCAATACATAGCTGTCTACACAGAGAACTGTGTTTATTTAGACATGTTAAATTATCTAGCTCCCGGATACTCCTATGCTAGCTATTTAAAAGCTTTCCTACAAGATGAAAGTAAAGGGTTCTTTCCATATGAGTGGATGACATCAACTAGAAAACTAGGGAACTTAAAACTTCCACCTCGCTCAGCTTTCTATAGTTCACTTACGGGTACTTCTATATCAGCGGAAGACTATGCCAAGTGTAAGAAAGTGTGGAAAGATAATGGAATGACAACTTTCAGAGATTATCTAATATATTACAATAACAAAGATGTAGAACCTTTTGTCAAAGCTATAAACCAACACATGAAATTTTTCAGTGAAAGAGGAATAGATATGTTCAAAGATGGTCTGACTCTTCCAGGCCTTACACTAAAACACATCATCAAACACCCTTCCTTACATTATATTCTCAGAGGCAGACAAAGATGTACACAAATTAATTAGAAGCAATTTGGTAGGTGGTCCATCGATTATATTTCATAGACATCAAAAAGCAGGAGTGACACGAATACGGGGAAGATCATTCGGACCATTAAGTAAAGTGTGCCGTCATATCATAGGAGTAGATGCAAACATGTTCTTTACCTTAAATGTATGGGTGAAGAACACTGTACGGGGTACTTTGTAGTCCACAGAAGTAGTAACAATTACAAACCTGAAAAAGTCAGTCGCGTTGCAACAGAATGGTTGCGGTTTCGAGAGATTACAGACAAAGTTAAAATACTACATGCTTATAACCATGGGGAAGTTAGTGTGGGTACAAAAAGAGTTCGAGTGGACGGACTGGTTCCAGATACATAAACCGTGTATCAATTTCATGGTTGCTACTGGCATGGGCACGCGTGTCACATGAATAAAAACACTCTCTCTACTGATAAAGGCCGTAAACTAATGTCAGAAAGATGTCGACAAACTCTTAAAACAACACTGTATCTAGAACTAATAGGTTATACTGTCATTGAGAAATACGAATGTGACTGGAACAAAGACAAGAATAACAACAACAGTGTTATAGCATGTAAATCACTGTGGAGCATGCCGATTCCAAACACACACAATATCCTTTCTGAAATAGATATAATAAACGGCGTAAAAAATGGGACTATTTTTGGACTAGTATCGGTGGACATACACACACCTGATCACCTTAAATTCAAATTTGAAGAAATGACGCCCATTTTCAAAAATACAATGGTGTCAAGAGATGATGTAGGAGAACACATGAAACAACATCTATTAAAGAACGATAGAGTGAAAAGGCCACAACGTCAATTAATCGGAAGTTATTTTGCAAAAAATATTTTATTAGGTTCACCACTACTTAAATGGTATTTAGAAAAAGGCTTAATCGTAACAAAAGTTCACTTACTAGTTGAATACATACTACATAAATCGTTTCTCTCATTTGTTGATCAAGTAACAGAGGCACGAAGAAAGGGAGACAAAAACCCTGACTGTAAAATTCTCTCTGACCTATACAAACTCCTAGGAAACAGTTCATATGGAAAAACGATTTGTAACAAACAAAACTTCACAAACACTCGATATATGACACCAGAAAAAGCCGCTAGAATAGCTCTTCACTGGACAGTACAAGATGTCCAAGACTTGTGTGAAGATACATGTGAAGTCTCATCACTCCCTACGTCAATAACATACGACCTTCCAGTTCAAATGGGTTTCATGGTATATCAATACGCAAAACTGAAAATTTTACAATTTTACTACGACTTCTTATCAAAGTACATTGAAGAATCTGACTTTGAACTCTGTGAAATGGATACAGATAGTCTGTATTTCGCCCTCAGCGCACAGACTTTAGATGAATTAATAATTCCAGAAAAAAGAGAATCCTATTATAGAAAATGATACTTATGGTTACCATCAGAATCTTGTGATAATGAACATCACAGGGAACAATATATAATAGCGAAAACAAATAATTTACCATGGTTTCCACAACCATGTTGTAAAGAAAGAGAAAAATATGACAAACGGACCCCAGGACTATTCAAAATTGAATGGGAAGGAGATGAAATGACTTCACTAAATTCAAAATGCTATATCGGTCATGGAAAAGAAAAGAAAACTAGCTGTAAAGGTGTCATACAGAAACAAAACATACTTGACATGGAATCTTTTAACACCGTACTCGAAACACAAATCACGATGGACGCCGTTAACACTGGTTTCAAAGTTGTAGATCATCATATAATAACATACAAACAGAAAAAGACAGGCTTAAGTTATCAATATATAAAAAGGAAAACTTGTGAAGACGGAGTGAGCACGATACCCTTAGATATCTAGGAATTCGGCAATCATGTTGTAAATATTCTTTAATTCTGAAAAAATAACAGACTTATAACTACAAAATATATCATTTATGAAGGAAATACTCCAACAAAAAAATATAAAATATAAAAATATAAAAAGAAAAAGAAAATTAAGCTTATACATATCATTTATCTAACCGCTGTTTTAAAAAAAATATTCAAAAGTTGAAATTTAAAAAAAAAAAAAAAATTGTTTAAAAAAAACCAAAAAACTTTAAAATTATAATAAAAGTAAAAATAAATTATACAAAATCTCACATATGGACAGAAAAAAATGCTTGAAATATAAACATTTGTCTAAGAAAATGAAAAAAAACTTTAAAAAATTACAAAATATTAAAAAAAATAAAAAATTATACAATATCTCACAGAAACCAAAAAAATGCATGGCTTTATGCATGGCTTTATCTAGGGTAGAACTCCTGCCAGCGAAAATCTCAGCAAATCACAGAGAAATTTAAGGTGTCTACCCACTACCAGTTATTTTCTTAGTACATACTAAATAGTAAATACTACAAAAATAACTGGCTACCCATATTTTATTCATCTAGTTGCTTAGTGTAGCCATAGTTTCAAGTATTATATTACAGCTTCAATATGAGTGACAGCAGCTCTTCGGATTTTCTAATCGATTTGGCAAGCAATGATTCATCAACAAATGATAACGAGACCACACTTAGTTGGGGTCTCGATTTATCATTTCTCAATATTGCTGAGTCACGACCTGAATCTCCGGATAGTACTCTCGACTCTAACTATCCATCAGTAGACATTAATTTTCAACTTATACCCCAAAATGATAAAGTCGCTGTACTTTGCGGATGTAGTGGATATTTCTTTTAGGAGATTATCCCCGCACAGTACAGCGACTTTTATCTGAAACCACACCATGTTAGTACTGTAGACCACACCACTGGTACGACGCGATCCTGTTCCACTTTTACAGAAGCTATGTGGGACGGGTATAGCTTTGCAACGAACCAGCTTATCAACGGCGATAACCACAAGGACTACTGTTTGGCGGTGTATCAACATCATCAAGACTCATGTTTCAGAGTCACTACCAGATACACCGTCAACAGTGTAAAGTCACTTATGGTTTTCATTGAGCAACATAAAGTGACAGCCGTTTCACAGGCCTTTTGTAAATGTCGAATCCGTGATTCCGATGTCACTTTTGTTGGTCCTTTGTTCTGTTTTACATGTATACAACTACACTGTGAGCTGAAATCAATTTACATTCAGGCCTTTGAAAATTTCTTTTCATACCAGGTGCAAATGAATCCTGTTTTCGGTCACAATGTGTTAGCGACTGAAGTAGACTGTAACTTTTTCAAAGCACAGTCTCTCTTTCACCATACCATTGCTAAATCTGTCAGAAATCCTCATCACACATATGTATACACTCACACATGGAACAAAGAGAAACTGAAACAGCCGAAGATAAGGACACTTGCCCGAAACTGTTCTCATTGTTTAATTTGTTTACTACCAGGCAACGGCAACACTGTTTTCTTATGCCAACAGTGTAAATGATTTTGTATTATATATTTTTTCACTTTGTGAACAGTTTCAATGTAAATAAAAGATTACACCATGTATCTGTGACACTGTAAATATGTTTCTATATGTTTCTAATGAATAAAACTTATAAAATGAATTTCATATGTTGTGTTGTCTATACGTATATTATTTAATGAATATGAACAGAAAAACTCTATATTCAGTTTTCTATACGAATATTACTTAATGAATATGAACACGAAACTTTATCAAAATCATATTAAAGCGAATACATACACATAAAGTAGATATAATCGAATTGAATAGAAATATTATAAGTGATAAAATTGCAAAGGGGGCGCTGTGCGCAGCCCATGGGAGGGTTGTTTTAGGAATGAGGTGGAGACCTCCGGCTGTGCCTCCGGTCTCCACCTCATTCCAAAAATAGCCCTCCCATGGACTGCGCGCACCGCCCCCTTTGCAATTAAAATATTAGAACATATGTAATATTTTATCCGTAACCAGAATATAGGGTCCCTGAGAAACATGTCAGGGGAAGAGCGCGTTGAGGAACGACGTGCAGACCTCCGGCCTTACGGCCTCCGGTCTCCACGTCGTTCCACGCGCTCTTCCCTGACATGTTTTCTCAGTGACCCTGTTTTCTAATATTTCTAACCTCTGACCTCTGACCTAATTACATAATAGTTTTTAAAAGTAGGTCGTGATGACCTAATTATTCAAAGTCTCTATTAAGCTATGAACCTATTTTAGACCTAAACTTGGTCGTAGTGACCTACTGACCTACTTAGTAGCATTGACTATGCGCGCCAGCGACTCCATCATACTACTGTCAGATAAGTTTTAATGTGTAATGAATTTTCATTTTTCCTCTAAATACAATGTAAATCCTAGACTCCTAGACCTAAAAAAACACTTTGGTTGCCCAGTCAAAATCTACCAAAACGATATGAATCATCCTGTGTGTCGGAAAACACTAAAAATACACATTGCAAATATTTGGCAGTGTTAAGGACACCTCCTAATACTCAATAACACCTTCAAAACAGACTTTAGTCAAAAGTTATTTAATAAAATACATATAATTTCAATGTTTTGGCCATCATAGAGTGAATGAATATTGTGAAGATGCTCTTGAAAAGCTCAAATTCAAATGCAGCACTCCTTTAAATATCATTGTTTGAAAATGTTTTCTGTTTCACATTTTGTCCCAATTTTTCTGACATGAAAGGTCATAAATTTTGTGGTAGTGCGAAGAATAGCTGCCACGTCAGTATTCCCATACCATCAACACTCGTTTAATTGTTTTGTCCAGTTATTATGATTTGCAATTGTCAATTCATAATTACATTCATATTAATACATTATGATAGAACAGTGTGCATTATTATAATCTCTTTTTCTTCAAATGTAAGGGCGTTGACATGCACTCAATGACCCTACACGGCCTACAATTTAACCTCTAGGAGTATATTGCCCACCGTTAAAACTATCTCAGGGTGAGTCTCCAATATTATTAATGGTGCTCTTTTTTCTAAGGTGTCACCTATCTGTGTTAATGTGTTTGATCTTTGGTGAATGCCTCTCTTTATTCTCAAGTTTGACCCTTCTTAGTTAGTCTAATATTTGTTGTAAATACCTTTCTTTGTTGTCTGAGCTGTTACTCTCTAGTTCTAAAGCTTATTTTCTAAACTACAACTTGACACAAGAAGAACCATAGACCATCACTCCTTACTACTTGTATTCAATTGCATTCAGATTCCTGATGAGTGATATATTGCAAACAAATCCAGAAAAAAATGTGTTTTTGCCTGCAGTCCATGACTATTTGATGGCCAGGGTTAGTGGCGTTTAGAAGGCGGTGTAATCACGGATGGTCCTCTTCCCTTGGACCACAACCGTATAGTGGCGTTTGGAAGGCTCTTTCCCTACCCTTATTAGTATGCATTGGTGTGCCTCCACAAGAAAAATACCTGCATTCTGAGGGCCATTTCTAGCAGACGTTTCAGTATGCAATGGCGATGTTAAGGATATATATATATATATATATATATATATATATATGCTGTAACCCCTAAAATTGCTATAGAGATGAATGTGCCTAACCCAAACTTAGGTTTTACCTTCATTACACTAAAATGTATAGTTTAAAGCAATAACTCCTACCGTTACTTTTTCAGTCAAACTGTTATTAACTGTTTACTTCCTCAATTCAAGTAGATGTAAAAATACAAAGCATTGGTTTGTCAGGAACAATGGTTTCATTATGAAATTGGGATAGGAATAGGGTGCTTGGCAAAACAAATAATACTGAAAAGAGTGAAGTAAAAAGTGATGATGTGAAAAGATGTATATTTACCTTGCTTGATATTGAAGTAGTTTCTTGCTTGGCTCATGACTATAATCAGCTATACCATGATGTGCCATGGAGCTGTCACTTATAAGTCTAATGGTACAGATCAAGTCTTCAAACCTAACCTTGATGGCACTCTGCTGGGTGTAACACCTGGTCCACTCACACAGATCAGGGCTGTCAATGTTTCCATCCCACACTCTGACATCTCTCCAGCCTCCTTCCTGCTCCACCAGGAGCTGCTTCAGGTAGTACTGAGTGTCCTCCAGGAGGAGGGCATCCAGGAGGCCTTGTACACTGATAGGGCAGGATTCATCCCACCATATCTCAAGGAAACCAGCCCTGATCCTCCACTGTCGGCTCATCTCACCCAGCATCCCTGACCAGGCCTGTGGGAACAGGAGCTGCCGTGCAGGAGGAGCACCCCAACAGTCACTGTAGTCAGAATAAGAGGTCCCTTCACCTGCAGATGGGATGTGGACAGCTATACTCTCCACATGTCTGATACCAGTGCTGGCCCTGCTCCTGCTGTCTGCTCCTCCACCCTGACTGGTGACCACCTGTGTCTGCTGGTATTCCTGTTGGTCAGCGTCATCATGCTGTGTGGTCCACTCAGGATGATGGGGCTGTCCACGGTGCTGTATGAGCTGACGGGCATCAATGGAAGACCAGGAGTTTATAGTCAGTTCATCACTCTTCTCTATGATACATGACAACCTTTGGTCACCTGTAGCATACCAGGTAGTATACCAGGTAGTATACCTGGAAAAAAAACAAGTAAAATGTGATATCTTAGTAACATTTTTTGTAGGTTTGTATTTTTGCCCTTTATCAAAGGATCAAGGACTAACTGCATCACTGGCACAAATACAGTTACATACCACAATCATAGGCATCCCTCACATGACACAGGTGAGCTGGGCCGAATAGGGCAGCCCACTCCCCCCTCTCCCTCTCCCTCTCCCTCCTCCCTCTCCCTTCCCCCTTCCTCATCCCTCCCTCCTCAGCCCCCATCTCCCCATCCCCCACCTCCCCTCCCGCTCCCTCCTTCCCCCCCTCCTCCCCCTTCCCTCTTCCCCTCTGCCCCCCCCTCCTCCCCCTCCCCCTCCCCCTCATCCATCCTCCACCTCCCCTTCCCCCTCCTCGTGTAGATGGAGATACATACAAGTAGCCTCCCCTAGCCCCTCAATATTTCCAGGTCGCAAAGAGCTGATCCAAAAATATTCAAAGATGAGTACGAACAGGTTGTAGCCCTAGTTAAGAATGTCAATTATATACATGTCCTCAAATTGCGTAGCAAATACATTTTCCAGGAAATTACGAAGATTTTTACCATTAATTTTCTTTTTACACTAAAAAAAATCACCAATACATGTTGCTTTGATGGAAATCATTTTACAAATTTCCCAGCCTCCACTCCACAACCACGGCCTCCTATCTTTGATAGATCTCATTTTACATATTTCTTGGCCTCCACTCTACACCAGTACCCCCAGCCTCCCCTCTTTGATAGAAGTCATTTAACTCATTTCCTGGCCTCCACTCTACAGCCCTGACATTCTTGGATGTAAGTTATTTAACAATTTTTTTAGATGTATAACCATAGTTTAATTTAAGGTGTGCGCAAAACTATTAACCCAGAAGTTGGTTTTTGAGAAATACAAGAGATAAATGATATTATGTATAAAAGCACTTATTCAGACAATCACATTTAAGTGAAAGTGCTTTCATACTATTAAAAAACTGCCTAATATTATTGCATTACATTCCAAAAAGGCAAAACATTGAAGCAGCCACTTCATTGCTAGGCTTAGGAGTTGAACCACTATCTAGACCAACTGACATATAATTTTGCTACTTTTATAACACTTTTGGTTGTTTGTGAATTTTGACCTCTTCCAAATACGGAACAAAACCTATTAAGCACACATATCGAAAAAGACTTGACCAGAGTCTCTGCATGGTGTGATATGAATTCCATTGCTTTCAATATTGAAAAAACTAAATGTGTCACATTTAGAATGTCACGATCTAAATGTCCTAATGATACTTTGAAATTTAAGGACCAAGATATTACAAATGCTGACTCCTAAATATATCTTGGTATGTTTCTGGATAAGACGCTGGATTTCAAAAAACATATTGACAATGTTGCCAAGACAGCAGGTTTCATATTGTCAAATTTACAAAGGACATGGACATTTTTATCAATTAAGGTGGCTCTGGATGTTTACAAAATAACAATTTTGCCGATCATAGACTACAGTAATTTCATTTATTCAATTTCAATTAATGGTAGACTGGAAAACCTACAAAAACTGCAGAATAATTATTGTCTGAGAACTTGTATTACCAACAATAGATTTCCCAAGAGTAGAAATCGGTTACACAGAGAAAGCAAATTAGATTTTCTTAATCATAGAAGGCACATGCATCTATGTAACTATATTTGCAGTACAATATCAAATGAAATATTTAGACAATCGTCCTTTACCAGCTATGGTTAATATTTACCCTGTACTTAATGTGCCATTTCTTTTGACAGAGTGAGACCATATGGTATTTTCCTGGAATTAATCCATTAGATTTAGACCCAGTGGGACAACGATACATTTTATTGTATCACTACACATAACCCGAAAAATCCACCTATTGCGGACATTGTACGAGATCACTGGTCCCTGATGGGACGCTCAAAAACGACCCACCAGATTTTAGATTCAAAGATCGTTTTCGGTCTAAGAAGAAATAATTAGTCCGGGCCTCCACCTGAACCACAAGCAAAAATCCGGGTCTCAGTGGACACCCATGTAACTGGCCAACCACCTGTAGGTATTGTCCGTTGATGAACAGATCTAAGAAAATAATTTCCAAGTCTGATGGCTGTCTGTTCACTCCACTATTCCAAATTAAATTGTCAAAGCATCAATTTAGTGTATTTAATTACTTGTAGCCACTGCGGCATTCAATATGTGGGCCAAATAAAAAATTGAATTTTAACTCGATTTCAAGGACATTTCTATGATATCAAACAAAATAATGACACAACTGTGGCGAGGCACTTTAATCGTTCTCCGGCTGACCGTCCAAGTTTGACTGATGGCTTTAGCATTTCAGTCCTCTCCTTTATCTCCTCTCCTCCAGATTCGAATAAAGCTCAGCTGGAGAGAGACATCGAAGAACGACGATGGATGCAACGATTGTCATCCGTTCTCCCACTGGGTCTAAATCTAATGGATTAATTCCAGGAAAATACCATATGGTCTCACTCCGTCAACATAAATTTCTCTATCGACTATATCGTATTACCAGTGACATTACACACTGACTTTTCAGTGTATGGACATAGTCCTGCCACTTTTGACCAACATCCATCTTCCCTTCCCACTGACTACCTTTGATTTAGCATGGATTGCATTGGGGAATTTTACCAATATTTTTCAATACATTAACATTAACATTAAAACTCAAACTTTGTGCTAACTCCATCTTTTTGGATCACCAGGGAACTACACACTATTGTTTATCCCTAAGGCACAACATTACCTGAGTCACATCAATTTCTGCTGATGTCACCACCCGGTTGCTATACAAACCAGGGTTGTTATGCAGGTTACTGTTGGCAACTTCCAAGTGCAGCTGACACTTTGTGTGGTAGTGCATGGCAACACAGACCTACAAATCCGTCTCTTAATGTGCCATTTCCTATCAAAGAAACATTTTAAAAAAGTGTGGTATATAGAGGCAGATATGGCAATGATAATCATAATTCTTCCTATTATTAGACTCACTTTGTATGGTCTAATTTGGTTCATACCAACTGTATGTGTATCTGCATTCTGTATTACTTAAATGAATAATTTGACCATTTCTCTTCCTCGTCAATGAAGCATAACTCATGATTAGTCAGCACTTGTATTTCTATGTTATAATTGTAAATAACATAAGTAATGCTGGATGTACAAAGAAAACAGGATCAAGTATCCTATTGTAAACCAGGATAAATAAAGTGAATTTTAAAAAAGAACTCAAAAAAATTGTACAGATCCTTTTCATACCTGTCACATTGTATCTATACTAGGGAAAATGCAAAAGTATTGTACATATTTAAAAATGACAACAGACAAACCTTTGTAAAGCGTTCTACCAAATAGGACCTCACCACAATACATTTTTAGGGTCATAATTTGAAAGTACCTTAACCTTTCACCTTAGAAAATTTAACTTCTATATTTTCTTTTATTTCTTAAAAAGAATTAGGTTCATTTGATGATAAATAACATAAAGTAGCAACATATTTTTCTACATATTACAGTACTTTTCATGTTGTAAATTAAGTCCCCCCACCATGCAATGAAGCACAAGTAACAAATATATAAATTGAGCTTTAATTTTAACTATCAGAGAGGATTCCTTTGGCTCGAAAATAATGGAAGAGGTATGTTGCTATCAGTATATTAACCCAAGTTATGAATACCTGAAGTATAACACATCCAATACAGCTATTAGGAGAAAAATGACTCTAAAGATATAACTATATTTCTTGTTAGTGCAAATGTCTTTTGATTTAACAAGAAAAACACACAAAATGGGATTTTGATCATTTTTCGATAAGCTCAGGTGAGAAGTTCCTGTGACAGAATCAATCAACAAAATGTAAGGTTAAAATCCCACTTCAACTTTTTCCGTTACAAGGTGTTTAATCAATGCTATATCATCGTTTCTGTTTGAGGAAAAGTTTAAGGTGGTCATGATGTGACATTTAAAGAGGCCTTTTATTAGGGAAGTTTAAGGTAAGATGTTTTGAAATATTGGGCCCCGACTAGGCAGCTTTCCCATCAGGCCAGGCGCCAGGAGCAATTACCTGCCGTAGTCACTTTCCACAATCAATTACAAATGCTCTGTCAGTGGTAAAATTGATCATACTTGTGTGTAACATATCAAGATTGTAATAAAGGTGACTTGTGGACTCAATTCAACCAGCTTTACTGACTGTTTAATGTGATAACTTTACATGCATGCTCTGTTGTTGGCACCTGATGTCTGACTTATGGTTTTAAGGTGAGGCACACAGTGCCGATCAGCGAAAACCTACTTAGTTTCCACTTTCTTAATGGGCACTGCCATCTTGAAATGTAATGTCATACAATCTCCAAACAGATCTATGCTACAATCTTAACCCTTTCTATGGGTAACTCTCTGCTTGGAGAATGACATCATGCCAAATTTGTACACTAAACAGCCATTGCTATGTTCCTTGCTATGAAAGCATTGCCGTACCAACGTGCAGCGTTTTGCTGTGTTGGTTGTGTGTTTGTGTCACTAGATTGCTCAATATGCTTTTTGACAAATAGATCATTTGTCTTTAATCATTATCTTAGCACATCTGACGGGAGCTTTCATCGAAGCACCATGAATTTAGTGCAGCGGTCAGATTGTTGCAACATAGCAAAGTTATTTAATCACAAGAACCATGGATTTTCGAAATAAGCTTAAAATTATGGTTTGTTTGAAAAACGTTCATGTTGTTGTTGCAAGACACAAGTCTATCTTTTTTGTAAATGTCTATTCTTTGTATGCTTCTTTTCATCTTCTCAATGGGGTTTCTAATAACAGACCGCATTTCACAGGCGAGGCTATTACTTTGACAAATGACTGTCCTGTACCCGAGATGCTACATAAAAATGTAATGTGATCAATGGTGATGGAACCCACCTGCTGCTGCTTGGGTTTGCATAAGTTATGAGTTCATCTTATGTGACCTCACTACACACCACAATCGGCCCACTCATATAGTAGCATCAGTAGGCCCAAGCCGCCAATCAATCGTGTGTAGCAGCAGGCGTCGGATATTTCAAAGCTGATCTGCAGGACTAGGCCTACAGGGCCAACCCAATATATTTTATATTTGTGTATATAGGATTTGGACTATCAGGACTGGGAAATTCTGGAACAGCCCAGTGGAATATTTCTGGAACCACTTTAAATTCTGTAACTTAATAAGTATATGAAGAGAAAAAATCAGTAAAAATTACAGATCATTGAGACCATTCTAAGTAATTTTTGTTTAGTGTCAAAACTATCGTTGTTACGATAAAAGTAACAACAAAAGGTGTCGTTGTTACAATTGGTATTCTCCAATGGGCCACTGATGCTATAAAAGCATGCTAGGTTTGAACATTTAAGACTTGTGCGTGATCCTACCATAGGGATGATCATTTTAATCTCCACATGCAAATCTACAGTTTCAAGTGTTAATGACATTGCACAAAGTGTTCTAGCTATTGGCCCATTGGACATAGATCACTCTCCATAAACAACAGAGCTTGTTTACTCAGCTAATTATATAAGTATACTAAACATCGGGATGGAGAGTATACCATGGCATTACTTTCCTATTTTTTTATTAATGTGTTTTGCAGTTTCCCTACCTCACCCCAACGGGATAACTACTACTATAATATGAAAGAAAAAAATAGAATGCTTGTCAAAAACTATATTGAACCTTCATGTGTTCAGTCAGGTGTCCAAATAAGGTCTAAATATTCAGGGGCCAGCCAGGCCCTCGAATATGAAGGTCTAGGAGCCCAATGCGACTTTAATATAGCTCTTGTTATCAAGTGTATCCAAAATATCAGATTTCCTATGGTCCAATTGGTCCCCTCCAAAACACAATCTGGGGCCTACAATTGTTCTAGGGGTCTCAGGCCCCGGGCCCATGCTATTTCAACCCCTGACAATGCAAAATTGTCTTTAGAATTATGTATGCATATTTATCAGTACGGAAAGCATGGCAATGAGGCACAATTTTTTGGTTTTCAAAATATGATGCAATAGCCTTAATAATCTGATTACTCTTCTAGGCCTAAAATATCAATAGTAATAAGTAGATTAAAGGTGATATAAAGAGGCCATTTTTAGAATAATGTGTGAATCCTTTAGAGTATCCCAAGGACTTAGTAAAATAAATTGTCATATTCAATGAAGATTAAGAAAAATTAGGTGAGTTTATAATTTAAGCTTCAATAGCCTCTCAGTGAGGACATACCCTTCTTGTATATTTGCACTGATTAGCCTTACTAGGAAATCTATGATGTCACATTTGCCATAGGCCATTGGCCTATGTACAGTAGGATGGTAGCATGGCATGCTATCTTCCAATGTTTTGTTGAATGAATTGTAAAGATATTATAACCCCTTTCCTTAGCTATAATTCTAAGTACACTCCAAACCAACTAGAGTTTGAATGCATAGATTGGCCTGTGATTCCCGTTTTGCTTCTATGTCAGGTAGAATAATAAAATGAGCATGATATGAAATCTTTTCTCTTTTTTAAGTTATCCTGATTGTTTGAAAATCATAATAATTTTAGATAATGTAATTCAATTTACCCCATTTTGTCACCTGTCTTTTTTCAAGAAAATGTCACAAAATGTCACTCCTGGTGTTACCTAATGATAATCATGCAAACCATGAGTTCTAGGATCTTTAAAGCAGGATTGGCTATTTTTCCAATTAAAAAGTAAAGGGATGCACAAACATTTCTCCCACTAAATCTGACATCAGCTAAATAGACACATGTGAATATGTACCACAATGAATACATGATTGATACCCTAAAGACCAAGGAGGAATGCAGCAACCTCATGTCCCTAGAGTAATTATGCTGCTACAAAAAAGTATGCTTGGCATGAAAATGTGTACAGCATGTGGTTAAAAAATCTAAGAAATTGTTATGTCCCATGTCATTATCTGTATAAACATATAGATTTCTCATCTTTGCTTAGAATTCCATGTTTAATTGCCTTAGGGGCCTTCCATTTAGTACGTACGCAAAATTTATCAAATTCTAGACCCCCCCATCCCGCCTTGGCCTAAAATACGCAATGGATTTGTACAGGAACGTACGCAAATTTAAAAAAATTCCAGACCCCCCCACCCCCCCTTGGTGCGTACATACTTAATGGAAGGCCCCTTACTGTTGCACTAGGGAAAGAGTATATGTGCCCAGCCGCGGGGAAAGGGTGCTCCGTGCTATACCGCATGAAGCACCCTTTCCCCTCAGCTGGTCACATATTGGTATTGTTCATGGTACATTATAATTACAACTAGAATAAAGTGAATACAAAAAAAAACATAATACAATGCTTTCAAGTATGATATTGAAACCCCCAGTGTGCAATTTAAGATTATCTAAGGAATGAAGAATGCATATCTATCAAAAAGGAAAGCATGGTGATGAGACAAGATTTAAAGATTTGAAAATAAAATGCAATAACCTTGATAATCTGATTACTCTCTTCAAGGCCTATATATCAGTAGTGATAACTAGATTAACTATTATCATAATTATATAGAAAAAAGTGAGGTTTACCTTTCCTCTTCTCTATGTTGAAATTGAACAGTGAGCACACTCTGATCACTGGAAGACTTGATCCACTTATGCATTTTTATAGAGTTAAAGTCACTATCAAAGACTGTGAGATATCTCTTGCCATTTTCCTTCTCCTTGAGAAGCTGCTTCAGGTAATGCTGAACATCCTTCTGTAGGAGTGCATACAGGAAGTGTTCTACATTGGATGATGAATTTGATCTGTAACCCCGCCGTATCCAAAGATGGTCAGCCTGTATCCTCCATCGTTGGCTCATCACACGCAGCAGCTCTGACCAACCCTGCGGGGCCTGGAGCTTATCTAAAGGAGGATAACCCCAAGCACCATCATTATATCCAGGATACATGGTTATTTCCTCAATGTGTCCTATGCCAGTCCCTGCTCTGCTTGGGCCATCTGCTGCACCCTCCTCATCGCTGATGCCCTGCGTCTGCTGGGGTTGCTGGTTGTCTGTGTCATCATATTGTCCATACTGCTTCGCAAGGTGACAGGCATCAACCAGAGACCAAAACTCCATTTTCAGTCCATTGCTGTTTTCTGTTATGTTTGACCATCTCATGTGACCTGTGCCGTACCATGTTGTATTACCACTGAAAAACAGAGAGAGACTGGCCATAAATCTCAAGAATGATATAGTAGAGACTATCATTAGTTAATGGGTTTTCCATTAAATTACACCCATAATGTACCTCACTTGACACACATTAGCAGAAGAAAACTTCTTTCATGCCTCTTGTTTTATCCATTTGTCAGAGGTGCCTTAAAGGGAGGGGCCAGTGACTATGAATAAGTAGACTGCTGATCTCCACCATTCAGGGAATAACCATGCCAAATTTTATACATCTTGCGTAGATTTTGTTTTACACTTATTTATTTTACTCAAAATAAGTTACCCTGCCATGCACTTGGTGCAGCTTACACATTTCTCTGTGTGTGACGTCACAAGCAGAATAGTCGAAAAATTATAAAATGCAAAAAATAACAATTTGAATTTTCTTAAGTGTTCTTCACAGGTGTAACAGAGTTGAGAAATACCAAGTTGAGTTATTCATGACAAAAATATTTGAAAATATAATTTACTAAGGAATTTACATTCACAATTTGAAATTTGAATATAACTCTCATTTTGTTTGACGTCACATACAGAAGTCCTGTGTCAGGTGTGCAAGGGATTCAATGTGTGAACCAATATTTAGACAAGATTTTCTACACAAAGGATTACTCTATACTTGATATATTGTTATATATCCACGCTGAAGCATTGAATCTAAAATATGATATTGAATATTTATTTTAGAGAATTTAACAAAATAAAAATTTCACTTGCCCCTCTCTTTAAGGTTTACGACAAAAACAATCTTTTAGAAAATGAGGTAGTTGGTATTGAATTAGATAGTTGAATATAGGCCACATAGAAAGGGACAAGTAGAGACATATCTCTATGGTGTCATTTAAAGTTGATTTTCGAAAAAAAACACTGATATAACCATGGGTTTACAAGTCTTCAAATCACCACTCTCCACCTTTTTATAGCAAGTATGAGTAGTCATAAGCTTAAGTAGCCCACTTTAGCACTTCTGGGTGAAAATGTAGGAGTGCAATAATTTAGAACTATAAAATTCAAGGGATACCAAATGCTACAAAGACACTAAACTTTAAGAAATAGTTATTTAGATTATGATGCAATGTTACTGTAAAACATGTTCCCGGACTGTCCATTCATTTTTATATTGATCAGCCAAACCCCACCCTTATCCTTTCTATCAGGTACTATAGACCTTTTGCAAACAGGGTATTATGACCAGATTTTGGTGATCACCACGTGGTACCTTCAACCACGTGGCTATGCAAATATTAGAAGAAAAGTTATCTAAATATTTATTATGATTTTACTGGGGTATCATTATGTGAATTAGGTAAAAATATTGTTTATATATGTTTTATACTTATAAATAATGACAATATTAGATTGATCACCAACATGACGGCCAGTTCATTTTGGCGAAAACTTCTAGGTCTACCTAGCAAAAGTAGAAGGCCCTGTATATTCAATTGCCAGGAAATAACCCTCTTAGCGCCGGGGTATATTATATAGAATCAACCCTTCCCAAGAACTTACATTCACAATCGATAAGGTCATTAAGGTATTAGATTTGTGGTTAAGGGAGAGAGAGGAGATGAGTGTCATAACAATGTTAGAACTTTGCAATGCTTGGATCTGGGCTAGCTAGTAAAATGACATTTCCATCGCTCATTTTGCAGAATTGAAGCCAGGATTTTGATCTCAAGTTCACAATGCTGCCTTCAAAATGTAGATTGTTTGAAACGTTAAAGTAGTTGTGTTTCATTGAAATTTGCAAAATGAAAGATGTTATTTGCCTTCATATGGAAAAAAATGAATAACTCTTGGTTCTTTGCATTTTTCTCATCTTCAAACAAAGAGCATTTTTAAGAGTAGATTGAAAGCTTCTATTGTGAACCCATATATGAAAGTGTTGCACTAAACAATGGTTTACATTGCATATATATTCATTGCCATCTCATCTCATGACTAACCCCACCCAAATGCTGATTTCATGGCAATAGAAGTTAAAATGTTCTGAGGTTTATCAACCTACCCACTCCCCCGTTTGAGAAATGTAAATATATAAAGTGGGAGTGGGTGGAAGATTGGCTATGCTGAACCCTTTGACCTAATAAAAAACAATTGAAAAAAAATGGTTATGTAGCATCTTGTCTAGCCAGCGTCATTCCAATGCATTTCATAGGTCTGACAAAACAAAGGTACAATTTTATGTAATTGAAATTGCATTGACCTAATCACATTTATTAATACACAGGATGAATAATGTTGCTCAGGAAAAGTAAATCGAGAAATATATAACCATGATATTTACTTTAAATAAAATAAAAGTGTCTGTATGGCCACAATCAACATTTCTAAACTGTAAAAGTTATCATGCTATTCCAGAAATAAAGGGGGAGGGAAATAGAAAAATAGAAAATTGTTCCTTATCATTTGTGGCAACATTTGAGTTTTCTTTCTAAACAATATATATATATATAT
Source organism: Lepidonotus clava (assembly GCA_936440205.1). Classification (NCBI taxonomy): domain Eukaryota; kingdom Metazoa; phylum Annelida; class Polychaeta; order Phyllodocida; family Polynoidae; genus Lepidonotus; species Lepidonotus clava. Next base: position 50,662,283 of record OW387140.1, on the reverse strand, counting down.
ATATATATACTATTCCTGAAAACACTTTATGTGAAACCAAAATATCATAAAGTTTATGCAACAAGAATAAGTTGACATTAGGTGGCACTGCATACCTCCCTTTGAAGGGAGCAATACTTAGCACTTTCCTGTCAAAACAATAAAAAAAACAGTGAAAAACTTACTCAGCTAACGGTAGGAGACGTCCAATACTGTTGTCAAATAGCCTCTGCTGATTCTCTTCAGGTACTTCTCCTAGACATTCATAGATATGGGACAACAAGTGTTTATCCTGACTCATGTGAACAAAAATATCTCTTGACGTCACTGCTTTGTTTGTGAAAAAGGATCGAATGTCTTTCCATAATATGGCTACTGTTGAGGCTCTTTCATCCTTGCTTCCTGTGTCATCCAAAACGGAGGCTTTTCCCTCAGGCAATATGATCTCTAGAGGATCTGTGTCCTCAGTAATGGAACAAACCTTTTCAGAAATATCAGATATCTTCTTCTCACTTTGTAGTAGAATAGTGGCTTTGAGCATGTCTGCTAGAAGATCAGTATGATCTAGGTCTGCTCCAAGTGCACTAAACAGGATTTTCTGGGTGTTTCTGAACTTTGATCTGGAGCAAAGATGGAGGAGAAAATATTCTAAGTCATCAGGGGGAAGGGACTGAAGGGCACATGTTGCAAAATACTCATGAAACATTTCATGAGTAAAATGCCATTCACTAACCTTTCCTCTAATCAAATTGTGCTTCTCATTCCTCTTCATAAATGAGAAGTATGGGTTAGTGTTCCAAACACTAAACCTTAGAAGAAGATTATCATCAAACACTCTTATGTCCTTTGATAATGAATATAACGAGAGCTTATAGAAATTGTTTGTTTGAACTTCAATGTCATCTTCTTCATGCATTTTTTCCTGAGCACTTTCTGCTGCCTTCTTTCCCTTCTCTAACTGTCTTTTTGTCATAGATAGTTCCATAGCTCTCAGAAGTTCTTTTATTGACAATGTTTGTCCTTTTTTCAGTTTCAGAGTTCCATCAGCAGTCACTACACTGAAAATATGAGCCCTTAAAGGGTTTCCAAGAATGTGATCCAGTTTGCCTCTGCTATTTGACATGTACTCTAGTATGGTATCGTCATCCGGTTTCTTTATTTCAGAATAATATTTCTTGACATATTCTATGCCTTGATCTAGGGTGAATCCATCAATCTTCATCCTCCTTTCAAAGAGAGACTGTTTGATTGAGCACAGTCCTGACCTGCAGGTGACGAACACTGAAAATGGCAAAACATTCTCATGGCATTGTTTTACCAAATATTTCAGCATCTCCAGTGTAGTCTGACTCCTACACTCGTCCAGGCCATCTGGGATAATGAGTACTTTCATCTTCTTGTTTTCTATATGTTTCAAGATGGCCTCCACTTCTGATCCAGCAAGGTTGAGTTTGATTGCTTCAAAGATTTGGTCTTTTGGAGATTTTTCTGGTGACAACTTGAGAGTTGAAACAGGTAAAACCACTACTAGATCCCACTTTTTCTGCTCTTCTGTTTGTTTTCCCTTTGTTGGTGTGCTCCATTTATGGGCATAGTGTCGAACAAAGGATGATTTTCCAGCACCAGGAGGTCCCTGTAGTACAGCACACTTCACTGTTGGTTTACCAGGGTCAGCTGACATTGCTTTGTCAGGGTCAATACTCTTGGGGTTTCTGAAATAAAAGTAAAGAAGCACTGGATTAGGATCACACAATGTCATAGCTTTGGTTCTGACAAAAACTGTCTTTTTTTTGTCTATTCTATTAAGCCAGCATTATCTACCAAGAGAGTTTGTGTTATCATGTAATATGTGAAAAAATTCTATACATATGTCATATGTACTTTTATTAAATAGTAGTACTTACGAGATACATATACAAGTAGTTAGTTACATGAAATTTTCATATAACTAAATACTTTACTGTACTGAGTGATGTAGCTAGATTAGGAAAATTAATTCCATTGTATCTTTTCTGTTATTACTTTTTATTATACACTTTACAATGTGAAATATAATGGTCAACAGCGATAACATTGTATGTGTATCAAATTATGATTTTCTTTATAATTACATACAGGAAAATGAAATTTAGATCCAATTGGATTTTACATTACACAAATCACCTACAATGAAAGATATAATTATTCTTATACTTACGCCAATCTTTCATCAGACTGGGCAACTATTAATTCCATTGTATCTTTTCTGTTATTACTTTTTATTATACACTTTACAATGTGAAATATAATGGTCAACAGCGATAACATTGTATGTGTATCAAATTATGATTTTCTTTATAATTACATACAGGAAAATGAAATTTAGATCCAATTGGATTTTACATTACAGAAATCACCTACAATGAAAGATATAATTATTCAAATACTTACGCCAATCTTTCATCAGACTGGGCAACTATTTCGATGTAGCAGTTTTCCATGTCATAAGGCATGTCAAACTCTTCAATATCAAACAAGTGACCCTTCATGAGTGTCTTGAAATAGTAATCTTGGTGACCTTCTATTCCTGAAAATAATGATCAGCAGATTAGCCTGGAATATTAACCTCTTCGACCCTTAGGAAATGGGATATTATTTTCTTATAAAATACAGAATGTTCCCTTTCAGACTGTGAAAACCATTTATGAATGTTCCAATTAATTAGTTGAGAAAAATATAAAATTTTAACTTTCAGACAGTGAAAACCATTTATGAGTGTTCCTATTAATTGATGAGATATGATTGTTTGAATTTCCCAGCTTGATATACATAGGAAACCCCATTACATTGCCTTTCTTCCCCTTTCGAAATTATGGTCATAGCCATGAAATAGTAAAACTATATAAGTGTTCATACATCTCAAAGACGTTGAAACTAGAATAGCTTTTTAGCAAATTATTCATTTCATGAAGTATGAAGGTAAGGAAACTTATTGCAATTCTTGGGCTCCCTTAGTAGGGCTTATTTATAGAAACCTCAAAGTGGGACAGGCATTCAGAGCTGGACCTGACCAGTCAAAAGTAAAAAGTATCAGTTATCAGGACAGTCAAGTTTAATAGTTGGTCACCTCTTATCAGGGCGAACCAACATTTCAGGACATCCCCACCATAGGAAGAACCTATGGGCCAGGCCTGCATCATCAATGCAATTACATATTTGTAGATACATATTGGTGTGTAACTTTTGCCTTCAATAGGTGAATACTTGTAGAATGTGACTTAAATCTTGAAATGATTTTATAATGATTTTATCTCTCCGAAAGGTGAGATGATGATGTCACCATCACTATGGTGATGTCATGACGATGACGATGCAATGGTGACTGCGAGGATTGCTTTTGCTTCAGTGAAGCTTTCACATATTTGTTTAATTGTGTATAGTAAAAGATTGGTCTCGTGCTTTAAGGTATCCCACACGTTTTAGGTCTAACAGTTTGGCAAAGCTGTGGACTATTTGTCATTGCCACACAAGGTTTCACTCACAAATTGGAGGGTGGCAAGTGGCATACCTACACCACTCCCCTAGCCCCAACTATACATAGGAATAACCCTATTGGGCCGTCCATTATTGACATCACAAGAATTTTTGACTGCCCCTCTTCGTCATGCTTTTATAATAAGAATGTAATCACTATGTGCATGCATCTGCCATATGGGTATATCCCAGGGACTTCATAATAGATGCTTCTAGGGACTTCATGATTATGCTTATCACTGTCACTATATTTTATATGTGGTATTATGGCTAATTCCATGCAAGTACAGAATAGGGAGCTTGACCTGATTTGCACTTATAATCAACTTTAATATTTCTTGAATGTAAACAAAGAACCTTATGTTATATATCTTGAATCAGCTGGATAGGCCTATTGATGTAAACTAGTATGTCATACTAATCTTTTGTCTAGGATGAATAAAGAAGCTTAGGGTTTAATTTTGTTATGAATTTTGAAGTGAACTGCTGATATTGAAAGGTTTGTAATGCAACATTTAATGGGCACCAGCTTCTGAGAATTGAAACAATATTTTTGGGTCAAATTCCCTAGATTGTAGCTGTCCTGGCAATTCTGTGACAGTCAGTGATGAATTACATATTTAACCATCATAATCTTATAAACTTTTTAGAAATTGGTTAGTAATTCAATAATTGATCACTACCTTTAGATAACATTGAGATTGCTAGAGTATGTTGACAATTCAAGTATAAATGATTAAAGTAAAACAATACCTTTCTGCACTTTAATGGGCAATTGTTGCTTTTCTTCTTGAGCTGCTCCTAAGTGATTTGTTGTTTCTATCCTTTGTGAGGATGTCCATGTAGGTGCATCATCATTACCTTGATAGGCTTCAGCCTCAAGGCCAAGGCATTGTACAATATGTTCCTGACCACTGTCACAAAGGGCCTTAAAAAAGCCATGAAGTTTCCAGATCGGTTTCTTTTGGAGTAAATCAAGGAGAGCTGATACTTGGTCAGGCATGATTTTGTCCTTCTGAAATAATGATAAATGAGATGAGAAGATACCCTTAGATCAGAGGATAATTTGGTCAATTAATGTATCATGTTTAAACCATCATTATCTAAATTGATAAGGTCTACATTGTTCTCAAATAATAAAAGGCCTGATATGTCATGACACGTCATAATATGGCATATTGCATTCATAATTGTACCTGTATTCTTGCTTGATCTACGTCATCTATCACATCAAGTTGTCGTAGGTGATCCCACAGCTTGGACAGATCGATTTTCCTTGTCAAAGTTACACGGTTGTTATTTACAATTTGGGAAAATTGTGTGTTGTTTGGAAAGAGTTCTTCACTGCTGCCTTTCATCCATAGATGTATCCTCTTGTGTGAAGATGTGACCTCAGGATTCACATTGAAAGGGAGATCTAATTGGGGTGAGAGATTTATGATTTTGAATAAACACTCACTGACAGTATTACTTTTTAAGAAGTACTTGGATTCTAAGTTCTAATATGACTTTTTCAAAAATTTGTTAGGAATCTTAGAAAATCAAACATTGACAATTAATTTAAAATAGACTACCATTGAACGCTTGTGTTTGTTTAAGGTCTTTATATTAAAGTATTGGGGATAGCTAAATCACTAGCTTGTTACATCTCGGTGTTGATTCATAGTTCTTCTTATATGCTAACTAATGGTAGAACTAGTCCACGATTTGGGCGTTCAGCTCCAAAACACAGACAACACTTTGCAGAGAGTAAGTTTATTGTGGAATATCAGAATGCCTCACAAATACTGGTGTAGTTTACAATTGAGTTCAGTTCCTATGTACAAGTATCGTTCATAGAACGTGGAGTCAGGCTTCCTTAACGTAAGTCCGCCGTGTGGTCTCACAGACTGTCGTTGTTCCAATGTTAGTCATGAGATGTCACCAGACGCTATGCGCTTCACTACCCAAACCCCCGATTCCTCAAGACTCATACTGTTTCAAAAGTATATCGGTTCTCTCTGCACATTACTGACTACTACCATTCTTATTTAACCATGGATATCGATTTTCCCCATGTAGTGCTGCCGCTATAGACTAAGCCCACCTGCCATAACCAGGTACAGGTTAACCATACCTATCTGAAGTGCTACCCATAGTTATTATTAAACTTCATAGAATTCCTTTCACAATTTTGAGCTTTTCATGATATATCTTTTCGCGGTCTGGTGACCTTTCCTTAAAGATTTTATGTTCAAATATCTATCAATCTACTTAAATATTACCACCAATTATATGCACAAGGTATTCAATTACTACCTCAGTGCACCATGGTTTTAATCTTTATTTAAGTTAATGTATTTAACTTACTTTTTCTCATATTCTATATATACATTGGACCATTAAGAACTACATATTACAGTTAAAAATGGCTAATTCAAGTGATTGCTTTCTAAAAGTCTCTGATTTAGTATAGTAGGGCCACCTAGTGTTTTACCCTGCTGCCCTCTGTTTATGTTTTAAATACATCATAATTTAGACACTATGAAAACGTTTTTCACTTGGTGGAGATGAAACTTGTCCTCGAAATGGTTAATGCCAAAAAGACATACTGAGCTGGAGGTTCTTAAAAATGTTTGCCACTGGTTGCAATAAAACATTTCAATAAAACCAAGTACGTGATGATTTTAGCCCTGAATTTTTGTACCAATTAATTGGCACTAGATGTAGAGATATGGCCTTCTGTGAGGCTTCAGGCTCATCTGTGTTTATGACACCCATTTCCCAGAACTTATAATACTCTGCTGCTATAACATGTAGAATGTCCATTGGGCTTATTGCCCTTTCTCATATCCTTTAATAGTTCAGCTGATTTGTTGTTTACTTTTGTCAACGTGTCAAGCATATACTTTGTGCCATTACCAGGATGTTTTGCCTAATTTTCCAGTCCACCATCATATCCGTGGGTGCTTCCTCTCAAAGTCAATATCACATTCATCTTCTATTAGTTTGTCTCTCAGTTCTTCGACAATGAATGTTAAAAAAACATTCATTTTCGCCATAAATATCTGTTAAATGAGTGATGGTTAGGTGTTTATTTGCCAGGCATTTCCTGCAGTCAACCAGAGTAAAAAGTACACATTTTCATTGGCTGTTTGGGAGGGGTCCTTTCATCTTAACAGTCAATAGTAGGGCAAATAACGTTGGCTGTTACTAGACATTAAGGAAATTACCTATGTTTTGATTTGGTAATAATGAATTATAGTTTTGTTATTATTTATTGTTTATGATGGGGAGTGAATAAAGATGATATATAGTTCATTCTGTGGATTAAGATCAGCTGAGCTTCTTCAATTGTTATTAGCCAAGGAGTGGAGGTACGCCTCCGTTCAGGTAGTTCAATTCCAAACGCAGACACTCGATTTGCAAAGAGTCAAGTTTTATTAATTAAGAAATAGGCAGGAGATACTTGTCATCATCATGAGATACAATCCAGCTCTACTAGATACAGCACACTCACATTGGTTCAAGGAGTTCACCGTGCACGACCTATATGTTTCCTTATCACTAAACCTGCACTATTGTAAGTCTTATGCACTTGATATAAAGGTAGTTCAACGTAGTCACCAGAGAGTGCCACCATACCAGTCAGGTCAATTCCACATAGCTCCTGAAAGTTACGTTTATCCAAATCCAAGTTCGTCTACCTCTCCCTCCTTCCAGGTTGGTCTGGGTTTATTAATACCAGCCATTATTGATTTAATATGTATAGCCCTAGTACAGCGCTGCCACCAGTAGATGAGACTGCTGTTTAGACATACTGGCTGATAGCTGTCTCATCTCCCATTGTTGCTGTCCTCCATAGCCATTAGTAGTCACTTGCATTTAAACCCTCTTATTTTATTTTAGATTTTATTCTTATTTATCACAGTCTGGTGACCGTTCTCCTTTATTATAATGATGATTATAAAGTTTTACTATAAGGAAACCTATTCTAACAATGAGATCATCAAAAGTCAACTGCAAACACCGTCTGCAATTAAGCTCTTTAACTAACTGAATCATGCCTGAGGTATTGACCTGAATGCAATAGCGGGTGAGTTGCATCCATCATGAGAAAAAAGATAATCAGTTTCGTTTGTGACTCTCAAGATGCCAAAAAGTGACAAACTTCAAGGGACATGGAAAAGAAGAGTTAGATTCATTGACTAAGCACAATCTTACCATACCCATTAAATCATAATAGATTTAAAGACTAGGGGCCTCCCGAACTCTACAGTTATCATTTTGAAATATATATGATAAATAACATTGATGAGATTGATAGTTAAGAATCCCTTATACCTATGATATAGGTATAAGGGATTAGGGATAAGGGTATATTGTACCTTAAACTAACTGTTTGATCAAACATACAATTTACATTGTCTAGTGCAAGATAGAGGAGTGTCTTATTTTCCCCAAAATGAATTCATTATTTAATTACCTGGGGTTGGCTGGGTTGGCAAAAGAGGGTTGGTTGGAGCTGCAGATCCAGAGGTAATGGATGAGCCCATTGTTGTCCCTCCATGCATTCCTGCAGAAGTTGTTTCTTTGCAGGAACTAGAAGTGCCAGCAACTGATGCAGCATCCCCCTGAAGGGTAGAAGGTGGTTGAGTATGGGTGCTCACAGAAGTATAAGAAAGTCTTCCTGAATGTTGAATTTCCTCTGTTCCTAGAGTAGGGGGTCCGAAAGAGCAATCAATAGCCTGCTGGCTTGAATTGTTAGCTGTACTCCGTCTTGCAACTACAACATAACCAGAAAGTAAACTTAATTCAATGGCATGTAGCATACAAAAGAAGAATACAAGGTCAAAAGATTGTACTTTTGTGTGCATATTTAAAAGAAGCCGATATTGTTTCTCCATGAAGTGTTAAGATTTTCAGAGCCAAGTAGAACTACTCAAAGTGACTAATATCAGATTTTCAGTGAAAGACAAGGATAGCTCAGACTACTGTGATGCAAGACCATTTTTGACAAGAAAAACATGTTTGCTATAATCTGCTATGATCTGTCTTAATGTGATATGATATGAATAATAAAAGTAGTAATTGAATAAATGTTTTTTTTTATCTTGAAATCCTGTTTCAAAAACTGATACAATGTTTTTTTGTTGTCAAGGCCCTAGTTTTGATTAAAAGCAGAAACAAATCTGAGGCAATGATCTCTGAAAATTAATGCTATTAATACCCCATGAGTACCTAATTCTGACTATGATATTAAGTTCCACATTTTGTAGTAAAAATGGGAGTTTCATATTTTTCTAGCTGTGTTCCCATCTCTATATGATTTTCAATATAATAATGTCCTTTTGCAACCTTTTAATTTGAACCTTAATTATTTCTGTATAAGAATGGTCAATGCAGTTATACAGATCAATTTTAAATAACCTACATTGTCTAAATGAAGGGGAGTAGCAAACGTCCAGGGGTTGTATAGATTCGGGTGGTAGATTGACAGGTCTGTTAATAGTTGACCCACCCTGTGCTATGCGTTCTTCCATAGTTGAAGGAGTTACTTCTTGCCTCAGATGTATAGGCCTAGAAGCCTGTTGTGTCCATGAAAAAGGTGCCGTGTTTTCCTCAATATAGCTATCCATTCCAGCTGCTGGTGTAGTACTAGATCCTAGAGCAGGGCTGTAACTGACAGGGATGCTTGATGTAAAGAGAGCTGAGGAGTAAAACAAAATAAAGACTGTAAACTTTTACCTTGAAAATTTAAATATGCTCTAGTGCCATTATACCAAAATTTTAGAATCATCATAGATGACATAGTTGACAGATCTGATGTTTACTCACATGATTTTCTGATCAATGACTGCCAATTGGAGTTCATTATAATGCATAACAAAGCCATTCAAATCTTAAATGTTTAACATACAATTTTCAGTTGAAGGAGAAGCGCTCACAATGCATTGAACATTTTCCCTATAGGTTGGATGTTGCAGAATCAGTGGATCCATTGGGTGTCTATGTACTGCATTGGCAGCGTGTTGTCCAAAAGCAACTGATCGAGGAGCCCATAGCACCTGAGTAGCGAATCCAGTTGTCCCATCCATTGGCATCCTCATTGTGTGTTGAGGAGCAAATCTAGTTGTCACATTCATTGGCAAACCCATTCTTGGTGGAGTGGCAAATCCAGTTGTTCCATCCACTGCAAAACCCATTCTTGGTTGAGAGGCAAATCCAGTTGTCCCATGCATTGGCAGACCTATTCTCGGTTGAGGGGTAGATCCAGTTGTCCTATCCATTGGCAATGCCATTCGTGGTTGAGGTGCAAATCCAGTTGTTTCATCCATTGGCAAACCCATTCTTGGTTGAGGTGAAAGTCCAGTTGTCCTATCCATTGGCAAACCCATTCTTGGTTGAGGGGCAAATCCAGTTGCAGCATTTACTGGCAAACCCATTCTTGGTTGAGGGGCAAATCCAGTTGTCCTATCCATTGGCAAACCCATTCTTGGTTGAGGGGCAAATCCAGTTGTCCTATCCATTGGCAAACCCGTTCTTGGTTGAGGGGCAAATCCAGTTGTCCTATCCATTGGCAAACCCGTTCTTGGTTGAGGGGTAGATCCAGTTGTCCCATCCATTGGCAAACCCATTCTTGGTTGAGGGGCAAATCCAGTTGTCCCATCCATTGGCAACCCCATTCTTGGTTGAGGGGCAAATATAGTTGTAGCTTCCAATGGCAACCCCATTCTGTGTTGAGGAGCAAATCCAGTCGTCCCTTCTGTAGGCAAACCCATTCTTGGTTGAGGGGAAAATCCATTTGTTGCATGCATTGGCAGACCTATTCTTGGTTGAGGGGTAGATCCAGTTGTCCTATCCATTGGCAAACTCATTCTGTGTTGAGGGGCAAATCCAGTTGTCCTATCCATAGGCATTCTGGGTTGAGAGTCAAATCCAGTAAACCTATCCATTGACAAGCCCATGCTTGGTTGTGGGTTAAATCGAACTGTTCTATCTACAGGCAACGCCATTCTGGGTTGAGTGGTAAAACTCATTCCATGAGATGCATAGTTGTCTTGCTCTCCTGTTGATATCCTTTGGCATTCTGATGTTGAGGAGATGCCTAAATCTGGAATATTTGTTCTTGTTGATAAGCTATATTCAGTGAAGTTTACTTCTGAAGAGACTGAGGGAGGCACTGTTCTTTGCCTATTAGAAGTTGACATGGAAGGAGTGGAAGATGGATGACTTGTGCTGTTACCTGTTCTTTGTAGAATTTTACCAAAGGTTGAGAAATCATGAGCTTCTGAGGTCGGCCTAATATTTACGGATGAGTTCTCTTGTCTATGTATCTCTGCTCTCCATTGTGATGCTGAAGATGGTGGTTGGAAGACATGTTGTGTCTTGCTTGTATAATGAAAAGGCAAAGTAACGTGTCCCTCTGGAAGGTCAGCTGCTGGATTCCTTTCAAACCTGGATGGATTCGCCATGTCTTCATTCCCTCCCGTAAAGGGCCAAACAGGAGCCCCAGTGTTATACTCATACATCAAATTGGGTAAATACTGGAAGTAGTCTGCATCAGGTACACCTAGTGTTCTACATACCCCAAGAGCTGCTTTGGTGTACAAGCAGGCAGCATCAGTAGGTTTCTCATGCTGTCTTCTGCAGGAACTACAGTAAACTCTATACATGGTGACTAAAAGATCTTTTTGTTGAATGGTGACAATGGTACTTGTAGGAGCATAATATCTTATGTGAGGGTGACTCTTGTTACTGAGGGATATCTTCTAGGTGTGAGGTTCTAGGCGAGTCCAATTTTGTCACACTCCAATGATTTTCTGTTCATAAAACAAATTTTTAAATAATCAATTTAACAGTTATAAACAATAAAATCACAATAATCACACTATATCAAAATAAGAATATTGTAAAAATAATTGTTCCACTTGTACATCTGATTCCTCTTTCTAATATTAACATTTGAGGATCAATTTGAATTTAAAGATTCTACAGTTATGTACTCTTTATTTTGATCGTCATCTGATGCCCACCTGCTTTGAGATCAAGACAAAAGTTGATGGATACATACATAAGAAATAAAATAGATCCAGTAACTTGATGGTTTTCTTATGCAACTACACTATTAACATGTTACACATTAAGGAATTACAAACCAAAGATATAAACTGATAACTTTGGTTTGATTAATAGTTAAAACTTATTGCAGATTCCTTAACCAAGTTTGAATAGATAGACTACATCAATATAAATACAATAAAACCAAAATAATAATATGTGTGAACTCTATCACACATGGTAAAATTCACCAATTCAGAAAGAAATTTTCTCAATTAAAGTCAAAAGGAGAGAGTTGCTTTAACTCTAAAATTATGTAGGAAGAACCAAGTTTGCCACACTAAAAATTTCACTTCAAATGTCCTACCAAAATTATTCAGATTTCTCAAAATCTTAATAGGTCAGAAAATGGATAAGTCACTTTCTGGCCTCGTTCAGATTTTATTTCTTCAGTGGACCTGAGCCAAAACCAATCCCTGATGATCAATTTTGGAAAATTACAAATATGACTACTTTATTACCAGTATCCATTGGTTGGCTCCGATGATTGTACCTTTAAATTTGATATTTCTAGTGCAATATCTGTTTTTTAAATCTTGATACAAATTGTAATTTAACTATTACCCATTTGTGCTGACACCTCTTGGATACATAGATACAGCTTTTTTGGAGTTAACTTGTTAGAAAGCGACAACGAGAGATTATTTGAAAGGCATTCCTTAATTTCAAAATAAATAAAACAAACTTAACCCACCAAACAAAAAAAGATGCCATCCAGTGTCAAGCCAACAACAAAGTGGTCCTACCTGATGCTACCCTTGGTCTTCTTGATCTTCTTATGCTGTCAGTGCACCTTTACCAGGTGAAATGGGTCAACCAATGATAAAGGTGAAGCCAAGTATGACATATAGTTAAAGAAATTAATCTAAGGTGAATACCCAGCCAAAGTGCGACGTAATGGTCACGTTCAGCGACGTTCTAATAACGTTCTGTGACGTTCTGCGACGTTATTAGAACGTTCTTCAACGTCACATCCTTGGCTGGGTAGGTTTAAGCTACTTGGCAGATTTCTGCAATATTGACCAATGGAATTGATGGATTAGTTGTCTATTTAACAGAATTTTCTGTTAGATCTGCGATCCATGAGTTTAAATGGTTAGTTTTATTAAATGTTGAAAGTATAGATCTAAATAGTGGTATTATAACCGGCATTGGGAATTACCAGCTAATCATAATCTTTTTATATGAAAATTAGATGATATATTTAAGTTGACAAAGGATGAAACCATAGCATATCCATAGAAAAAGTTATACAAAATCTAGGTTTATTCCACATCAGAAATAATGGCAGATATTTTATGCTTGTTTATGAAACATACTTCTGATAATACATTTCTGGAAGTCTTTGTTAAACCTTAGTCTTTAGAGTACTCATAGCAAACATGATATCTTCAACCTCTAATTATGTTAACTCTCCTTGGCCCATTGCACAATGGATTTTCGTTGTGAGGATCAAACAACGAAAGCACAACGAACTTTTGCTTAACAATGGAAATTTTTGTTATAACAAAAATGCAATATCTCTGCTTCTAATGAATGAAATGTAAATCTGTAAACTGTTATAAAAAGGGGAAAAAATTAGAAAAAAATCAGTAAAAGTTACAGCTCTTTGAGGGCATTCTAAATATAGAAAAAGAAATGTGTCAAAACATTCGTTGTTAAGATAAAAGTAACAACGAAATGTTTCGTTGTTTTTTTTATTTCTTTGTTACGAAAATCATTGTGCAACGGGCCACTAGGCCCAAGCCCCTGGCAGCCTTTGTAGTCAAGGACAACTCCATGAATACAACTAGTGTTATAAGCGATGTCCCACAATTTGGGTTAAGTCAAGTCCAGACTAATGTCTGACAGTCACTGTTGGAATCATGAGGGAATTTCGATTTTCATATCAAGTTGCACTTTTGGCCTTAAATGAATGCATATTTAAATCAGTTGTTTAAAGTGCAATATCTGTTCACTAAAATCTTGTCAAAAATTGTCATGCTCTCGTCGAAAAAGAACAATGATATCAGGGGGTGCTAGTGATGACACCTCTCAATCCCTTTAATCTAGAATACTTTTTTCATGGAACTTAAATTGCACCAGTCCTTAGTTTTGAGCTTTACACTGTTCCACATTATAGCCTATTGTAGTGAACTCATAAGACAAAGAAAATGAGGGAATATTTGAAAGGCATATTCCTTAATTCTAAACAAAATCAAAATTACTTAATCCACTAAAATACAAAAGATGCATGAATAAAATGGTCCTACCTTATGCTGCCCTGGGTCTTCATCATCGTATGCTGTCAGTCAACCAAATATCAATGTTGAAGCCAAGTATGACATATACTTACAGAAATTAAGCTAAGTATATAGTTTTAAGCTACTTTGTGCAGTGTTAAGCAAGGGAATGGATGGATGGATAGTTTGTATATATATTATACTATTTTGTTTATTTGCAAATTCTGAATGTTAATGGTTCTCCTTACTTACTATTATGTTCAAAGACAAGAGCTAAATATTGGTATCGTAACTGGCATAGAAAAAGTAATTATTGATCATTATGTTTTTAGATAAAAAAAAAATAATATATTTAAGTGGAATAAAACAGAATAAAACCATAGCATATCCATACACAGAGCTATATGAAATCTGGGTTTATTCCACATCAGAGACGTTGTCAGATATTTTATGCTTGTACATGAAACATACTTTGGTTAATGTATGTCTGAAAGTCCTCCTTAAATTTAGTCATATAGGACATGATTTTTTTTCTGTAAAAATTCGTAAAAATTCACTGGCCTTTGTAGTCTATTAGTAACTAGTGTTAACTTTATGAAATAGATCATGTATGATGGATGACCATTGATTAGGGTTCAGTTTTTATCCATTTTGCATCCCACTGTTTATATTTCAAATAATCATATTAGATTTTGTGATAGAACTATAACTATTGAGGCCCATTTTCCTCATGCTCATACTTGAAAATTAATTTTGTGACACTATGATTGGTGGTATATTAAGCAAATTGGGCATTTCATTAATGAGACTACCTTTAACTACCCATAAAACATTTAAACGTAAAGGATTAAAAAGCTTTTATAGTGTTTCGAAATATATTGTTTTCCTTCTAATTGAGTGTAACTTGCTCATTATATTCACATGTATGTAAGCTTGTAAATTTGAGCCACTTGTGCATTTATTTTCCTTAGGTTATTTCAAAAGTAATTCAGCCCCTTCTTCTAAAGAATGAACATAACTCAACAATTTTCTTGCAAATTCAATATGGCCTACCATTATATTAATCATTTTATAGTTTCGATCTTTATTTTCCTAATTTACTTTAGCTTTGACACTAAAATGATATTGATAAATGCACAGATAAAAATTAAGGTCAATAGAAGATATTAACAATCATACAGAAATGACGAAAGAGCCAGGCTTCTTATGAGCACCAGACTTTCAAAAAACCTTTGGCTCAGTTACCTGGTCTTCCATAGCAGATGCTTTAACACTGCATGAATTTGGAGGTACATGCATACAACTTGCAATAATGGATCCAACTCCAAATGGTTCAATAAAAAATAAAGCACTAGGAAAGGCTGCTGCTTATCCCATTTCTGTTTCACCTTGCAATTGGTGCTTGAACTATTGGCTGTTGCAATTCACAAAGAGGAACGAAATAGGGGAATCTACATAGGTCATAAAGAAATTAAACTAACAATGTTGGCAAATGACATCCCTTATATCTTAAAAGAACCACACTCAATTAATCTAGTTTTAGATTTATTAAGAGATTTAGAAAATACTCAGGGCCCAACGTAAATAAAGATATATCAATTATTTTGCAGGTCAGGGGGGAATATTGGCATGACAATGAAAAACATTATGAACGGAACTGTAAGAAGTAGAATAGAAAAATGTCAAGCCAATTCCGGTGATTGGAGAAACCAAACATTATCTCCAAAAAGCAAAATCACAGTTGGTAACAGTTTTATCACATCCATAATGTTCTATCCTGCTACTACAACCTTTGTTCCTGAAAAGGTATATATACAATTCAGGAAAATCAGATTTATATAGGATAGTGATGTCAGGATCGCCTATCAAACTTTATGTTCATCTATAAAGGATGATGGTCTTAAGCTCCTGGATATTGCTTGCATGGTTTAAATCTACTCATGAAAAAATGGTTCAAAAGACTGTGTTATCAGACCAAGAAAGATATAGACTAGGTTTCCCATACTTGTATACAATGTAAATACATCTTTTTACCATACATTTCTAATGAGAAAAAAATGGCATAAAAACTGTATCTTTGCCATTTCACCAGAGTATCCCTGAAAACTGACTAGAAGTTTATTATGCTAAACCAAAATTAGAGGAAGAGATACAAAATGAAAGTCTTTGGAAAAAAATATAAGGGGGGTAAATTAAAGCAGGCATAGTGCATTTTTTATGATAATGTCAAGCAACGCTTTCATGTCAAGGAGAGTTAACTGCAAGTAATGTTTTTTCCTGTCCCATCTTGTTAGAAATGTGTATGTGATTTGACAAGATACCAATATGTGTCCTGATAACTTTTTTTCAAATGAACAAATAAAGGAGGTGTATGGCGTAAACTGAAATTTCTTGCAGATGTTGCAAATAAGGAGTGCTATCCCATTGAAAAGACACATGGCCTTCAAAAGCACAGATATATAAGTACAATGTCTCTATGCATACACAATATCAATGATGAACCAATTATTGTGCTTCAAATGTCTAGCAACTGTGGAACAGACTGGTGATGTCCACAAGTGCATGTACTAGAGAAACAAAACTTCAATCTCTACAATGTAAAATCCTTCACAGAATTATACCGTCCATGCAATAAAAAAAGCTTTTCAAAAGAAAGCGTCTAGATACACCTGATTCCAGTTTATGTGGACCCAAGATCTTTCACTTCTTTTTTACTGTCTGAATGTAGCTTTCTTTTGGAACTCCATAAAGAAGTGGTTAAAAATGTCCCCACCTTGTCTATTGATAATGAAATAGAAGAGAGTCTCTTGCTAAATAATGCAGAGAATACTATTAGAGCAAATGTAGATCATTTTATTGTACTAAATGTAAAATTTGACGTGTACAGACAATGAATGCTTCATGAAAAAAAATCTAGATATATTTTAATTGGTATGGGAATTTAAGAAAGTCAAAGAAGTTTGGGAAAATATTCTTGAGAAATTATTATAGAACTCCAGAGGTCACACTCATGCACTAGTAGGGAGAATTCTTTGGATTGTTATCTGCAAATACTCTTTTTTCCTGTCTCTTCTTGTGAGAAATGTGTATACAATATGATAAGATATCAACATGTGTCCTGCAAATTCTTTTCCTATTAGAGGATCATAAGTTTATTACTGAGCAGCATTTATGGGAGTACTTGTGCCAAAAGTGGCTGCTACGACAGCACTACCTACGACACAATGGAGAATATCTTATTTGGCTTAGTCACTATGAACTTGGCATTAACCCTACTCTTGATGTACTAAAGAGTTGACAAAGCCCTACCTGGTGCTGCCCTAAACATGTCTTCTTGTTGGTTCTGCATACCTGTAACAAGTGAAACAGGAAACAATTGTAAAATAAAAATAAGAAAAGTTGAACTGCTCTGAAACTTTAAAGCACAATTAGATTATTTCTCTTATAATTTGACAAACATCTTTAATTTCCCTTCCAGACAATTTGTTCACCCTTTCACTATGGCAGATGTATTGAGGCATCGCTGTCCAAATCATGCCTGATGCATTGAGGCATTGCCACCCAAAAGAGGCAAGATGCTTGAGGCATCTTTTGGATAAATGTAATTATTGTGAATTTAAAACTAAATATTTATGAAATGTTATAGTTTGTTTTAGATAATTGAAATCATCCATTTTTTATTTATTGAATGTAACATCTAATATGGCATCTATAACTGTGCACACTTTGGAAAACAATGTATTTCATTTCATACATGTAGCTTCACATTGGTCTATACCCAGCCAAGGATATGACGTTATGGATGATATAGGCCTTTGGGGCTCATATCAGTATAGCTGGATAAATGGACTTCTGACTCAGTGCTGCCATCTGTTTGTGGTAGTGGCTGCCTTGACTAACACCAGAGGTCTCTGTATGCTGGACTATAAATTCCAGCTGCTTGATAGTTGGCCTCACTACTCCACTACTCACCAGCCATTCAGTTGTTGCGTGGAATCTTTTTCTTTTTCTGTTACAATTATTAGTTGGGCGCCTTTGTTGTGCCGATAAAGCAACAATGTACCTGCCCATCTGTTATATGTTATATGTCTTTGTCCATGTTGGTGTTGGGAGGAAACTATAATAACTTTGCAGCAATGTTCTGGATTGATTCTTGTTCATCACACTGTTAGGTTGCAGCAATGTTCTTTTGATGACTCACAATTACATCGCTGCAACAAACTGTTGCAACATTTAATACATTGTAACGTTGTGATAACATTCTTGTCACATGAGGCTGAGACTTATCTGAATGTCACCTACACACAAAACTCACGAGTTCATTGCTAAATGAGTTGAGCTTACAAAGGCAAGCCAGCACTAGGAGCTATCATACAGTCTGGTCTTAGGATACACTCATGGGAATCTAGGCCAACCGGTCAACTTCATGACCAGATGGCACTGCATGGTATTAAGTAGGTTCAGTTCACAATATAATGAACCCAATCGACCCACACTTAAACCTGGCTATAAGCATGCCTCAGCTGGTGATCCTCTCCCCCACCCCTTCCTCATGACTAGGCCTAAAGGCCACCATGCCCAGGATATCTGCATCATAGTTGATCTCTCCTTTACACATGACAATGACATCAAATCATGCATATCACCTAACTGTGTTCACAGCCACCACATCAACCACTGCCTCCGATCAATGGATGATCTAGCAGAGTTTGTCTTCTTTTTTGTTTTTGATTCATTTTATTTATCCTGGTAATGTCTCTATGTACATCGGTTTTCGTCCAATTCCAGCTTATAGATTAGCTGTCCATATTTGTATGAAATCTTAAAACTAGAGCTTAAACAAATTTAAGCTTACATGAAATATCATTCTTATACAATATTGTCAATCAGCCTGAAAACTTTGTCCATACATGTAAGATACCACTGTACCTTCTCCCCCACCCCTTCCTCATGACCAGGCCTAAAGGCCACCATGCCCAGGATATCTGCATCATAGTTGATCTATCCTTTCCAGATTACTTTCCAAATTACCAGAGCATAGCTATTACCTGATTGGCTGTTAATTGGAAATATAATAAAAGGGGAGCACAATTTTCCCTCTCTATTCATGTGCAAAATTGCAGAGTTTATCGTGTGCCATATCAAAGCCACCATAGGCCTGAAGGTTTCAAATACCTTAATATATACTATAAGTTCTATATAACTCAATGACCTGGTCAGCAATGGCAACAGGCAAGCGGAAATGCACCTCAACTTTAAAGCATTTTAAAGCATAAGTATGGAGGGTGGGGCCTATAGATGAAGAATGCTACAGCTACACCCCACAAATGGCCAAGAAATATTACATCAGTTACCTCAAGGCCATCAACTGCATGGCCGCAGTGTGACAGGTGTGATGAATTGACCATTCATCTTTTACAGTACGAAAAGTGTGAAGCTAGAAATCATTTATGATTATTGTGCAGAATCAATTTGTAATGTGAAATGATTGAATAATGTGGTAATTGCCGGCTAAATAATGAAATGATGTAATAGAACAAAATAGGTACAAAAATAGACCGAATTCTCTAACCAAAAAACAGTATTGACCAGAAATGATGTCACGAGAGTCACGTAATCAAAGTGACGAATCAGAGTTGACCTGTAACTATAAAAGGGGGCGGTATGGCCTGAAATAAACAGTTCCTTCATGGTACTCCTTGTGTTCACACGCCTCTTCTTTGGGATGGACCATCTTCCACCTAGCCTGAGCATGAACCTTTGCAGAGTAGAAGTTCATACACAAGTAAAAGCTTAGCCAGTGATCATAAATTACCTAGAAGTTTAGACATTAGGCCCGAAAGCCCAAAGATGGCCTGAAAGCCAAAAAAAAACACTTTAGTCAGACCACTTTAGCCTGAAAGACCAGCATGGTATGGAAGCCCAACATCGTAAGCAGTCGGCCCAGAACAACGGGAACGGAGGTGCTACCCGCTCGGGGCTGTGCTACTACCTTTGAACATAAGTAACAACTTGGGTTCCCCAAAGCCTGGATTGACCGGTAGATAGAGAGATCACCCGAGACTGGCCCAATCCCAACACCACCCGTCCGCCCAGCCGACCTCAATCCATTCTTATGCTTTTGTCTGGAACCAAGATGACGCCCCTATCGGCGCCTCCAACCGTGTAGAACGAACCCCAGCCTCCCCAAAAGCTCATACCAAATGTCTAATCTGTTCACCCTCATGGATGCGCCGTGACTCTTGATCTTATGAGCCGGTCTCCTGTGCGAGACCCCATTCGGCCCAGGACAGAGAAACCCGAAAAGCCCTTTCATCACAGAGCACGGGAACCCCGACTCCCCGAGAAATATCACACAATGCGTGGCAATGCTGCTGTAGGGATGGTGTACCCTCAGCTGTGCCCCCTTAGGACCAGAACATACTGCAAAGTCCTCTCGCCTTGTCAGGGAATGTTTATTGAAAAAGATTCACTTTCATGTTTTTTGTAGCTTTTGCGACATTCCTACTGCTCGACCTCAGAGCCTGGTAGTACCGATTTTCAGCAATAAAACTAGGTCGCGCAAAGCGGGAACCGCGTGGTGCAGTCATGCATGGATCTCTCTGTTATTCTTCTCAGTTTCTAGCCTAATTTCAACAGGTTATGGGCCCAGGAATGCTTGTTCTGTGTAAGTACAGTCTGCTGACAAGGTGGAGGTACCTTAGAACTGAGGATTCTGCAGAGGATAGGAGTACAGGTGATTGCTGTGTGCCATGTGGACTAGGCCATGTGGGCTATGTGTAAGCTTGTGGCTGTGGCCTGACTGCCCTGAGCCTGAGATCTAGCCTGTACTGTGTGCTGTGTTTTAGCCTGTGCTGTGGCTTGTGATGAGTGCTGTGCTGTTACCTGGGATGAGGGCTGTGCTGTGGCCTATGGAGAGGGCTGTGCTGTTGCCTGTGGAGAGGGCTGTGATGTAGCCTGTGCTGTGGGCTGTGCTGGAAGCTGTGCTGTGGGCTGTGCTGTGGGCTGTGCTGGGAGCTGCGCTGTGGGCTGTGCTGGGAGCTGCGCTGTGGGCTGTGCTGGGAGCTGTCCTGTGGGCTGTGCTGAGAGCTGCATTGTGGGCTGCACTGGGAGCTGCACTGTAGGCTGTGCTGTGCTGTCAGGTGTGCTGTGCTGTCAGGTGTGCTGTGCTGTCAGCTGTCCTGTGCTGTCAAGTGTCCTGTGCTGTCAGCTGTCCTGGAGTACGTGTCGGCTGTTCGTCGGCTGTGCTACGCTGTGCTGCCCGCTGCCCCAGAGTATGTGTCTTCTGTTCATCGACTGTGCTGCGCTGTGCTACCTGCTGCCTTGGAGTATGTGTCGTCTGTTCATCGACTGTGCTGCGCTGCGCTACCTGTTGCCCTGGAGGACGTGTCTTCTGTTCGTTGACTGTGCTGCACTGTGCTACCTGCTGCCCTGGATAACATGGTGGCTGTTTGCCATCTGTGTGCTGCGGTGTGCTGTCAGCTGCCCTGGAATAGGTGCTGGCTGTCTACTGCCCCTGTGTGCTGTGCTATGTTATCAGCTGTACTGGTATTAGTGTTTTTCTGTTTGTCAGCTGTGGTCAGCTGTGTGTTAGCTGTGAGTCAGCTGTTAGGAGGTGCTATCAACTGCACTGGAGTGCTTGTCAGCTGTACAGAGGTGTTATTTTCTGTGAGTAAGCTGTATTGTGCATTTGGTCAAAATGGCTTCGAGTACAATTAGCATGATTTCTCCATTAAAAGGAGAGAACTATCGAACGTGGAGAGTACAGTGCCAGATGGCTCTTATGAAGGACGGACTATGGGACATAGTGAATGGGACCGAAACCCGACCTGGACCAGGTGAGGCTGAGAAACTGGCTAAGTTTATCAACAAATAGGAAAGGGCACTGGCTGTTATTGTGCTTTCGATGGACCCCACGTTGTTGTACTTGATTGGGGAACCTACGAGTCCTATCGAGGTCTGGAAATAGTTAGCCGACCAGTTCCGGAAAAAAGACTTGGGTGAACAAGTTACATCTAAGACGGAAACTCTACTCCCTGCAACTTAAGGACGGTGGATGACAATATCAAAACCATGACTAAAACTTTTAATGCGCTGTCTGTAGTAGGTGATGTGATCACTGAGGAGGACGGGGTAGTACATTTACTCGCGAGTCTGCCTGATTCATATGGCATGCTCGTTACTGCCCTTGAGGCATGTTCTGAAGTACCCAGGATGGAGATGGTGACAGAACGTCTGTTACACGAAAAACGTAAATTCTCGGACAATGAGACCAGTCGATTTGACATCGAAAAAGCCATGACTGCTAGACGTCAGAAAAGTGGAGAACCTGTGTGTCATAAGTGTCGCAAACTAGGTCATATTAAACATGACTGTCCTGAGTGGAATGAGAGTAGGTCTAAAAAAACTGAGACTAAATGCGAATGTGAGTGTAAACACAAGGTGTATAGTACTAACGCAAAGGAAGATAGTGACGCAGACAGTGATGTGATTGGTTTGTAAATGGGTGAATCCCATATCAGCTTAGTATCATAGTAAGCTGTGAGTAAGAACCAGAGTTAAGAAGGAGTGTTTCGTTTTAAACTTTATAATGTTTGAGTGATCTAAACATCTAACTCTGTAACTACATTTTTGAGATGCTAAAATGTGTTTGTTCTAAAAGTCCCATTTAACTTTTACTTATAAGTCACAGCAAGGTGCTGGTAAGCTGGACATTTATTTTGTTTCAGCAAAGACATTTATGATTGAAGTTATTGTTGTGTAGTTCTTCTAAAGCTTAAAACTATCAAGTGAGAAGGAGTATTGAAAAAGATTCGATTTTCAGCAATAAAACTAGGTCGCGCGTAGCGGGAACCGCGTGGTGCAGTCAAGCTTGGATCTCTCTGTTATTCTTCTCAGTTTCTAGCCTAATTTCAACAATGTTCATGTCTAAAATTAAAAATTGGACTGATCATTCTTTTTTTGTAGATTGGGTGTTTGGTGAATTATTGACTGCTGCTACAGAAACTCAGACTTACAAACCAGACACAAGAGCAGTTCAATGCCTGGGTGCTCAAGCTGTATGTGGAATTCTCTCTGCACTTTACCTAGGAATAATTGCACTTCAAGTGCCCCATACACTAGCCTTCATTCAGTACCTAGCAGCTCACTTCAAGAGCCCACTGTCTTCTGGAAACACGATCAGCACACTCACTATGGCATTTAGAAGGACCAAAGGCTCCACACAAGGCTTCACAGCATGCAAGTCTGTCCATCACGCTGGATCACAAACTTGACTTAGTTTCCTACCATGTAATGGCCACAGTTAAGTATGCATTAATGCTTGTACTCTCTGTACTATAGGTCTGCAGGGCAAGAAAGGACTGAAAAACTTATATCTGGTCCTTCTACCTGTCTTAAAAAACGTAGCGCTGTGAATAACATTATGATAAAAAAAATAAGTGGTATATTTAGATTCAGTATATTTTTTTCTATCATTCAATACCAAAATTAACTCTTCACTACAGTGGCTAGGACATATAATTAACTCTTACAGCAGATTCTTGCTAATTATAACACATTGACGAAGACCGAGTATCTGCCTGGAGGGAGTACTGTTCAGACAGTCAAATCTGGTGACCAAGGCTGAATATTATTGGTAATTTCTTTCTCATTCAGACCAAGCCTGAATATATTCTCTTTGACCCCTACAGTTATGTGGAAAGTATAATAACTATTTGTGTTTTTTCAAGTTTCTGTTTCGAATCATATTTGTTGATGGGGTATAGCAAGTAATGGTGAAACAACATGACTAGAATGTGTGTGTACACAGGTACCGAATTGCATCCATATGGCTTTTAGTATTATATATGTCGATCAAACTTGATGTGGTTATGCTGCCTATGGTTGTGTGGCATTTCAAGGGCCCCACCAGGGCACCCCCTCTACATACACTACCTGTTGCCCCTCACCACTTAGACAATACAGGCTAACTCACTTTGCCCATGACTTGAGTAGAATTCCTGGGCCTAAAAATGGGAATTAACAATTTTATTGACACAAAATTAAACCCAACCCAGCATAGCAGCATACCATATATCGCAATGTCCTTATTTTGAAAGGACTTTATAAATTGAGGTCACATGACCAACCAAATAGGACAATGTGCATATATGCCTTTTGGTAATTATAGACAATGTACAATGGTAATTATAACTCCTGTCCATGTTAAAACCTATGTTTGCCCTTAGTCTTGCCATGGTTGTACTATTTCCTTCAAACTGCTTAATTAGGACTTGGGAGGATAAGGGAATCCCCTATAACATCACCATGTTAGTGTTATGAATATAAGAGGCCAAAGAGGAATTTTGAACAAAAAACTTCATGATTTACATGATACAGTACCCTCATACAGCCCAGGCATTTGTGCCACTGACATCAAAATAACCAGTGGCCTAGCAGCTAAGGTGCCATACTTCAAATCAGGAGGTTGGAGGTACAAAATCCATGTATTTATCTAATTAGCTACTTTTCAATTTTATATCATTTTAAGCATTTATATTACATGTATGATTGCAAACACAGATAAATTACCCTGGGATACACACATGTATTTTATTTTATTTAAGAAAATGTATATGAAGAACATAGAATACTACCACTTGCACTTTGACATAATAACAATTACATATAATTATCATGATTGTGAATATAATTATATATGAATAAGTATAACTATAAAAAAGGTTGTGAGATAGATACAAATGGCCTAATGGTTAGAGAGCTGATCTACAAATATAAGGTTTGATGATTCAAATCAGGATGAAACCTTTTTTATTTTACATATTGTAAACCTAAAATAACATTTGTGTAATAAATACAATATAATTTTTGGAAAAAACAGCAATTGCATAGACACAATTTCAAAATTTCTGTTCTATACTTTGCAAAATAGTTTATTCCTAAAATTACTTTTTTATAAGTAACAAAAGGTCCTTCACTAGTCATGGGTGAGATTTGAACTACCAACTTTCAAATTTGAAGCTCTTAGCTCTAGCCTCTTGGTTAGTTTGGCCCAAGTTTGAGGGAAACCCTTTTAGCACTATAAATAACCAACCAATCCAGTCAATCAGTTGCATTCTGTCCAGTAAAGGGGGACTGATGGGGGAAAGTATACGTACAGCTAAATTTACCTGTTACACAGCCAGAAAAGTGAGACAAGTCTTATGTAAAACTTATTTTTTGTCTGTCTAAATAAACAAAATTTAATATTAAAAAAGGGCCACACAATAATACAGAACAGAATTTAATAATTGATTTAATATAGTACAAATTACACAAAGATGATATATTAAGATATGTTTCCCCTATATTAATCGTAAATAAAATTGGGTCATTCGCTGTAGTCCAGGGGCCTGTGTAAAGTTTTGTTTCGTTTAGAAGGTCTTTCTACCAAGATAATCTTTTATCCATGGATCGTTCTGATCACAAAAAGTTTTGGTGGCATTTTTTCTTTTGACCTTAAAGTACATTTCAAGGTCATCAAAGATAAAAAGTATGAAAAAAATGTAAAAAATCATAAAACATAAATTACTGGTAAAGGGTACAAAATGAAATCAGCTAAATGTAAAAGGATACATGCTTCTTTTAATTCTGTAATGCAAAGGTCATTTATTAAGGGCAAAAGGTCATCTAAAGGCCATTTTAGAAGTTAACTCTCGTTTTGCCTTGTAGTCAACCTGCCAAAACCATAAATGAAATATCTATAGGCATTTTTAGATAATGGCAATCATTCTAGCTAGTGGTTTCAAGAATAATCAGGGTAAAAAGATAGGGGTGAAAGCCACACAAACATTTGACCTTGAAGGTCACTTTCAAGGTCACAAAGATCAAAGTTATTTTATCCCATATTTCAAATCTATAATCAAATACCTTTCAAGAAATCTAAAGTATGTGTTATTATGATTGATAGTTTTTCTTCAGGAGCCACTGTAACTTTCAATTCAAACATGAATGTACAGCCTCTCTAGAGTGTTTTTGCTCTTTTCTCAGCAAACCTTAAAATACATAGGCCAATACCAAATTTGTTCATACAATCATGCATTTTAGGCCAATTCATACCTTTTTCATCAGATTAGCAAAGCAATGAGTATAGAACAATACCTTGGTGGATACCACACTGAACTGTGTCCTTGAAAGTGACTTCCAAGGTCAGCAAGGAACAATTTATTTTTTTAAGATTTGAACTTACCTATGCATTAGCTCTAAGAAATGTCAAAGTTCATTCATTCATGGTGACTTTAGGTCTATCTTAATGCATTGTAAATTGTGATTTAAATATTATCATAGAGTAGAGTCTAATGCAAAGGGCTAACTTAAAGCACGTTTTTTCAGAGTATACTTTAACTATGAACCTTATGTATTTGGGTAATAGGTAATTAGTTTACAAGTCAGTATAGCAAGATACCACTTGTATAATTAACCTAATGGGTCATGTGATAGTCATGAAAAGCTGAGAAGTTCAGTTTTATCGTAGATAAGTTTGGACTACAATAATTATGTGTTGACATTGAGCAAACGCTAGCTTTGATCTGCATTTTTACAAGATCAAAAGACATTTTACTTTTTAATAATCATAAGCATAAAACCTTAGTAAATGAACATTATTTCTCTTACTCTACATGATAAAATAAGGTATCATGTAACTTAAAGCACATTTTGTATGGCCTACTGTACCACATACTCCACAGAGCACAGCTTTGTTTTGGATCAAGAATATAACAGGAACTTTATTTGGCTTTTGTGACCTTGAAGGCCATCTTCAATGTCAAAAGGATAAAATGACTTATACTTTTGTCTTAATTCATCATGTTTTAATACTTTTAAGCATAAAAATAGTACCTATAAGGTCAATATGTACATTAGAAAAATGACGCAGGAGATTTGAGAAAAATGAGACATTTGTATTCAGTTTTCTTCTATGTCCATGTTTAAATTGAAGACCAAAGTGCTTGTAGAACTTAATTGGAACATCACAACTCAATTATCTTGACTTTTCCTGAAAGCCAGGAATATACACTACATTTTTAGAAATTTGACCTTGATGACCTTGTAGGTGACCTTGAAGGTCAAATTATAGGTATAACCATCAGAATCCTAATTTTGGTGATAACTACCCTTTTTTTTCAAAATACATTGGCATGAACAAAAGTAACTTTGAATTGCTTTGTAGTTCACTTTTTGGGACTTGGCAGGTTGACTATGCAATATATATCTTAGTTCTTGTGACTTGTATTCTTGAAAATGTTTCACATTCTTGATATATATGAATGGCCTTGACCTTTTGGTGGTCATTACATCAAGAAATAATATGCCTATGTAAGATTACAGCAACATTTTAAAGCTTGAAGAATTTTCTGATATTTTCCATAATTTCTTCTTTTTTTCTTAAATTGTCAATAAATAGAAAACTGTTCACTTTTAATCTGAAATTGCTGTTCTTTTATGGTGTAAACATTGGTGACTATCACTTTCCTTCTTCATTCACTATGATTCATTTAAAGATATGAAATAAATGAGTACAGTGTAACATGAGGTTCACTTTTATAACATTTTTCACCCTTTACAGCTTCTTCAAATGACCTTGACCTTGACTTTCATTAATCAAAGATATCTAGAAAATAACATAGGCCTCAAATATTACTTTGAATATGTTTTCTTGAATATTGAATCTATATCACGGACATGGTCAACAAATAGAGGAAAATAGAGGATTTCTGACCTTGCGACCTTGAGAGGTCAATATCTAATATTCAAAAGAAAAAATGCCACCTAAACTTTCCTAATACTAGAGGGTCAGAGGAATATATCTAGGTACAATTAAGATCAGTTTGAACAAAAACATGCATTTGCTCTTTTTTTGACATAGGCCCCTGGACTACTGCGGTCTTATGTGAATCTTATGAAGTTATGACAGGCAGCAGCTCAAAACAAAACGGTGAGTGTCTTACCCTTTCTATTCTCATAGTTCCAACCAGGAACCCTGGTACCACCTAGAGGGTTAATGCCGTATGTGGAGGTGGGAAGAGGGCGGTGACATATCTTGGACTTCCCATACTATGGCTTGCAATTGAGTCATGCTAAGACTTAAAATGTCCTAGCCACTGTAGTGAATTATATGCTGGATGCTTTTGGCCAGCCTGAATTAAAACTCACAGCTGCAGGTATCTCAACAGTGTGACACCTACATTCAGCAATGGTGTTTGTTGGTGTTAATGTGATTAGGGTGTGAGGGCCTGGGGGAAGGGGGTTGCAGTGGTTTTAACAACACTGTTATAGCCATGTGTATTATCTTTAGATAGCTTAACCCCTGAAACAACACCCCCACCTGGTTACAGATTAGGCACTGTGCATGCTGTTGCACTGAGGTAGCAATTAAATACCTCTTACATATGGTCGATATAAAAGAATGATAGTTGATAGGAAGTCACCAAACTGTGAAAGTTATAGTATAAAACGACCCAAAATTGTCAGAAGAATTCTACATACTATGGTTATTATAGGTAGTGACTCTGATGGGTATAGTAAACCTATACCAGTAATGGTAGGTAAGCCCCACCTAGCAACAGCAGCACTACCTGAAGGGAAAATCAATAATCAAGGGATATAAAAGGTTGACGATGGATGGTTAAGGCCAGAATTAACTGATACACATTTGGATCAATACAATTCTTGGGGATTCAGGGGTTTGGATAGTGGTTACCATCTGGTGACATCTGGTGACTGATATCAGAACTACGGCAGTCTGTGAGACCATACAGATATGGATGGACTTAGGAATGATAATTGTACATAGGAACTTACCTTTATTACAACTACACTGGCATTTGTATGGCTTCTGATATTTACAATAAACTAACTTTCTGCAAAGTGTTGTCTACGTTTTGGATCTGAACACCCAGAGAGTGGATAAGTTCTACCACTGGCTAGCGTAAGAGATGAACCATGGAATGAAGATGGGATATTACAAAATAACGAACTAGTTACCCCATATCCTAATATAACCCTCAAACAAAGATTAGTATTAACTACCTACTTCGGGGTCCCACAGGTGTAAGGGGCTCTGGGGGAAATACACTCAACTTGACTAACTCTCTTATTAGCCATGACTTTAAGAAATCAGAAATGTATAGATATGTAGTCAGTAGATCATGATTTAAGAAAAAAACAGGGGGGTGCCCAAGAAAAAGTTACGAAATTTCGTGGAGGTGTTTTTACCCTTTTTTCGTGGCCACGATAGAAAAATCCGCCCAGAAAAAATGTATGAAAATTTCGTGGACATTCAAGATTATTGATAATCATACTAAAAACATTCATAATATATATACATTTACCTTAAGTACAGTTTAAAGTATGTTTGAAATACATTGGGACTATTTGGGAGTGTGAAATGAAAAAAAGAAATGGAAAAAAAATCCACAAAAATGTTTTCCCTCTAAAATCCCACGATAGATCAAGGGTCCTATTGTGGGTTTGATAACTTATCGTGCATCCGATTTTTTGTACTTTTTTTTTGGGTCGCCCCCCCCTGTAGTCTTAAATAAATACAGTTGCCCATAGTTCTAATGTATCAAAGTGTCCACAGTGAGGCTGCTTGACCACCCTCTTGGCCCAGACTGGTTCCCTGAGGGTGGACATGGGGCAAGATAGTAGATAGTATTAGGTGAACATGAGTCTGACAAGTACTCACATATTTTAGGATGGACCATAGATGTAAAGCAGGTTTAGTGATGGTCGGAGTCATGTAATTAATATAGTCATGTTTAAAGCCCCATACCCACTAAACGATGTCAACCGACAACAGGCTTCTGGGCAAATCAGAGACAAATCCGTTGGGCGACTCTGGGTCCCTGTGGGATAGTCCTTCCATGACCTAGATACCTCCTGCATAATATGTTATTACACCCACATGAGTCCATGGCTTCTACTGACCACCTAAAATTTGTAAGGAATTCTTTTATTGGCTCTCTATAAATGGCATGGGGAACCCCTTTGATGCATGGCTGTCTCTGTGCTGGCTTTTTTACAGTCACCCAACAACGTTGACAGCGATTACTCTAAGTTGCCCATCACCCCTGCCCCTTGACCCTCAACCCTTGACCCTCACCCCGCCAACCCTGCCTCCCCTGCCTCCCCTGCCTCCCCTACCATCCCAGCTATCCCAGCCATCCCCGCCACCCCTGCCACGCTGCCACCCCTGCCACTCCACTACCATGGACCTAGGACCTACATAATATCTCGCACAAGGGTCAGTCACCGGACTCACTTACAAAATGACCTAAGTGGCACTATTTATCTAAGAAAAAAAACAGATAAAGACTTACCGCGTTGTCCTATGTCGTCAGACAAAACAAGTATTCTTATCTCCCAGCCCACTTGTAACAGGTCAAACAGGTATAAGTTAACTAAACTAGATTAGTGATAGAGTCAAAGTCTCTGGTCCTGACTTTAACTTTAACTTGGGATATCTGCACCTGTTATTGGCCATGAGTTTTTGGATAGTTAACCTCAGATAGCTTGTTTACTTCATTGTACCCACTGACTAACTTAAATCGCGATAATATCACAAACAAAAACAAAACAACATCTGGTGGTCAATGCGAAGATTGTAAACAACGAAAATAAACAGAAATATTTGTCAATCTGTTGGTATTTCATCTCCTCTTACATACTTGTTTACTAATCATGCGTGTATTATGCTTTTTTTATGCGAAGTTGTTCACATTTGTTTATGTTTTGTTTACCTCACCCTGCAGCGACCTGGATCGCCCGGGTGTGACGTCACGCCAGGGCTATACAAACCTTGTATTGCCCTGGCCAGCTCTCAGGTGTCTGTGCGTGTTAAAAGATAGGCAACTACGTATCAGGGGTGAAATAACAGAGAAGGGGGCACTCGGGGGGTCAGTAGCCCTCACCCAGACCCAATATCAGCCTGCAGGTGGCCCTGCGTACCCTGCCCCTATACTAGGTTGATATCAGGCTCGGGCCACTAACCCACCTTGTAACCCCTTCTCAGTTGGTTATATGCGTGTCCCATGCTGTGACCATCCATGAACTTCCCTCCCTGTCCTACCATCTAGGTACCATCTGCTTCCCTCTCCAGCCCTGTGCCTCCCCTCCCAGTCCGTCCTGTGCCTCTTTGTTTTCCCATGTGTTTGCTTCCCTTCCCCTACTGCTTCTGTGCTTCCTCTCCCAGCCCTATGCTTCCCCTGCCGTTTGTGTTGTGCCTCCCCTACCTTTTGCATATACCTTTGTACTTGGGGGTGTGGGGGGCATCCCCAGGAAAATTTTGATTTTCTGAGCCCTCGAATATGAAATCTGGGACACACTGAATGTATTCAGATATATCTTTCACGTGAAAGGAATAACCTCTCACTCCCAAAATTGGGCACTCCAAGCCAAATAAGATATCAATAATTTGTTGAATTTTATTTCTATCCTTTCAGAATATCTATGCAATGGCGGCATAGAGAGCAGACCCAGGAAAAATTTGAAAAAGTAAGCCCATCATAATTCATATGAAATCTGGGACATTTTAAATGAATTAAGATATCTATTATTTGAGGAAAATAACTTCTCACTCATAAAATCTTGGCCCCTCACAAGAGAATTGTGAAAAATTAACATTAACCCTAACATAAGGGTCCACTGCACTATAGCAGTCTGGAGCCCTGGAAGGGGCGGGATGGGATCCCTATGTCAGGTGCTGAATATAAGAAGTGACATTGTCACTCAGTAAAATCTAAGAATTATCCCTGTGTAATATAATATCCCTAATCCTCCCCCGTGACCCTCATGCTCCTTAAGCCCTGAGGGGACTTCTGAACCTCACCTGTCAGCCCTCCAATCCCCTGACCTTTCAATGTAGGTCCTTACCCTTCCCTCATGCCCTGAGGGTTTCCTGTTGCCTGTTACCTGTTGAAAAAAAGATATAGGCGTTTCACAACAAAGATATCGTAGCAACGACATCTTTGTTAACCACATGTGCTTAAAGTTATCTTAAAGTTTTCATTGTTGCAAAAAGTAATTGTTTGGCCCTGTTGGCCCTTACCCTGCCCTCCATGCCATGAGGGTTCCCCTGCCCTCACCTGTTGGCCCTTTCCTCCCATCTGGTTGCTGGCCCTCATATATTGACTCTTTCCCTGACCTTATGCCCATTGCCCATTGCACAATTATTTTCTTAGTGAAAACAATATAATTAACGAAACTTTGCGTTGTAAATATTTCCGTAACAATGATCGGTTTGCAACAATTTTTTCTATATTTAGAATGCCCTCAAAGAGCTGTAACTCTTACTGATTTTTCTCTAATTTTTTCCCCTTTTATATCAATTTACATAATTTAATTTCATTCATTAGAACCAGAGATTTTACTATTTTTGTAAAAACGAAAATTTTCGTAGCAACGAAACTGTTTGTTATGCTATCTTAACCTCGCAACGAAATTCTATTGTGCAACGGGCCACAGTAGGATCCCCTCATGACTTGTTTGTCTCCTGACCCTCACCTGTCAGTCCTTATCTTCCCCGGCTCCTGATGTACAATATAGGCCTAGTTAGGGCTAACAATGATGGAAAGTGGGCAAAGATGGAAATTATGCCAAGATTTGGTTCGTTGAATATGGTGGATGAACTTATAAAAAAAATGAAACTGAAAATCAAGGAAAACCTGGAAAACTTTCATCCCTACATTTAAAGTCTACATTTAAATCTCTGGAGTCAATATCTGGGACGGATTTAGGGGGATGGGTAGTGGTGAATGGGCCTTCTCCTGTAAACCCGTTTTGTTTTATGTTTGTGGAGTGGAGTTGACACCTGTTTTTAAACTTCATGCCCCATCTCCTGAATCCGCCTCCGAATATTTTTTTCAACATGACGTAATGCTGCACATAACCCCCCCCCCCCACCCTCCCTTGTCATGCTTTGTTATTGAACCTGGAACCCCCCTCCTGCTTACTGCGTGATGTTAGGAATTTATCAATTTACCTAAGTGTTGGCAGACTGAGGAAACTCGGTCACAAAGTAATTAAGGAAAGGTTTTTCCACTAACTTGTGGCACCCCTTCCCCTTTACAAAATCCTGGATCCGCCAGTGTGTGGGGTACATTGTCCCGTGCACAACTAGTCAGTGTATGTCAGGGTCAGTGCATGAAGCTGCTGCGTCAGTGTGCATGGGCTTAAAGGGGTCTAGATGGGGGGATGTCCCTTTGTCGCTTGTAACATTTAAGAAATGGTCAGGGTTATTATTATAATTATCATTTCTAAAAGCCCTGTATTTTGTCACTAATAGCCGTGTCGCGTGCGGGCCATCTGACCCCCCAGTAGATTATGTAACCACTTAGGGTCGGCGGCCTCGGTCTTAATTGGGCCCATGAGGGGTGGGTCCCGCCAGGTCCCACTTCCACAGTTTTTAATAGTTCATACCTAAAAAGCTAACTTGTTTTTATATATATATAATTATATTATATATATATATATATATATTCTTAAATTCAACATGCGACTCTTGGACGTCACCCTTGAGGGCCCCTTTCGAGCCTCTCGAGCGTCCGAAGGGTTATTACTCGGGGTCAGATGCTGGCACCCCACTGAATCGCCTGTCAATTTTAAGAATTAGCTATGTCGCCACGTCCAATTTAAGTACGGGTCCTGTCACATGTCACTAAGTCCAAAAACGGCTGTGCCACCGTGTCTAATTTAGGGGTCTAGACCCATTTAAAAGTCAGTGTGCTTGAGCTTGGAATGTGGCTACCGTGGAAGTATGGAGGCTTGGAGAATGGAGGGGGGGTCCCATGTCACATGTCGAGTTTAAGAAATAGCCCTGTCACATGTCATCATATTCCTAAAAGGCCCGTCGTTTGTCACTTATGTCCATGTCGCATGTCGATTTTAAGAAAAGGCCAAGTTGCTGTGTCAAATTTAAGAATACCCCCTGTTGCATATCACTAAGCTGAAAAAGGGCTGTGTTACCATGTTGAATTTAGGGGTCTAGACCCATATGGAGGTGTGGAGGTGCAGAGGTGCAACTCCTGTGGAATGGACGTTCCGCCCGTCACCTTTCCCAACGTTTCAAAGCAGGGGGGGATTCACCAAGTGTGCCCAGGCCCGTACCCACCCACCCAACCACACAAAAAGCACCAGTCATAATTAGTTCCACCCAGGTAGAAATGTTTCCTTCAAAATTCAAAAGTCAAAACTCAGAGGGAAGATTCCACTGAAACACTTTACTTAATATTCTTTTCCCTTTTCAACAACCTTTCAAATGCCACCTTATAATATACATTCTGGTTAATTCAATGGTCAAGGGCCCTTATGTGGCATTGTATTGTAGAAGCGTCGTTCCATTTGCTGTACGCCGATTGCTTTTACAGCCTACTAAATCCCTCTGTTACTCTTTAACAGCACTTCTAGACTTAATCCTGCCCTTATTTGTCATCATTTCAACCACCAACCCTACAATAACGCTATGGTATAATAAAATGATGTATCATTTACAAAGATATATACTTTGTGAGCGGTATTTGATTTATGTTTTAGAATGGTTATGAACATTCATGCAAATTCGTAAAGGTTTTTTGGACATAACTTAGGTTATTGAGGCACAAAACCATTTCTACTACTATTCAAGAAAGTTTTATTGTCATCACACCTTACAGTAGAAAATAGTTCTTCTACTATTGTTCATCTGAACTTTGAAATATAACCGTCCATTGGGTTGGATTCATTAACACAAGGTGTGTCCGGGATATCAGCCGGAGGATATAGCCAACTGATATCCCTGGCACACTTAGGACTGATCCAAAATCTCCTGTCTACTTGGTTACATGTGTATTGTATCTCGAGAAAGTATTCAAGAATAAGTTAAATATAAATGTGAATGTAAAACAATGGTTCTCTCCTAAGGTCAAATTCCCCTGTATATGTTGTATGAAACTCATTGGTCATAAACTTATAGAGATTCTAGTACAAACTAGAATTTATCTGGGGATCCTCCAATCATCGGCTTATCAGACCATCTTTCAACCACTTATCCAACTTACAATTGCTTCCAGTATATTAATAGATAATTCAAAATAGAAGTTTGACAAACAAGATAAGAACTTACCGGATGTCACCTGATGACAAGGAGGTCTCGTCTCTCCAGGCCCACCTGTAAAAGGTCAGACAGTTGATTTTGAATTCTACTCATACAAATCTATAAGTATGATTAGATAAGGGACCCTTCATTAAGTACATGCGCACTTTTACAAAAGCCCCCCATCCCCCCTTCGGTTAAAGTACATATTGGATTTTTACTGGAGCATACACACATTTTAAAAAGTTTCAAAGCCCCCTCCCCCCTTGATGTGTATGTTCTTAATGGAAGGTACCTGTTACGTAGTGAACATCCATAGCCATTCAAAAGATAATTCATTATTTCCATATTTATTTTGAATCCAAATATATACTTGTTATATCAATAGTTACAAGATGGTTAATTCAAATCATAACATAGGCTTGGATATAACCAATTTTAGCTTAAAAAGGGCTAAATAGACTTGTATAATGCAACTTTTGATTGTTCTATGATATTATTTTTTTTCAAAGTTATTTAGGATTGTTACAATTTGGAAATGTTAGTCTCCCAGTCTCCCTTGTATTCCAGTGTCGTGCAGTATAGCATATCACCGTACTCTCTGAGATGAGATGAGATGAGAATGAGATGATAATATTATCATTACTACAATAACGTATGAAGAATCCAGTATCTCAATATAGTGATTTAATTACAATTTAAGACTTAGATAAATAAACAAGTTGCATGTCTGTTAATACATCGTAGACATAGGATAAACATACAAGTAGCATGGCATTTATCACCGGGCTATAAATAATTCACAACTACCCTTTTGAATTCATCAATTTCAACAATATTCTGAACATCAACATGCAAGTTATTCCACATCTCACCACCAATATACATTGGTGATGTCTTAAAATAAAATCTTTTATAATATAATCTAACTTTAGCATGAATAGAGACCCAAAATAGCTATAGAAACGGCATAGATCATACCACTTTTTGCTAAACCATTTCATTCCTTCTTAAATCCCTTATCAGACATACTATGCAAAACACTTGAGACCTTAGTCCCGGGAGACACTATTCACATGGGCCGGGTGACGTGAATACAATAATTGTTTTTTTATACACATGGTTATATGGTCTATGGTCCGCTAGATAAGGTAATTAATATGCGTGAACTTCCCATAGTCTCCTCTGTCTCACACTGTCTCCTTTTGTTTCATACCACCTCCCCGTATCTCATACCACCTCCCCTACTTCACAAACAGTCTCCCTCTGTCTCATACTGTGTCTCTCTGTCCAATACCACCTCCTCCTATCCCAGAGGGCCTCTCCCTATCCCATAATACCTCTCTAGTCTTGTACAGTCATCCAATGTCCTCTGCTTTCCCCTGTCTCATACCATCTCCCCTGTCTCAAACTGCCTCCCCCTGTCTCAAACTGCCTCCTCCTGTCTCATTCAGTCTCTGTCTGTCTCATACAGTCTCCCCCTGTCTCATACAGTCTCCCCCTGTCTCATACAGTCTCCCCCTGTCTCACACAGTCTAACCCTGTCTCTCACAGCCTCACCCTGTCTTATACAGACTCCCCCTGTCTTATACGGCTTCCCCCTGTCTTATACAGTCTCCCCCTGTCTCATACAGACAAAATGGAGTTTTGGAAATTAAGCAGGGAAGTGCCAGTGAATACGGTAGGAGAGGGCCGAGAAATGGAAAAGGTAAGGGCTCAGGAAAGGGACAGGGAAGGGCCGGAGAATGGGAGATGGAAGGGCCGGGAATGGGACAAGGAAGGGCCAGGGTCGGGAAAGGGACAGCGAAGGGACAGGGAAAGGGACATGTAAGAACCAGGGAATGGGACAGGTAAGGGCCCTAGGAATGGGACAGGTAAGGGCCAGGGAATGGGACAGGTAAGGGCCAGTGAAAGGGACAGGTAGGGGCTGAGTAATGGGACAAGTAAGGGCCAGGGAAAGGGACAGGTAAGGGCCAGGGAATGGGACAGGTAAGGACCAGGGAAAGGGACAGGTAAGAATCAGGGAATGGGACAGGTAAGGGCCAGGGAATGGGACAGGTATGGGCCAGGAAATGGGACAGGAATGGGCCAGGGAATGGGACAGGTAAGGGCCAGGGAATGGGACAGGTAAGGACCAGGGAAAGGGATAGGTAAGGGCCAGGGTATGGGACAGGTAAGGGCCAGGGAATGGGACACGTAAGGGCCAGGGAAAGGGACAGGTAAGAACCAGGGAATGGGACAGGTAATGGCCAGGGAATGGGACAGGTAAGGGCCAGGGAATGGGACAGGTAAGGGCTAGGGAATGGACAGGAAAGAACCAGGGAATTGGACAGGTAAGGGCCAGGGAATGGGAGAGGGAAGGGCCAAGAAATGGGAGAGGGAAGGGCCAAGAAATTGGACAGGTAAGGGCCAGGGAATGGGAAGGCAAGGCCTGGGGAATAGGACAGAGAAGGGCCAAGAGATGGGACAGCTAAAGGCCAGGGAATGGGACAGGTAAGGGCCAAAGAATGGGACAGGTAAGGGCCAGGGAAAGGGATAGGGAAGGGCCAAGTAATGGAACAGGTAAGGTCTAGGGAATGGGACAGGTAAGGGCCAGGGAATGGGACAGGTAAGGGCCAGGGAATGGGACATGTAAGGGCCAGGGACTGGGACAGGTAAGGCCTGGGGAATAGGACAGAGAAGGGCCAAGAGATGGGACAGCTAAAGGCCAGGGAATGGGACAGGTAAGGGCCAGGGAATGGGACAGGTAAGAACCAGGGAATGGGACAGGTAAGGGACAGGGAAAGGAACAGGTAAGGGCCAGGGAATAGGACAGGTAAGGGCCAGGGAATGGGAGAGGAAAGGGCCAAGAAATGGGACAGGTAAGGGCCAGAGAATGGGAAGGCAAGGCCTGGGGAATAGGACAGAGAAGGGCCAAGAGATGGGACAGCTAAAGGCCAGGGAATGGGACAGGTAAGGGCCAAGAAATGGGACAGGTAAGGGCCAGGGAGAGGGACAGGTAAGGGCCAAGTAATGGAACAGGTAAGGGCCAGGGAATGGGACAGGTAAGGGCCAAGTAATGGAACAGGTAAGGGCCAGGGAACGGGACAGGTAAGGGTCAGGGAATGGGACAGGTAAGGTCCAGGGAATGGGACAGGTAAGGGCCAGGGAATGTGAGAGGAAAGGGCCAAGAAATGGGACAGGTAAGGGCCAGGGAATGGGTAGGCAAGGCCTGCGGAATAGGACAGAGAAGGGCCAAGAGGTGGGACAGCTAAAGGCCAGGGAATGGGACAGGTAAGGGCCAAGAAATGGGACAGGTAAGGGCCTGGGAAAGGGACAGGTAAGGGCCAAGTAATGGAACAGGTAAGGGCCAGGGAACGGGACAGGTAAGGGCCAGGGAATGGGACAGGTAAGGGCCAGGAGATGGGACAGGTAAGGGCCAGGGAATGGGACACGTAAGGGCCAGGGCATGGGACAGGTAAGGGCCAGGGAATGGGACAGGTATGGGCCAGGGAAAGGGACAGGTAAGTGCCAAGAAATGGGACAGGTAAGGGCCAGTGAATGGGACAGTTAAAAACCAGGGAAATGGGACAGGTATGGGCCAGGGGATGGGGAGGTAAGAACCAGGGAATGGGACAGGTAAGGGCCAGGGAATGGGAGAGGTAAGGGCCAGGGAATGGGACAGGTAAGGACCAGGGAAAGGGACAGGTAAGGACCAGGGAATGGGACAGGTAAGGACCAGGGAATGGGATAGGTAAGGACCAGGGAAAGGGACATGTAAGGACCAGGGAATGGGACAGGTAAGGACTAGGGAATGGGACAGGTAAGGGCCAGGGAATGGTACAGGTAAGGGCCGGGGAATGGGACAGGTATGGGCCGGGGAAAGGGACAGGTAAGTGCCAAGAAATGGGACAAGTAAGGGCCAGTGAATGGGACAGTTAAGAACCAGGGAATGGGACAGGTACAGGCCAGGGAACGGAAGAGGGAAAGGCTGAGAAATGGGACGGGTAGGGCCAGGGGATGGGGCAGGTAAGGGCCGGGGAAAGGGACAGGTAAGGGCCAGGAAATGGGATAGGAGAGGGCCGTGAATGCAACAGGATAAGGATAAGGTCAGAGTATGACAGGGGAAAGGCTTGTAAATGGGGTACACAAAAGCATGCACAAAGTTAATAATGATCCTCATGTACATGGATTCTGTAATATCCACCTTGTGTGTATAACAGAGGCTTATCTACGCGAGGTTGTTCTCTATCCTTGTGAATCATGTGAATCCTCATGTGATCTTACTATATAAGGACTTACATATCTGCATTAGTTGCCGGCAGTGTAATCACCCCTGTAGTCCCTAATCACCCCTTTAGTCCCTAGAACAAGCCTAGAGTTTCAAGAATAAAAACTGAATTCTGTATGCTGACAAACAAGTACATAGATTTTGTTTCCCTTACTAAATCAAATTAGTTACTTAATACATACCGAGGTGCGTCTCTAATAGATAATGCTTAATGCTGTCTTCGGTTCCCGCAATTGTGATGGCTATACGTCTCCTGGTTACCTTAATAAGAGCTTTATTGTAGATCGAAGATATTTGTCCTGACGCTCCTCAACCTTACCTTCATATATCTGTATCTTATCCTCAATAGCGAACAATGTATTTTAAGAAGCCTGATATCATCTTATCATTATTTGTGATAAGTATGATTGATACCGACCATGCATGCCTATTGTTCATTATAACATTGATTTGAACTTGATTTTTCCAGGCTATTCCAGAAATTATACCAGATTTTGTAGTTTTAGAAAATTATGAAGTGCCTATGAAGATATACCATCTTATTCAAAAGTACAGTTGAAATCACATTACATAGGGATTGATATTATGATGTAAATACTTTCATGATCTGTAAATATGAAAGAGAATAACAGTGATTGCATAATTCAGTCGAGATTTGGCTTAATCAATTGTATATGAGTTATTTCAAGGTGCTTTCATTTCCCTTACCTAAACCGAAAGAGCTTTCAATACATTTTTAGGAAACTCAAATCCCAATCTGTTTTAAGTGTATGACAAAAAGAATTTGCATAGTTTTTTTGTGTTTGACCCTATTTTCATGTAGGGATTCATGTTGGGTCATTTATTTGCAATAGGATTTGTGTTATCTCACTTAAGGCCATGTTACACTATGTGTTGGTTGATGAGTGTTATTGACCTTATGAAATGTGGATTTTTAGGACCTGCTTTTGATACATATTGTGTTCTAAAGGGATCCTATTTTATTTAGGGAATGTCTATGTCACCATATTTTATGGCATCCTATCTTGTATTCAAGGCTGGTCAATGCTGTTGAATTCATGAAATGTAAGTGGTTGTCTTGCAGTTCCAAATCCAGGGGTCAAGACCCATGTTAAACTTTGTATTAATGTCAAGCATGGTCATGGATAAAAAGCATTACAACATGAAGTAGTCCTGTAAAATAGGCCATTGCCAAGAAATCACAATGGTCAATAGTTTTGGGATATTTGATAAAAAATGAAAAAAGTATAAAACAGCTAGCTAGAAAGCTTGTATTTATTGATCCATGAAATTCACGACAAAGTACATCACAGCAGAAAACATCATTGTGTTATTAATTTCTTAAATCAACAATGAAGTGAAAATGACATTTAAGGAAATACTTTCCTCACAAATCCAGTGGTAAGCCAAACCCCAAATCTGCTATTTATAAAAATGAAAGAATTCATAATATTTGGATTTTGACAGTTTTCTTTCTCATTTAATGAGAAAGAAAACTTTCTCATTTAATGAGAAAGAAAACTGTGAATACTGCAGTTTATGAAATTCACTTGCATT
The DNA here is from genome assembly GCA_936440205.1 of Lepidonotus clava. Classification (NCBI taxonomy): domain Eukaryota; kingdom Metazoa; phylum Annelida; class Polychaeta; order Phyllodocida; family Polynoidae; genus Lepidonotus; species Lepidonotus clava. Next base: position 50,621,533 of record OW387140.1, on the reverse strand, counting down.
CCTGCAGAAGTAGGTATTAATAGAAAAAAGATTGCAGGTTTAATCCTAGATTTGTTTGGTGACAGGTTATAAAGGTACAATTAATGTTAAGATTAAGACATCATTCACACAAAACAAATCAAGATGGTCTAACCTGGATGACAACAAAAATTTTGAAACCTTTATAAATTGAGAATGTTAACATGCAAAAGCCCCTCCTAAACAAAAGGTAGTTTCTTAACTAAATTATAACATGACCATCATTATATTTCAAGTGTTAACAATTTTAGTATATATACCACATCCACTATTATCAAACAAATACCAATACTTCTACAGATTGACAAGTAAAACATGTGTTAATTGAATATGGACATTCTTTCCATAAATCTGCAGTTGCCATCTATAGACTATTTAATTACAATTGCTTCAGTGAAAACCTTTCAATAATTCTACACTTTACGTTCATAAATCACTCAATGACAATTATTTTTATGACAATTGTTTCTATAATTCTATAAGACATCTAAAGACCATTCAATCACTATTGTTTTAGTTACAATTCTTTTCACAAACAATCTATGACATCTATTGTAGGGGCACGGGGTGGTGAAGTGGTTAGAGCGTTCGCTTGGCATGTGGGAGAGCCGGGTTCGATTCTCGGCTGGGCCAGGCAGGGCTGCTGCACCCCTCTGTGCTTCTCCCAGTGACAACGACTGGGATATCAAAGGCCTTGTGCCACCGGCTGTTGTGTGTCTGGCCCTGTCTATGGGACCAGGCACATTAAAGAACACCTACTTCGGTAAATGTGTAGGGGTATGGTCTCTACCTTCTCATAGATTCGATCACCATCACCGCCCTTGATATGACCCTGGCAGTTGATTAGGGCGTAAAGCAACCAATAACCAACCAACCAACCAACCAACCAACCATCTATTGCCTTCCAATCACAAACATTTGGGTGACACTTCTTTCTAGAACACAATTTTAACAAATGATGTAACCAATTTCATGCTTGTTTGATTTTCTATAGACCAAACATTTGATGGTAAATATTTGATGGCATCGCCCTTCATTTCATTACAATCAAACACTATTGCAAGAATGGCACATTTAATATCTTAACTTTCCAAACAACTTGCTATTTGTCCCAACATAGCTCTCTAACTTTTATCACAATATCAATGATCACATATAACATCTTCATACATCTCCACAGGGGACATACATAGCTCATTCAATCAATGCTAAACTAAACTAAGATAACCCACTCACAGATGGCTACTAGAGGTAACTTGCCACAGCTGCCAAGCTGCCAGAGTGTGAACTAGGGGTTTCTCCTCGATTCATATAGGATTGCTACACTAAAATATATGTGGCATTACCGGTTCTTTTTAAAATTGGCATTGGCTGGAATTTTCAAAATGTACAATTGAACAGTGTTTATATGTTATTATTATAAGAATGGGGAACCAATAAAGGTTTTTCAATTCATACTACAAGTCGCTGCTGTTGAAGATTCTCCATCATTGCTAGCCCAGGCTAAAGGTACGTCTCCAGTTGGGTAGGTAAAATCCAAACTCAAGACACTCACAATGCAGAGGTTTCTCCAGTTTATTACAGTTATCTGCAGCCAGATAAAGCAGTCAAATCACAATGAGTTCAATCTCCAAGAGTTCACCATTCTTAGACCTATAGGCTTCCCTATCGCTAGTCCACCTATTCAGTCCTATGCTGTCAAAGCTTTATGCAGTTCAGCATGTGGTCACCAGACATCGCTATTGAATAGTGCAGATTATATCCACCCAGCTCCTAGACCCAAAGGGTTCATCCAAGTCCAAATGCTTCTTGCTCTCTCCCCTTTTTCATGTTACTGCTGGATGCTTTATACCAAGCTTTTATCAATTTTATGCATACCTGTATTCCCTCTGCAGTGCTTCCACGGCCAGACAAGGCCCCCTTGTGAACACTGGTCCTAAGGCTGTCTCAACTGCTGTTGACACTGCTTATAGCCATCACTAGGCTTACTTATTATTTCAAATTCCTTTTAATAGTTTATAATATCTGTTTTAGTTTTACTCAGTCTGGTGACCATTTTCCTTTCTTAAAGCTCTACTGTAAGCAATATTATACCTAAAACTTATATTTGCAACAGTTAAAGCCTTACTCTAATTCTTGCCACACACGAGGTATTGACTTTAGTGCACAATATTCAAAAGTTTATTTTGTAGGCTTTCCAATGATTTTTCATACAATTTTCTTAACATTTATATGTAAGTAACAATTAGACATAGAGTCTTGAAATTTGAAAAAGGAAATCTAAGGGTATATATTTGGAGGGAAGTATGTTTCCATAATAAGTTTTGATAATGGTTACTGTGCACTGAAGCACAGTGCAAAAGAAGTATATTCTTAATACATAAAATATTATATAAGTTGTAAACTCTCTTATAGAGTGACAGGGGATATTGTCCTTTTGTTATTTGTACATGTTTATAATTTTCTGAGTTGGTTTGAAAATTATTTCATTGTACATAGAAATATGGCAAATATTTGTATATTTTCTATAGATTTCTACATGTTTTTGTCGACAAATTTAGCCATAATTAACCTGCAGGTGATACAAATCTGTAAACCAGCTATCCGTGGTAGGGAGAATTACTTGAATATTAAATGATGCATTGATGTTAAAGCAATATATGTGAAGAATTTAATTTTGGATTTATAAGTGTCATAATAGGAAGAAATCCCGCAGCACAGTTAATTACTGTAATTACTTAAAAGTCCCTACTATAGAGGAGAATGGCTTTGAAACACATTACCCGTAGATTTGCAAAATACAGTATTAACTTTGTTTGAACGGCAGATTAAGATGTTATTTAAGCTGAAAATTGAGAATAACTGTATTGTTAAGATGTATATTATGGTATTATATTAATTGTAAATATTTGATTACCATCATTGGAAATAATTATTTGTCTCACACAATACGAAGGGGAAAGATGTGATCCCTATTTTTGTGTGAGTGGAATTTTTTTTGATTATCATCATTGTTCATATACATCGATCACCCTTTATTTTGTATTTTAACTACATCTGAAGAACTTTGGAATAAAGAGATGTTTAAATAAAAAAAAAAGTTATTTGGAAGGAGATATGGAGTAAGAGAGGAAGGTGGGCGACCAAAGCCCTGTGTATAGGGATATGCGTGGACTGGACATCCGCTCATAGGAGGATACTTGTAAACACAAAAATAGGCCTATTGATCAGATATATATATATATATATATATGCAATTCAGTTTTATTTCCTTAACTTAAATATGTCTCTTTATCACACTCAAAATGGGACAGGGTTTTCATTTTTAAACCATAATTATACATTTTGATGCAAAATTGGTTTAGAATTCATATTTCCTCGGATTCACTTCGTACTTTACAATGAACTGTTTGAAACATCAATTGTATACATTGACCTACTAGGGTTTCATTGTATTGTCCCTGTATTTTCTGCATTTACAGATATTACAAGTCTGGTTTCCACTGAGCTGATTTCTTCTATTACCCATATAATATTAATGAAAAAGCATGACTCATGGGTATGATATAAAATCCAAAAGTTTTTGACACAAAAATAACTACATTATCATGTATCTTATCTTGGAAAATGATATTTTTTAATAGTAATTTAGTTATGGTGTTTTGAGATATTTTCGGAAGTTAGGGGTGATGTCAAAATTCAAGGGCTGTGAACCTGAGATGCTGCAGCAGGATGCACCAGGATGTTAGTTATAACCCCTGTGTGCTACGACCAGCTGCAGCACTCTAAACACCTATTGCAATCTCATTAAGGGTACCAGACATGAACATTTATCAGTTTTTTTATTAGTTGTATGATAAAATGGAACTTTCCTTTAATGTTTGTATGAATTACATACCACTCGTACCTCACTAAGGCTAATTGATTGATTAATAATTAGTTTAAGGGGTCATATAGGGTCATTAGGATAGTGTCTCAACCCTCTTCATGTCAGGCTGCAGCCACACATGTACAGTTGAAGGCTGCGACCTTCAGTACCCCTTATTGCAAGCTACATGAAGTAATATCACTGACCATAAGCTGCGACCTGCAGAAGAGAATTTTGACATCTTCCCATATGTGGATGAGATTCGCAGGCTCTTCTAAGCAAATGAACAGAGGGGATTATGACACTTTTCAGTACAAGTATTTATTGTAAAGCCAGGAATCCAAATGTACATAACTGTGAACAGAGACATGAGCCTAAATTATGAATCCATGTATCCATGAATGTGGATCATAGTATAAAAGCTATTCCAAATGTAAATGGCATTAATTTAGAATTTGTTGGAATGTGTGCATAATCTGATATAGACCCGGTACTGGAAATTCATGTTGCCCTTTGCCGGTCAATCAACCACAACACCCAGGGATAAGGGTTAAGTGGCTTTGCTGATCAAAATGTGTACAAGAATTACAATTTGACTCTTTGGACAAGAATATTGGTTATCTAGTTTTTGTTTAATATTGGTTGTAAATATTGGTTAGACATCTGGGTCTGTGCCCCCTTACCCCCTTTTACTTCTTTTTTTCCCATTTTTCAATATTCTTATGAACTGCTCTGTAAACAACAACCAACTTAATGCAAGCAATATGAGAATATTCCCCAACAGTAAGTTGACTACTGAGGCGAACAATGCTGAAACTTAGGGTGATTTTGTAACTTTATTGTATAACAGCTATATTTCTATACTGATTCACATAGAAATGAACCGATGTGGAGTTGCATACTTCAGCTAATGTAATATGGAAGAGAAAAAATAGAATTTAATTCATCTTAGTTCTCCTCTCTGAGTTATTTACTTTAGGTTCAGCGATATAGTGATGATGTTATGCAAGCCAAGGGGTAGGTATTCTTCATCTAGGGTGTTCAATTCTTAATGAAGATACTCATTGAAGACACTACAACAGCTGATGTTCAAACTACTATCACATCTTGCTCAAGCATTAAACCTCTTGTCACTATTGCTGTGCATCAATCATTGTCCCTTAATTATTGAGATTCACTGGTAAGGGTAAATTCATTGCACTCTGAATAGGTCCGGTATTTCAGTACTAAGTTTGGACACCAAGTTGCCACCAGCACCAACTTAATTCCGCCTAGTTCCCAGTTCTGCTTTGACTGCTGTCTTTCTCTATACCTTTTTTTCTCCTACCGTTCCTGTTAACAGCTATCTATAAACCATTCCCTCATTGATTTTATATCTTTCAGTGGCTCTGCGTGCCAGCAGGTAGGTGGCACCACCATTTATTTAGATACATCAGTTTGGTAGTGGGAATCTTATCTTCTTTGGTTGCCGCCTAGTTTTCCTTAACTTATATGTATTAAAATTATACTTTATCAAATATTTATCTGTGGGTAACCATTCCCCACGTCTCTCATCAGTAATAACTAACTTATTTTAACCAAATTCCCAAAAGCATAAGCCCCATACCCACTAGGCGATTTTACTGGCGACTGACGATGGGAAACGGGAAGAATCGGCCGATTCCTTTGATCCCCTTTTAGTATAGTATATTGAAATGTACATGTTTGATATGAATCACCGGTAAAATCGGCCGATTCTAGGGGCAGAATCGGCAGATTTTAGCAGCAATCTGTCGGCTGACTCAGGGATAATCGCCTAGTGGGTATGGCCCTATAGTTAGCAATGAAATAAGGTACATTCCATATTGAGTCTTGCATACTATGTCTTCCGCTTTTTGGAGACCCAAAGCACTAATCTTATTGTAATTTTTTTCTATATAACTGAAGTTGTTTTATCCTGACATAGAAGAATACTTTTTCCCCCCTTTTGTTTGTTGAAAAATAAGAGATTGGCATATTTTCGCAAGATTGTAGAAGTTGTATAGCCTTAAAATGTTTGTCCAAAAGTATCAGCAATTTTCTATTATTTTCAGAAAACAGTTTTTATTAAATTTGGTTCAGGCCTTATGCCATTATGCAGTAAGGGAATTCTATAGAAAACCTATATTCATTCACTTGCAGTCTTACTTGCGGTGACCCGACTCAAGTAACACTGCAAGTAACACGGCAAGTAATGTCTATATCCCACCTTGTAGTGCCCTGATTTACTTTCATTGGGAACAAACACCGCTGATAAAATACCCACCGTAAACAAAATGATACGAAGTAGAATATGGCTTCAGTCTCATATCTTAATGAATATGATTCATTACTATAAAAATAAAATTCTAGTTTGTTTCAAGTTTAAATTGCTATAAAATTATATATCTCTTATGAGTTATAAAATTTGTCCGCAAGTTGGAGTAACCTCCATCAGGATCATGTAAAAGGTGGAATTATATGATTTCATTGATATGTTGATTATTGTACACCGATCTTTAGATATGTAATTCCAGCAGAGAATGCCAGTGTTCTGAAAGTTATCTACTTAGAATCAAAAGATTATTTAAATTAGTTTTCCTTTGCATATTTTTAAGAGAGTAACATCCGTCAGGATCCCCCTTTTCTTGCTTACAAATCCGATGATATTTTCTTTACAATCCTGAGATAGAATCATATCATATATATGTAGTCAATGTTGATTTTTGAATACTTGTAAAATTTGCTTGAAAAACTGACGGAGGATACTTTTTAACATTAAAGTTTTAGTACTTTATTCCAAATGACTGTATTTTCTAAAATAATATGTTCTCTGCACATGCCCCAGTTTTTGGATAAAGAATGGTTATGACATTTAAAAGAGCATGTTGAATTATTCAATATTTGATATAAATTTTTGACATTATCCTTATATGAAATGCAAAACTTAACGAGGATTGTGCCATAAACGAATATAGCGCCCTCTACTGAAGAGGAGCATAACTTAAAACATCATAGATGCCCGAGGCTATACCCTCAGTGCAGTAATAACTATATTCCACATATTAACGTCTGAATGTCTCCAGGAACAAAATGCAGTAGAAACTCTGCATGTTGCCCGTATAGAAGCAGTAGGGAGGTCGTGGTAGTATTTTAGTAAGGGTGCACACTTCTTCAGACCATGGCCTGACATGGGCCCAGTCATAGCCAATCCGATCCTCATAAAGAAACTGAAGGTGCTGGAACATGTGCACCTTGTTGGCATGGGGTGTCGGCAAGGTTAATCAGGCAAACAAAGCCTGTGTTGTATTATAGGAAAACATACAGAGGTTGACAGTACAACCCTGAATACGAGGTGGGTGTCGAAAGATTACTGCCCGAGGCCGTTAGGCTGAGGGCAGTAATTTTTCTGACATCCCACCGAGTATTCAGGGTTGTACTGTCAACCGAGGTAAGTTTTCCTTATATTATATACCATATTTTGTAAGTTATAAGCAAAAGAGAAAGGAAATTACCAGTGGAGCAAAGTGGGCAGTATTCCAATGTATTGATTATGCACACACTTTGACTGGTGTCAAGCAGTTTTTCCTAATATTCATTATTTTCTCTTATATTAGGATTCTACCACTATCTCCATTTAATTAGACTGCATTATTTTACCTGAAATTAAAAAAATAATCATGCAAATCCATTCAGAATTCACAAAATAAGGAGAAAAACATTTTACACAGTAAAGCAAGGTGGGCAGTATACACGAATACTGCCCACTGTGCCAATACACCAAAAATACTGAACGGTAGTGTCCAGTTAGTATTCATCATGTATTTTGGCATTGGTATATAATATTCCAGAATGCTTAGATGATAAGATAGCATGGTATTTTAAGGCCCCTTGAGATGAAACAGTTTGGGAAAGCCTTGCTGCAGGAGATGTGGGCCATTAGAGCAAGGCTTCCTGAAAGGAAGATCATGACCCTGGTCTGCAGATTGGCGTCATCCTCCAGGTCCTGCAGAGCGGCCGGGATGTCCATGTAGGGATGGAAGCCTGGTCTGGCAGAGAGGTCAATATTAATATCGCTAATGGGCCAGTGAGCTGGTGCTAATTATGGCATGAACTGCACCGATTGATTGTACTCCTGGGAGGCAGGCCGCTACCTCATCAAGCACTTGCTCAGAGGAAGAGCTGGTTCGGCCAAGTGACGGTTGCCCCTCTCGAGGCTTGGAGCAGAGTATGGCCTATGGTCGTTGTGGTGGCAGGAAGGCTGGCATTCATGCTGCTTTGGTATGTAATTCCCAGGGCAGCCTCAGATTTCCACACTTGGGTTCAGAGGCTGGCAGGGCTGGGCAGGTGAATGCAGTGTTGCAGTTTTTTTTGTGTTTTTTTAAACAAGTTTATTTAAACTGAAGACATCTCAAACCTAGGTCTGTTCTCCCTCTGTCTCCAGTGCCATGGGATACAATTGTGGGGAATATATTTGTACTATTTAATAACAATCTTAAAGAGAAAAAGCGATTTATGGTGGGAAGTACAAATTAAGGCAACAATATGTATCTATAAGATAAGGTGATAAATAATGAGATGAAATGGAATGATTGAGAAGTTTCTGCTGGGATTAGGCGGTCTAAGGTAATACAGTATGTGACAGTCATACAATTACTATTCTATAGTATACAGTTAATATCACCACTTAAAATCAGACCTTGTACTTTCAACTTAAATGCATCAAGGTTGACCTCTTGTCTAATCGAAATATCGAGTGAATTCCACAACAACGATCCCCAGTACTAAGGAGTTTTTCTAATGAATTTACTTCGTGGAATTGGGAGCTTAATAGTAAGCCCGTTTTGGGATCGTGTTGATACTCCTTCACTCCTTACCTCAATATTCGCATTATTATTCTGAACAGATTTCCATGTACAAATAAGCATTTGCAGGATCCTACATTCATCTGTTCAGCTGTGAGTGTACAGTGTAATAGGTCCTGCTCCATGAGAGTTCTGGCGGTCAATGAAGGGAGGCGAGCAACAGGCCGGCAGGGCTGGGCAGGTGAAGTGGGGAGGTCGGTCACACCTCAGCGGTTAATTACTCCAAATTCCAGAATTAGCCTCAATAAGCCCATCCCACATTAGGTATATTCCAGGGTTAACCTGTATGAACCTCCCCATCTCTTGTACATTGAGAACCCCTTATTCCCAATACGCGTCTTCCGATATGTGAGTTTCCCGCCGTTTTGGGCTGCTGAAGCTTGTTCCCAGCCTCAGTAGACACAGGAAGGGTGGACAACTGCCCCCTCCTCAGTATGGAAATGCATAGGAAATATATTGAATTTCCAGTTTAGACAAGGAATATTCTGTTTTCAGGGATGGAAAATTATATATATGGAAAAAGCAAATCCTCATCTGTCCATTGAATCTGATTAAAACACTGGAAATAGTTCCATTAATGTGTAAAGTAACATTATAGAAAAAAAAGTTGGGTATAATATATAGGGAGAAATTCTCCCATGGTTCCCTGTTAATAACAACCCACACCCCATGGTGAGATCAGAGGACCTGTTGGGGGTGGCATCAATTAGCACCCTCCTGTGGTCAGAGACCCCTACCGACTGATGACCATTATGTACATAAACCCCTTGACCGTGGGGACAAAATGACCCATTAACTGTGTTGTTATGGCCAAAGATTATGCCATTACCTAATTCTAAACTGCCCCCATCCCCACAGGGGGTACCAGAACTGAGCTACTCCTGTTGGGGTCAAAGCCCCTGGATGTCAGACCAAGAAGTTGTCCTCCCTTCCGGCCCTTAGACCCCCCGGGGGCACCCATATTACATCATCCCCCCATATCTAGAAAGTCGCGTATTGCTGTTGTTACTTCCATTTTTTGGTGATTTAAAGTTTCTTATGGTCATCATGATATTAAGTTTTCTTATTTCTGAGAATATCAAAAATGCCATAACTTTTGATGGGAGTGCTTGTTCCACTCACTCTTTTCAGTTTTGAGAAGATGAAAACATTTTCTACATTACCTATGAAAAAATGTTCTCTTCATTTTTGATATTCTTTTTACCGTAACCATGGTAACTTGCTAACCTAAATTATGCACAGACATTCTGCTAAAAACATTCCACTTTGATTTTCTCATGATGCATTGCTTATGAAAATTTAGATTTTTTAAGTAAATGTCATGAGAATCTTTAGAAAATTTCATGTAAGTCAATTTTTTTTTACAATATAACTTAAAAAATAGGTTTTTCCCCATACATTTGATGATTAATGTAACAAAGAGTCAATTTCTGCCAGATACTGCCAGATTTGGCCCAAATTGAGCATATCTATTGTATGTAAGATTGTGAAGGAACTAAATATCATAGAACGATAAAACAAAGAGTAGACTTCAGAAACATTATAAAACATAACTTTTAGCTGCATGTTGATAGGTACCTTTTCCCAAATGTACTCCCAAATGTCATGTTCTTATAAACTGGGATGGGCCCCATAGATATGAGAAAAGATATATGAAAAGTTAACCTCTGTCAGTTTTATAAAGCAATTTCTATAAATATTCAGAAAATTATAGATGTATCATTCTAACTTTAATATTTTGTTGTATTTGTTATAAGAAATTAGGTATAAAGGCAAAAAGAGTCATAAATACTAGTTTACATGAGGTCCCTTCAAGAGGGAGGTTATCATGACTGAGGTTATCCCGACAAATGTATAACCCCTCTTGGGGTTATCATGACGGAGTTTATCATGACAGAGTTTATTATTTCCTTAAATATAAATTCCATTGATACTCAGAAAACGTTGTTGTATTTCTATAAAAGATAAAAGCAAAGGTTTCTAGGTAATGGGCCTAATTTAGACTACAAATAAGGTCATTGGGGATCCTGACTGAGGCTACTCTCTTAAAAATATGAACAAAAACCTCAATTTCATGTTGTCTTACCTCTTTGGAATTAAAGAAAATCAGTTTTAAATCATATTGAAAATTTCCTGAGCATCTACAACAAAGGTTTGGTATATTGCTTTTTATAAATTCATTAATTTTATAATTGTATATTGCCCATGGGCCTCATATATAAAATCCTGTCTGAGGGTACTCTCATCTATGGGCAACTTTCAATAATAGAAATGAAATGAATGTTTCATAGTAAAATAAACGTGGGTTAAATATGAATATCATTTCTATAGAAGTAGCTAATATTATACAGGATTTGTGATCATTTACATAAAAAAACTTTCTCAAAAATACAGAAAACAATGCTTAATATTGCAGACATTGCCTTTTACAGTGATAAAACTGATAAAATATTTTCCAAAACTTTGGATAAAGGAAAAAAGATGTTTTTGATACCAGGATTGACAATAACTCAGATCTAACTTCATCAGATAAAGATAAATCCAGATCATTATTTGACAAAGACGGCAGACATGGTATTGCACTGAGGCACAGTGCAAGAAGAACTAGAATAGTATATAATAAAATATTGTAAACTTGTTTTGTATTGGCAAGAATATTATAGTGAAACTTGTAACACTGATACGTGTGCTAAACGCGAGGCGGCGACATCGTTTAGTGGCATAGTTAGAGTATATGGAGAGTGGCAAAGTCCCCAGGCATAGGGACTGCAGCCGGGCTAACGCACGTCCTGCAGGTACGCACAGGTACGACGAATGACGATGGAGACCTGTAAGGATACGTTATGAGTCGAAACATCTAGCTAAAAGATACTGAGGACAGCAGGCTTCGCAGTCAACCTTAGTTTATATGATAACTAGAAGTAGAACTGGTTTATATAAGTAAGAATGGGCAGTATGAGAGATAAGTAAGACATCATTAAGTAATAGTGTAAATGAGTATAGCGACAAGCCTTTTGGCTGTCGCTATATAAGCGGTATGAGACTTGAGACAGACGAGCAGACCAAGATAGAGTTCGAACAGAACACATGGAGCAATAGTCTGACATACGGATCACACGGGTAGTGTTCAGATGGTAGTAACCTCAACGATTAGGTGATAGTAAGGATTGGGACAGCTTAGGCTTAGCCTTACGGACTGAGTATTGGATGTGACGGAGATCCTACCAATGATCTCCGTTACCGGTAGACGAGAGGTGACTCTCTCAACAGTGTTGGAGCGTATATACCTTGTGAAAGGGGAAGCTTAACCATAGCTATACCTGGTTGGATTGTTACTGATGTGTTAGAATTGTGAAATGAAAGGAAAGACCTGTATGGATGGAGAACTGTATACTTGTACCTTCGGAATATTATTATGAATGTAATAAACTGACCTCTAGCCAAGCGCGTGTTCTTTGTATAGGATTGAGCCCCTTTACTTAGAATCTTTACCACTAAAAACTGAACTATGATCCAGGATAACATCTCTCTGGATAAGGCTAATTTCCCTCGACGATTAAAGGTAAATATGGGTATTCGACATGGTTTCTTGATAACCATAATAAAGTTATGAAACTCACACAGCTGTTAGATGAATGTATAGGGACTGTAATAAAACTTTAAAAACCATATGTCACCATGTTCATTTAAGAGATATTAGCATTTGAAAAAATGACAGTTTATCATTGGCTTCAATGGGAAAATCAATTTTCTCCCCATAAAAAAATAAATATCCATAATTTTGACATCAAAAGCTCCAAATTTTTAGACAGGAACAGGATACACATTTTAAGATTAAAAAAACATGGGGTCACCATCAAAAATCAAAACTTATTCCTGAAAATACCAAAAATTGACCCCAAAACCCCCAAAAATAGCCTATACTTGTTTCAGAAATTAACAACAGTATATCTTTCGGGCAAATTCTTGTAAATATTTTCAGTTTATGATAATTAGATCACATTTTGATAACATTTTAAAGAGTTTGAGAAATGTAAAACTATTAACACCAGGTGGCGCTGCAGTGAATTCCCATATTTACCTTTAATCACTAAGAACTCCCCATTATCTTAGTACAACACATTTTATTAACATCTTCAATCAAATGAAATATCATTGATAAGCGATATAATATCATGCAGTTGAATAATGAATAAACAAATCTATACAGGATATGAACAAGTATGAACTTTAATAACGATACTCCCCTACAAATAAACGAAGACAAATAACAACCAGTCTAGCTCAGTATGCTAGACTTAACTTGGAATGTGCCATAAGGCCAATTTCCACTGTGTGGTGTCTGGCTTGCGGTGGACGATTTTCGTCCCCACAGCTAATAAAGTATGACAGCAAAAGGTGGAATATAGGATTCACTTAGGGTGGTCCTGGTGGTGGTCCTTGCAGCAGCCCATTTAATGAATTTCTATAGATTTTCTATGAAATGCTTGTGGAAGCAGAAACCAACATGTTCGTTTCTGAAACCCAAATTGCTTGCGGTAGCGAAACAGATCACCACTAGTGGTTACCACTGCATAGTGGAATATGGCCTTAAGTAAGCACATACGAAATATTTACATGTCACCTTAATCTTCTCAACATAAATACCTCATTTTCTATGGGCCTATATATATTCTATGCAAAGTTTGTACTATCTTAGGCCTAAGTGTATTTGATTCGCACTTACTTATTCCAGTGCACCTCCAATCCCCCCTACCTTGTCTTCATTTCTTTTAATGGATATTCAGGTTGAATATAACAGATTTTCGTGACAAAACAATAAATATTATGAAAAAACATGAAATGACAAAATAATCTTACAAATTTAAAAAATGTTAATAAAATACATAAGGGAAAAACAACTACATAAGGGAAACATACTGAGCGCAAAATTTCCATCATGCCCAATACCTAATAATTCCCAGAGGAATAACAATATTTTGTCTTGCAGGGAAAATGGTCTCTATATATAGAGAGAGATTTAAATAAACAATTATAGACATTGTGCAGACATGGTCACATGATACCTGATTGGTGATCACCACATGGTGATCATGAACACGTGGCTATGAAATGAAAGCAAAATTTACAATTATAACTGCCAATGATAGTTGATTACGATCAGTAAGATAGTATGATGTAAATTTGGCATACAAATGTAATTCAAATTATAGATAATACTGATCATGTGTTGATTGCCAATGTGGCTGTCCCACCATCTAAAGCCTCTGTCACATGTTTGTGTGACAATGCAATAGGCTTAGGTTGCCCACCCCTATATATATATATATATATATATAATATATACACAGATTTTTTATTACTGTAAATATTGTAATCCAAAGGCAATATCAATTGGCCACAAACTCACATGCACGGGAAGAATTTGAACTCATACATTCGACAGGCTCGGGCTTGTCTGAAACCACTTCCTCTAAAACGTGTCAAGGAGTGTAAGTCTTACTCCACCATTATCCCTGAAAAATCATAGTATTACAATCTGACTTATTGCACACGCAGTGTTTATTGTACTATTGCTACTATTTTACTCCTACTTTCTAAGTTTCCCTACGCCTTCTGGGGTGTCAAGAAGTGTTGATCAGAGTGTGTTAACTATATTGTTCCACCAAAGTCCGTGTAGCTCATAATACTTTTAAGACCCTCAACTTTGGCGGCGTCTTAATGTGTCTACACTCCATGTAAGCACCAATTTAATGGGCGCGTCTTTCCGCAGTTCTCCTGACTCTGGCCATATGCATGTGTGGTGCGACCTGAAAGATTGGTTTCCCCTAAATCTAGTAGAACAAAGGTTGGTTTGTGTGTAATCTCTGCACTTATGCAAATGGCGCTTGGTAGCACTCAGCCAAGCGAGTAGCTCATCCATCTATCAACAGCCGAGCAAGGATGACCTCGAGCTCTTGGAATCTTACTCCGACTAAGGGCAAGCGCAGCCTAAGGCTTAAGCTCCGTGTAAGTTACATTTAAATCACACCACTTCAATAGTTCATTCTCTTTTGCTAAAGATATTTAAAAGATAATTTGTAATAGCCTGTTTTTGTTACCGCCTACCCACCGCATCCCGTAGCGTTGGGTGGGTTTTGTAGCGTTTTTCAGTTTCATTTAATTTACAGTTGTCACACACTCACGCACTCTATATATATCCGATCTATATTCAGCCAACCACAAGTCCCAAAGTAGTTGATCGCGAACCAGTGGTCATCTTGGACGATGACGGTCAAAAGGGGGAAGAAAAGAAAGCCGTGGACTGCAACCAGGAAACAAGTCCCAGCCAGGCACCCACATGTCCCAAAGTTCAGTTCTCTGATCAGGAACCAATGGTCATCGAACCGATGGTCATCTCGGATGATAATCGTCCAATTGCCACCCATGTTCAGCCCCCCGCGGGAGCGGGAGCTCAATATGAAAAGAAAGCTGAATGCAACCCGGAAACCAGTCCAAGGTGAGTCTGCCTTTACCCTAAATCAGTTAAACTTTGAGCCAAATGTCCCATATGTATATATCTGTTTACGGCTGTATAACATTCGTTATAAATGCAAAAATTAATAAACATTGATTAATTAATTTATTAACGTTTCTTAATGTAAAAATTCTAATCCCTGAATGTGCTCCTCAATTCTTACAATTAAGTAGGCACCTTCCCCCCCCCCCTTCGTTTTTTTTTTTAAATCTCTGGATGCTTCTCCTTGTTTTACCCCTTCGCTTCGTCATTTTTACCTTCAGTTGCAACCTTGGCAATCCGTTGACGTCCCCAACCACCAATTGCAGGCGGCCGTATAAGACGTGCAATTTGACGGAGGACGAGGCAGAGAGTACCATTCTTGAGATTGGAGCCTTAGCAGA
This sequence comes from Lepidonotus clava, assembly GCA_936440205.1. Taxonomy (NCBI): domain Eukaryota; kingdom Metazoa; phylum Annelida; class Polychaeta; order Phyllodocida; family Polynoidae; genus Lepidonotus; species Lepidonotus clava. The sequence goes on along the minus strand of OW387140.1, from coordinate 50,605,885 downwards.
AAGACTTGTCCCCGGGGAGGGCAATTTTTTCGCTACAAATTTTCGGCGTTATTTTTTATTCAAGCAACAATTCAAATCTGTTAATAATTCCTAATCTTGTAAATCATATCGAACGACCAAACAATTATTATATCATATTCCTTTTATTTTATCGAGCGCATCTAACTCATATTCTGTAATAAAAAAAGTTATTTACCCAAAACAAATTCGTATATGTTGTTCCGTCACCATAATTTCGTGTACACGTACGCCCTCCAGTTTTAGTGGCTTTGTGCAGAAACCTATTATTCTATCTTAATCCTTTTTCTTATTCAAGGGTCTCTTAGTCACCTTCTGTAGTAAAAATGTCATTTACAAATGTCATTCAAGGGTCCCAATGGTTCAAAACGGTGCCATGTGGGCCCTCTTTGCACCATAGGGAATCGGTTGTAAACATTAGCTTTTCTCTAAATATATTCATTTCCTACATATGAAACTCACAACATATAGAAAGAAGCATGTCATAACATGCATGGTCATATCAAAATTTCATAAATAGGTTTATTTTGGACATAATCGGCTTGGGTTTTTTGCCCTGGTCTATTGTCGGCACTCAGGGCACCGGGTGCCGGGAGTGACCAATTTGAATCACCCGACGGGTGTCCGGCCCCCGATAACGCGGCACTTCTGTGGTGTAAGACTCCAGTAGGCTCACGTCACACAGGACGCCGCGCGTGGCGGGTGGTTCCACACTGGGGGGCGGTTCTCATTACAGGCCCGTCCTCTGACCCCCCTGCCGGGCCTTCTGACAATCGACATACTTCACTTATCAACCCTTTTTTTCATAATTTCCAGGGTATGAGGGTTATCTATATGTTATCCCCAATATTTAGGTAGCTCCGTTTATAAATCAATACTTGATAAGGAAATGATTGAGTCTGACAGCTGGTTCTTCTATAGCCTATAGAGGAACCACATCCTGTTTTTCAATAATTGCATTTTGGACAAAAATTTTTTGCCAACGTCAGAGATTAGGCTATAAAATGTCACTAAACAAGTGAAAATGGAGATTAGAAAATTAATATACCTGCTCCAAACGATTGTCATAGGTTTTTATATATATCTTCAATACACCATTGCAATATGCTATTTATAGTCAGATTAACCAAAAAAGCTTTTAAAAATACTGTGAAACAATAACATACATGCAAAAAAAAGGCTCTTTGGCAATTGGGATGCATAAATTTGTGCATTTTATATGAAGCGCTGCGTATTATCTTACATATTTAAAGTCTACTTTTTCTTATACAGAATTTTCCAAGGAACACGTTGGTCACTCATAGTCCATTTCCCCCGTCACCAGAAATCCATCGGCGTCAATGCCTTGGAAAAATCCACGTGCACACGACTGGGGGATTTCGAAGTCGTTTTCTTCAGCTATTAGAGCTACCAAGTTTGAGTAATTGAGAGCAACACATGGTATACAAGTTTTGGCATTTTATTACTTAAGAGACATGGTTATATGCGAGTAGGAGCGAGCAAAAGTGAGTAGATGCGAGTAAATATGAGTCCTAAGTCTAAGTGTTCACTATGAGGCGGTATTGGCCGTCCTGGCCGTGGTGCCGTCTCTGTCCCGATTTATGGGGCCAAGGGCCGCCGCGAGGTGGGCTGGGACAGAGCATCTTATTTTACTCTCCATGGACAGAGGTAAGGCGCTCAGGTGGTACATAGGCTGAGAGGCCAGAGCGCCCCGCCCCCGACGTTCCGTGATGGCACAGCTCCTCCAGGGTTCTCCCGGCCTGTGCGGCGACACACGCAGCCCCCCGGCGGAGGGAGTGCATGGTCACACGAGCAGCATGGGGGCTGCCCACACGTGTTAGGGCCTCCCCCATCACTGCCACTAGTGGGGGAGCTGTGAGGGGGCGTGGTCCCGGCAGTAGGAAGGCCGGGGCTGTTGGTGGAGCAGGGACCTGGTCGCAGGCGAGCTTCCATGCTGAGACTGGGCAGTATGGGGAGTGAGGTACGGCATAGACGATGAGGGCAGTAGCCTGGGAGCGGGCTCAATTTGCAATTAAGCCCAATTACCTTAAGTAGATCCCGTTGGTCACTCTGACTCATAGTCAATTTCCCCCGTTATCAGATATCCATCGGCGTCAATGCCTTGGAAAAATCCACGTGCACACGCCTGGGGGATTTCGCCATCCTTTTCTTCAGCTATTACAGCTGCCGGCGCCTGCCCAGTCCGCAGCGCTTCAACCGTCAGGTTGTCAAAGTGCCGCTTAAGCCTCTCCTTGACGTCGTGATTACCAATGTCCTGAAGGTTCATAAGGAGAAAGCGCGCCCACTGGGTGTCCCGGTCATCCTCCACCTCCTCTTCTTCGGACTGGAGGGGGTCAGAAAAGGTGTCACATCCCGAAGAAGTGCGCCGGCTGGTTGACGGGGAAGCCCCCCGGCAGCAATGGTCGTTGGTGGGGGCTAGTTGCCCGAGCATGGCCTCTAGCCGGTCGAAACGGTCGTGCAGTGATGTGAACTGAGCTGTTGTTGATTCCCTCACTGAGTCAATCGAGGCAGCGTTGATTGCCACTGTGCTCCTCTTCCTCTTCCTCTTAGGGATTTGAGCAGAGAGGCCGTTATGCGGTTCAGTTTCCCCTTGGTTTGGGGTTGAAGGTGCGTTTGTAGACATGTTGATGAGTCGGGAGCTAGTTCGTGTGTCGTAGGCGGTGGTCAGTGTCTAACTGATTAGCCCTCATCCCCCAGCCCCCCCTGGGTTAGCTAGGGTCATCCTCCCACAACGGGGCCCGTCCCTCCCGCTCCTGGGGGGGGGGGGGGGGGGCACTGACTCTTTGAAGGTTGTCCCCACTGCCAAAATTACCGCTCCTGAATTAGGTCCCCCTAATTTTGGGGACCACAGATCACCGCCCTCCAAAATACGAGTGTGTCAATACCAGAAAATATACATAAATAACCAAAATTTTTACGTTCCCCGCCCCCGCTTGGTGGTTCCGTTTTGCAGTGGTTACCTTTTCAAACCCAAGGTACTGCACTTAGAAACGGAGCCACCTACACATTGGGTATATCATATCGAAAACCATCATACTAAAGAAATTGAGAAAATATTATGAAAATAGGATAAATTAGTGAAATATTTTGACTGTTGACACCCCTCCAGTATGTTGTCGGGGGTCCCCCCTGGTCTAGCTGGCCACAGGGCTGGCAGGGGGGTCAGTAGCCGGCCCTGTTAATGAGACCCGGCCCTGGAGTATGGAACCACCCGCCACGCGTGGCCTCTGTGTGACGTCAGTCTACTCGACTCTATGCCTTCAGGGCTTCGGCTTTGGCTGTGTCATCCCCGAGGTCTGTTTTTGTTTTATTGTATACAATAACCCAGGAAAATATCCTATTAACCCATGAAGAGGGGATTAAAGCGGGGGAAAAAAATTTGGATTATGTTCTTGCAGGGAAATAACGCTGACCATATGCATTAGCCCAAATTTGCTAGCGGGAAAGGACACTGATGAATTCGAACGTATAGGCGCTACGAAGTTGGTATAGAATAAATTAAAATAATTATCCTTGAGCTATTCATCCTGTTGGTGATTAGCTACCAACTCACTGTATATCTCTATGATCATGAGTTACATCGATCGCAACCCTGCTCCACTCACCAGGGCACATTTTTTCACGTAACCGACAACGTGACCCTCAGTTTCGGAGCATGTGTTGCATTTTCTCATCAACAGGCCTAGGGTGCAGGCACATTGCGTTCGTTTCAACTTGAATGTACTCGACCTAGCGCCCATTCACACATAAAACTTAGAGAAGAAACATCTGAGTCATGTCGACCCCATCTTCACGAGTCAAGGCTCCTGCGCCGTTACCACTCTGTCAGTTAGACCGGGAGGGAGGGACAGAGCCCTGCATGATGGAGGATGTGTCGACCCCTCCTCTGGAAACCATCGAAAGTCCACAGTCACCGGGACCCTCTCGGGAGGTCAATCCTCCCGCGACAATCACTAAAGATTGTGCTGACACTAGGCCTCCTTTGAAAAGACATCGCGTAACCGTTCATCCATACTGTCGCGCAATGAGCACCACTACTGTGTATGATCGTCGGCAGTCTGTTCCCCTGGCCCGGGCTTCCCTCTCTCCGCTCGTGCTGCGGGCATTATCTAGTCAGCTGGGAGCCCATACCCAAAAGAGTGGCCACCCATCACCCCCTCCATCCAAGTGAGGTAAGAAAGAAACCCTTTTTTTTTTTCAGCAACATCCCTGTAAAGCGTGTACATGTTTCTTTTAATTATCTAATAAACTGTTTCATCATTCCTTTTCTGGTATACTTGCATTTTCAATAACCTACTAATTATTGATCGGGTGCTAACTTTTTATCCTAATTACATCTTTTCCCGGTACCGAGCAGTCTGTGCCAGAATCGACTTTCCTTCTCCGTCTAGTCCTAATCACCTTCTATTTAATGATTTCAGTGGCGCCCGTCCTCTGAGATAGCGCTTCATGGTCAGGGCTTCCGAATTGATCAGAATATCTAGTTCTTCTGAACCTGGCTGGTCCTCGTCGACATCGCTTTGCAATTGTTCCTTTGGTCGCTACCTGGTGGATCAGGGCCAAGGGCGGATCCCGGAATATGTACAGGTGGGGGGGGGGGGGGGTGAAGTTCCCCCTTCCCCTCCCCCCCCCCTGTCATCGGCCCTTTATCATCAGTTCTCGGTGGTACATTTCAATTCATTTACCTCATCAACTCTCTCAACATATGTCATAGTACTAGTGTAAACAATTTATCGTAATAAAAGAAAGTATTCTCGCGATTTAGTGCCTTTTATCATTGTTTTCTCATCAATCACTGCATTGATTTGTGCATAATACTGTGAAGTGTTTACCTAGTAATAAGAGTGCTATTTTAAATTATCTTTGATTAATTATCGGCTCATGGGTTGTGTAAAGGGCAACCAAGTGGAGTCCTGCAACACTTCCAGCATGATAAGCCTACAAAAATGAACCTCGGTTGGCTAAAGAGAGGTAATCGAGTGTAATTGATTGTTAAAGGAATTGTCTTATCATCAAGGAATTCAAGTGAAACACTAACTTTATGGAAAAGGTGTTTATAAAAGTTCAATTTCAAGTACAAAGATTCAGAATATTATGCTTACATCCTGACATATTAAATCATATTATTAAACGCTAAGAGTCTTTAGGCATTACTGTAGACTAAATGTTTTAAGAACAATATACATATTCCATTCCATATATACCTTTCGACTTCATCAACGTTGTCATTTGCAGTAAATAGTGCCATCTTGTGTTAACTTTGCCGATAGCGTTAACCTTAATTACGTGACCCAAATTAGCGTTATCTTTCAAGTACTTGAAGTCTGAGCCATCTAGTGAGTAAATGAAATGCCAGCTAGCGTATACTTAACAGAATCACCGCCTGTTGATAACTAGAAATTTCTTCACAATTATTGATTAGCCATGAATTTTGACTCATTCTATAAGACAAAGCACCTGCCGGGCTGAACGATATTGTAATCAATATATTAGAATTCAGGGTTCATTTTCCTGACTTGTCTATGGCGATATGGCGAATATTATTCAAGTCCTATATGCTATTACTTCATCGAGCCCACATCAGATGGGGGGTTCCTACCAAACGTTAACGACTTACAATACAACAATACAATACAATTATTTATTCACAGCCCTAATTCAGGCAAAGGAAAGAGATCGTTTAGCCGATATATAGTTACTTGGAATCCCCGATTAAGAATAGAAAGATCTAGATCTAGAGTCAGCTAGCTACTCGATGATAACACTAAAGACTATGAAACAGATCAATTTTCAAAAGGGGGGGGAGGGGCGTGCTATTTTGGAAATCTCCTCCCGCACCATAAAATAATTAAGTGTAATGGTTATCCAGAGTATCCCCTTTGATGGGGATTGAATACATATAGTGACATGGCTTGGGCAGCGTAGTTATTTTGAGGTAGCACCTTGAGACTAAAATACTTTTAACATGTCGACTAAGTTGTTTAGAGCTGAGATTCTACGCCCCGAGAGGTGTACCTTGCCGCACTACCCATAGTTGTAGACAAAGTATTCGTCCCTGGATACTGCCATTCCTATACAGCGGAGGTGGTTGAGCAGCAGGGGAGGGGATGCATCGCAGGCTAGTGCATTTCATGCTTTTCCCTTAGGCTTCAGGCCTGCGCTCTTCTCTGGCATGGAGCCGCATGCTTTTGTTTTTAGAGGATTTAGTTTTTTTTTTGTTTTGTGGTCCAGCTTTTCTGCCACGTTCTTGTCTGAATTTGGCCATCATAATGCTGCAAAATTAATTCTGTCAAATTGTATAATGTTGCATGGTTTTGAGCTCAGAAGAGCGCTTCCATGGTTAGGGCATTTTCACGTCACAGGCATGTGTGAGTAAGAGATATGTACATCGGTATCTCTTTGGCAAGGGATTGGCAGTTGAATAAGTAATGAAACTGATGGGACAGGAAATGACAGGTTTGACACCGGGACACGCCTCTATGATGACTGCGTCCAGCTGTTGGCCATCTGAGGCGGCGCATTTCAACTAGCTTCTGTGTCAGGTCCCTCATGGGAGTACCGCGGCCCACTTCTTGACACGTGACGTAACAGGCCTCAAACGGGGCGGCGGTCATGGTGTCGCTCATACTCCTAGGACGTAACTTATGGTAACTTATGGTGTCGCTGAAACCCCTGGGACATACGTAACTTACGGTAAAAGTCTTGCCTCATCGATAAAAGATCGCTTCCGCCAGATCATGTGTCCACAGGAGAGCCAGCCGGGGATGTATAAATACGGCGTGGCATATGGCTATAGATCACTGGAAAACCTGCTGCCACCATGAACGCATCAAATGACTGTCCTGACTCTGTCCTGTCCAACGGTGACCCGAGTATCAGCCCGTGCAGGATGATCACCAGCAGCCCAAAATTGGGTGGCGCGCAAATAACAGATCTTGATCTGTCTTCGGATGATTCCCTGTTCCCCATGGATGTGTTTCACGTGAGCAATATTTTTGACGAGAACCTGGAAGCGTCTGACTCTTCACGCACCTCCGCCATTTCAAAACCAACCATGGCCGATGTGTTGGCTAAGATGGATCGCCTGGAGGCGGAGTGCCGAAAGGTCGAGTGTGAAGCGTCTGCGGTAAGAGCAACGGCCGAAAAGTTCGCCAGTATGCAGCAAGCCAAGCCTGCGCCTGCCGAAACATCCTTGGCATACGAACCGAAGCCGATGATGCTATAGCTGTAAGTTGCGAAATATGTTTCAACGGCTCCTTATATTGTAAAACTGTACATATTAAACATAGTCTTGGTTTATCAATTATCGACATATCATTTAGTAAGTAATCGAATTCCATCTTAAATATATTTACAATTCACTGCTTAATGCTTGGTTTCTTTTGTTGTTTCTAGTATTCTGTTCGTTCCGCTTACAAGGGCAGGTGCAGGGAAAACGCTGGCTTCACGCTTACTGCTGGGTAGGTTCATGAATTCGAAGATCATATAAGGTGATAACGATCGATGTGTATAGTGGAGACCTTAATATTGTTTTCCCTTAATATTGTAATCTAATTGTAGTGATAGAGCACGTGCACCCCAAGCGATGCCGTTCATGACTATAATACATATGATTATATTCCTACATTCAGGGCGGGGATGAACCATCCTCAAAACGCTGCGGTTATCCAGGATTTGGTTAATAACGTCAGCACCGGCGAAGATGCCCCCAGACCCGAGGTATTAGGTAAGTCTGATCGGTAGCAAGTTTCCCTGTTAACTAATTACCTGTACAGGTACATGAGTGGATGGATCACGCTCCTCCTAGTCATCTTGACTTAATACCTAAAGTCAGGTTATCGGAAAAAGTGTTGATATACCTATGTAAATGTTATAATTATGATGTAACTGTACTACTCGCTTGGCTTATGCGTGTCCATAATTGTCTATTAAATGAAAGATGACTTGGAGAGTTAATACAGGTTTAATCCATAATTTATTAATAAAGGCTAACTCCCGGAGGAGATATTGTTATTACAAATAGGAAATGTAGAACTAATATCATATACATTGAGTGTTGCAAATGTAAAGTGTCACAATATAAAGTATGACAACATAAGGTATTACAAAATATAAAGGGTCACAACAAATGTGACAGTGGCGGTCTCTCTTCATAAAAAGTCCTATCACAGTGTTTTCACACCTCTGAGTGTGTATCACAAAGAAGAAAGCTTAGGGCTAATACGCTTTGACACTAATTAAAAACCTGGTAGAATAATTCCATACAATGTCAAAGTATTTCATATATATTTCCTCTACCATTCCTATAGAACGTTTTTGTCCTTTCCCGTGCTTTGATTTAACATGTAAGAACCCCTTATATCCTTTCTCAAGTAGTGGCTTGAATTGTAAGCTGATTTCAAATCATTATTTATATAGTCGCTACCCAGACGTATTTCCGCACTCAGCAAACCAGGGCGAGGCGAGAGCGGGCCGGGGAGATCGAGGAGAAAAACAGAAAGGCCAACCTCCGTCACCATATAACCCAGGTAAATCAATTTTGGTCGAAAGAGAATGCGCGCTCGTGCAGGCATTATTTCGTGAAGCCCCGATCCTATTAAGCATGTACTTTTCTTATAGTTGCCATCTCACAATTGAACTTACACTTATTATTAGATCTAGAGTGACCAATTAATATTGCAACCCTTGTTAATACTGAGTTGCACTATGCTATTTAAATTCCAGCAAGTAAGATCCAATGCTAAACAACTTCTTTGTGTTTGATGTTGTTGGCCAAGTATGTCTTAACTATATTATATATTTAATAACTTTGCAGAAGATACAAAGACGGCGTGTCGCACTGGACGAGCTTGTTCATCAGGAGTGGGACGAGGATAGGAGGTCGGCCATGAGGGCCGTCCTCACACCAGACTATACAAGTGATGAGGATCGCGTCCTTGATGAACACTCCCCGCGATACCACCGCGTAATCAAAACCCTGGTGTGGGAAAGTGACGCCCTCAGATCCTCTAAAGCGCACCTAGACGACAAAGAGCACTCTGTCACCACCACACGTCAGCAGTCCGTCCGATTAGCTGTGGAGCGCTCGCCGACCTGCGACCCAGCACCAGAACGCCAACAGCCTCCTCCCGGCGCCCCAGACTGGGCAGTGAAGCCTGCGTATCGGTGTGGGGGAGGCGAGGCCTAACACCCCAGCTGCCCAGACATTATCCCCGCCAGTCAGCCATTTTGCCATAATTTGTTCAATTCGTTATAAAAACTGTTCTCCAAAGTACTTGGCACTTCTTGTTTTCACTTTGATCTCATTATTTACCCCTGCCTGCTAAGCAGGGTTGTTTAAATGTAAAACTGACTTTTTAAAAATATATCGGTACAATCTAGGTACACTGTATAGGTTACCAATATAAAGGCATTTAAAATGTTTCACATCATCACTCCATTATTATCGTAAAACCACAATTAACAAGACTAATAGGACTAGCTTGATGACATGATTTTTTCCTTGACTAGAATGTATATAATAATGAAATAGAATAGAGCACACTTTAAATTACGAGTAAAGAGTAACTTCTATCTCAAAAGATGACTATATTTGTAAATATAAATATCACATCACTCTAGCCGACTACCATGATTTAGGAATAAACTTCCAATTGGATCCTCTGTCGGTCTTTAGATATATTATCAGAAGTGCTAAGTGGTAGATACAGCACGAGTGTGTGTCTGTACGCGATATAATCACGAGGCGCTAGCCGAGTGATTATATCAAGTGCAGACACACACGAGTGTTGTATCTAACATAAACCACGGGACATTCTTTGGCATTTATCATCATAACTTTTGAAATCTTCATTGAATCATCCAACAATATGGAGTGACTTGCAGTCAGGAATCTTGTGAGGATAACCCATATGTCAAATCTTTAATTTCTAGAAGGTTTCTATTTTTTATGATTTAATGGAAAGTAAAAGTGGTTCATTCCCATTACTTTTATTTTTCAATAAATCATACAAAATTGAAATCTACTAGACAAAAGATATGTGACACATGGGCTATGTTCAGAAGGTTCCTAGCAACATCTACTCGCTTACTGTTCACATTTATAATGAAAATTAAAAAACTTAGATGCAAACGTGTAAAAATAAGGGCCACATCCCCTGTGGCAGCAAGGTGTACGCTATGAGATTATACCGTTCCACTTCACTGAACTCACCAATACGTGATATATTCACAGCCTAGATCCTTTGTTCTCCCCGTCAACCGTGGTTTATATAAAAGTAAAATAGCATGACAATTAGGTACAGTGTACCAGCTGTACCAGAGACCGAGTACTAGTAAACATTTCAACAATTCAATTGCAACCTGCACACGACAACCTATATATGTAAATTGTAATAGATATAGCCCAGTCGGCTGCACACCATACACGTACGTGCTGTGCACGTGCACACAAACATCGGCTCTAAATGCACCAGCTAATAATACATACAGAAAAAACAAAATTTCGAATACAACACAGTGCACGTGTATACTTATGATAGGACTAGGTCTGACACTTTACAAGACTGTACTTTGCAGATTAAACACATTTCTCCCTGCGACATGTTAGGTGTACAGTGTTGGCGACCAACTTTTTGGCCTGTGGGCCAACAGGGCCGACTATGCCAAGTATTGTCAGTCCTGAGAGAATTCTGACAGCCCTGATTTTTACTTGTTAGGATAGGCCCATTCGGTCTGGGGAATTCAAGCGGTAATTTCCAGCCGCCGTTGGTAGACCTCGCACAGCTACCGATCCGACGCCACAGACCGGCCCTAATTGCGTCTGTGGTTCATCGGAGCGGCAAATGTACGAGGACTGGTTCCGCATCGCTGTCAAAACCTTGAAGACCAGGAGGTAGCTAGGTGTTGGTATGGATGCATTTCTCCCTGCGACATGTTATGTATACAGTGTTGGCAACTAACTTTTTGGCCTGTGGGCCAACAGGGCCGACTATGCCAAGTATTGTCAGTCCTGAGAGCTTTCTGACAGCCCTGATTTTTACTTGTTAGGATAGGCCCATTCGGTCTGGGGAATTCGAGCGGTCATTTCCAGCTGCTGTTGGTAGACCTCGCACAGCTACCGATCCGACGCCACAGACCGGCCCTAATTGCGTCTGTGGTTCATCGGATCGGTAAATGTACGAGGACTGGTTCCGCATCGCTGTCAAAACCTTGAAGACCAGGAGGTAGCTAGGTGTTGGTATGGATGCATTTCTCCCTGCGACATGTTAGGTGTACAGTGTTGGCGACCAACTTTTTGGCCTGTGGGCCAACAGGGCCGACTATGCCAAGTATTGTCAGTCCTGAGAGCTTTCTGACAGCCCTGATTTTTACTTGTTAGGATAGGCCCATTCAGTCTGGGGAATTCGAGCGGTCATTTCCAGCTGCCGTTGGTAGACCTCGCACAGCTCACCGACCCGACGCCACAGACCGGCCCTAATTGCGTCTGCGGTCGTCGGGGCGGGGAATGTACGAGGACTGGTTCCGCATCGCTGTCAAAACCTTGAAGACCAGGAGGTAGCTAGGTGTTGGTATTAATCCCCCTCTTGCCCCCTCCCCCTTCCCTGTCCTGCTTGCCCCCATCCCCAGACCAAAAATCCCATAAAAAACAACAACTCAAACAAAAAAACAACAAACTATGTATAATACTATAAATTAAGAAACTAAGCTAAACTAAACTAAACTATTTACAAAATGTACAAAAAAAAACACCTTCTCTCCCCCTCTTGCCCTTGCCCCCTATTCCCTGTCCCCCTTGACCCCTGTCCCCCTTGCCCCCCCCCCCCCACATACACACACACACACATGTGTAAGGTCTAGCCATGGAGACGAGGATTAACAAATATTGCATGGAAAGTTCAACCAACGAGGGTAACACGAGGTACTATTGCCCTGAAATTCCATTTAGATAAAGTGGTTTTACAATTATATCGTAAGAGTCCCTATTCTATAGGGGCGTTGGCATGGAACCAATTGGCCATGCACATTATATCAAGCTGAAAGTCTACAACAATTCAAACCATGGTAAAGATATGTATTGAGGAATATGTAACGTGACTCTAACACCTGAGATAGGCAGGCTTAGCATAGTCCTGCTTACTCGTTTTGTATAACTACTTGACTTTTTTCAAGTGACATAATATATTTAATTATTATAATAATATAAACCGGGATAAATTCTTAACATACACAATATCCCCTACTCATTAACATCGAGAACTTTGTTAAGAGTGTGGTTAAAAAAAACCAAAAAAATTTACTCTCTCTCGTCCGACTCTCTGGTCTAGCTATTTGAGTCAGACCCTGAGTCGGACGAGAGAGAGTAAACAGAGGCAGGGCTTGGCGGTGGTGGCGGTGGTGGTGGTGGTGGTGATGGACGTGGTGAAGGTGGTGATGGTGCCTGGCCATGGGGCTGAGACGGCGGTGGCAGCTGGGGGTGGGCGGGTGGCGGCGGCGGCGGGGGCGACGGTGCTGGTACCGGGGACGGTCCCTGGGGCTGGGGCGGCGGTGGCAGCTGGGGTGGACCTGGTAGCATCAGCATGACCACCTCGGCCCCTGCGGGCGGTCGTACCACCCTAAGAGAAAAAATACAAATTTACAAAATTAACAAATATTGCCTTTGCTTTCTAAATAAGGATGTAAGCTCGTAAAGTGAAAGTTATTCATGGGAAATTTGGACGAAGATATTTACATATGCATGTCCACTGACTTTTAAGTATGCAGAGTATGTATAATAAGGGTGAGGTAGCATGGCGTTACCTTGTTACAAGGGAAAAAAGTTACAAATGAAATGAATGGATCAGAATTGATTCTAATACTAATTTATGGAATTCAAAGTTATATTTAGATAAATAATGGAGTGTTATAACTATATATTATTAGACTCACTGTATGCGTGGGGCTGGACCGCTGAGGACAAGAAACACAATCCCCGGCCCCACCTGCTGGGTGTACACAAGGCCTCTGAAAATTCAATAGTGAAGCTTAAGGTCATTTCATGTCTATCAATAGTAATCAGCTCCAGCCGAAGACGCTATCCTACAAACAGACACTATTCAACAAAACTTTGTCACTTAGAACCATATTTTATGGGATAGCGGTTGCACATGTACAAGCTGCTAAGCCGCAAAATTGTTGCTAATGTAAGTGACAAAACATTAATTTTGTCACTTAGCGACTTCTTATGATGCTGAACTACAAAGAGATGCTAAATGACAAAACATTAATTTTATCGTGTAAATTATTTAAAATGGTACTTTACAGGGGCGGATCCAGGAATTGTTTAGCGGGGGGGCCAAGATTTGCAATTTTCCTAGTAGTATATGAAGGCTTAATTAGTGGACGGCGTAGCCGTCCACGGGGAGGGTATGGGAGGGGTCCCCCCTCCCATTGGGGGGGTATGGGGGGCCTCCCCCAGGAAATTTTTAAAAAGATTACCCTTCATTCATGCAATCTGAGCCATTCTGAGGTACTTTGGTAACCTTAAGGGATAATTTTTTTTCCTAATAATTATTTTAATTTGAATACCAATTTTTCAAGGGAATTTTTGTGTACATGATGATAACCCCAGGAGGATAAGGGGCCTTCCATTAAGTACGTACGCACCAAGGGGGGGTGGGGGGGGTCTGATATTTTAAGAATTTTGCGTACGTTCCTATACAAATCCAATGCCCCTAAACTCTCAGGAACTTTTGGAAAAGATAACCTATCATTCATGTAATCTGAGGCATTCTGGGGCATTTTGGACAGGGGAGGCACAAGGTCTCACTCTGCAGGGGTGGTACAGGGTCGACAGGGGCAGCAGAGGGTTGACAGGGGATCCTCAGGGCCAACAGAGGAGGCACAGGATCAGGAGGGGAACCAAAGGACTGGCAGGGGAAGCATATGTCTACCAGCCTTCACAGTTCGGCCCCCCTCCCTCTAACATATATATCCAACAGGCGCCGATTTAAGGGATGGGCATGCAGGGCACATGCCCCCCCCCCCCATTTTTTTTTGGCCAAAATATTGATTTTTTTTTAATGTAAAATTCCTAAGCCCGGAGGGCCCGGGGGAAAATTTTACTATAGCACGCCCCCCTTTTGAAAATTCCTGGGTCCGCCCCTGTCCAAGGTCCACCAGCTCTGACAGGTTGGCCCCCTCCCTCTAACACATCTAAGGTCTACCAGCCCTCACAGGTCGGCCCCCCTCCCTCTAACACATAATCAAGGTCTCCCGGCCCTAACAGGTTGGTCCCCTCCCTCTAACATAAATCCAAGGTCCACCAGCCCTTACAGGTCGGCCCCCTCCCTCTAATACATAATCAAGGTCTCCCAGCCTTATAGGTCGGCCCCCTCCCTTGAACCCATCCAAGGTCTACCAGCCCTCACATGTCAGTCCCCCTCCCTCTAAGGCAAAAAAAAAATAGTTGTGCAACTTAGGTTGAAAAAATTACTTTATCTTTAGTTTTAAATACATCTTTTGGTAAAATATATGCTCTTCCCTGTCATTTAGGTCATTTCTATTGAATTTTAGTATTTTTTAGAAAAAGAATTTTGAAAATAATTAGGGTAGAGCAAAAATAAAATAAGGTAGGTCGGGTTGCCTGAACACAACAATTATTTTAGATCTAACCTACCCCGGAACGGCCCCCTCCGTGTTTCTCTTCTTTTCCTTTCTCTTCCCTCACTCCCTTTCTTTCTCTCTCTCTCTCTTTTTTTTTTTTTTTTTTGGGGGGGGGGGGGGGCCAAGGCCCGTCTGCCCCCCCCCCCCTGGATCCGCCAATGCTTTAAGGGTCATTAAACCATGCAAGGAGGGGTAAATAAGGGGCAGGGCCACCTAGGCCGGCCATTCAGCCTGGCGGTAGCTGGGGGTGGGCATAAGACATTCTCCCCGGGCATTCTCCCACCTTCCCGTCCCTGCGTTGTCCAGGGGCGGATCCAGTTGAGGAGGGGGGGGGGGGGGGGGGGGGTCGATTTTGCGCTAGGGGAGGTCAGGAGACTCACGGGATCTAGAGTGGACATGTCTGTAATAAGTGTCGAAAAGAGGGGGGTGCGCGCTATTGGAAGTGTTTGCTTCTTAATTACCTTTTGGACGAGTTTTAAATTTTAAAAAATGTAAAATTGGTCCCAAAAAGGCCCCCGCGCAACCCCCTCTAAATCAGCCACTGCCTCCGCCAGATCATCTCTTTGCCCAAACGGCCAACTAAAAACCATCGAAAACACAACGGGTTGCTATATATTATAGACCCTTGTTCTTGGGAAAATAGGGAACATAACTAACAAATAAAGACTTACTGTTGATGCCCGGCCGCGGGTCTATGTGCCATATTGTGTGGTAATCCTGAACCGTAATCCTAGACACTCAAAATCAAGGTGTTTCCTTGTCTGGGGTCTGGAGCCTTCTGCGCCCCGGTTGAAATTCCGCTTATCTGTTTGTCCAAGACGTCGACTAATTCTGATATCTGACGTCATGACGTACGACGTCAGGTAGAAGCTAGCGCGATGCGAGCATGAGAACTTAGTTAATTAGCGGAAATCAACACTCTTTATCTCACACACTTACGTTCACACGCGATAAATAGCGCAATTAAAAAACATATTATCGAAACACAATAAGGAATCAGCAAAGATACACTGGTTTTATATAATCTCTTGTTCAAAGATTATGTTCACAGACCAAAGAGCTCGAGATAAGTTAAAAGGCATAACTACTTAAACTGCCATCTTATCGACTTCATGTTACAAAATAATTGGCGGGGAATCACCATACTGGTCTGTTCTATGATAGCCGTTAGAAACGTTCGGGGTGAGAGGGGCGGACCCAGGAATTTGTAGAGGGGGGGGGGGGGGGGGCCCAAAAACATGAATGTACAGGGGGGTGGGCCCCCCCCCCCCCCCCAATCAAACATGATTAAACAGGGCAAGGGGGGGGGGGCAAGGCCCGTCCGCCCCCCCCCCCTGGATCCGCCCCTGGACCGGGTCAGTCTACCCCCCTCCATTGACACACTCTTATTTGGGAGGGCGGTGATTTTTGGTGTCCAAAAATAGGTGGCGGTCGCCTAAAATTCAGGAGCGGTAAGTCATGACCCTAAATTATATAATGGCTGGAAGGGACCACCCTCGCGGGGGGGGGGGGGAGCCTTTATTTGTTTATAGTTACCAATCTGTGGCGGATTCAAGGGGGGGGGCGGCCGCCCCCCCCCCTCCCCTTGCCCTATTAAATCATGTTTAGGGGGGCCCACCTCCCCCTGTACATTCATGTTTGTGCCCCCCCCCCCCTATACGAAGTTCTGGATCCGCCCTGTCACCCCTGTAACGACCCACAGAGACCGCCTCTCAGACTGGGGCAAACTCATGGGGCAAACTGCAACACACCTCAGATTCCGTCCCAATCATCGGTTGAGACCGGGGATAACTTACGCAGTGCAACGGGGCGTGGTGGGGCGTGGCCCGGTAAGGGTTCCACCATCCGGTGGTCTCTGGGTCGGGCCCCCGGGTCGGGCCCTAGAGATTAATCCTCCATCACGCAGGGCTGTCTCGCTCCCTCCCTCCCTCCCAGTCTATCCTGACAGATAACTAGTTTTACCGGCGCAGGAGCCTTGATTTGTGAATACGTGGAGAAATGGCAATGTTTGACCCCATTGTAAGGCCCGTGGAGGAACCTACCCGTCTGAAAATCTATCACCTGCAGCATCAGGTCGGCGGTGAAATGGATAAGTCATTTCATTGACGACCTGATGTGTTTTCTCTCCGTGGGTTCGAATCCTGTAAATGCCTTGGTAAACTTGACGTATCGTCCGTCATACGGCAATAAGCCATAATTTTTAATTGTCATCGTCAGTACTATTTTATATCAATATTATGTAATTCACGAATATGTCTTGGTAGGGAAAGCCAGTGTTTAGCACCCCGGTAATAAGCTAAGGGGATTTCCAGAGATGAAAGTGGTCCATGAGAAAAAAACCCAGTAAATTCATGCGCGAAGAATTGCATGCATAAAGGGAGGGTCGAGTACTAAAATATTATTATTTGTTTAATTCTCCGAATTTTGTATTTATCATAATTATTGCTCATTTTTGACTTTTAACATATCAATTTGTTCACAATTATGTTAAAGAATGTTTTCCTTAGAAAAAATCCAACTTTCATTTATCTTTTCAAGACTTTTCTATCATCACTGTCGGAATAATTTAATGCTCCACAAGAAGAGAGACCACACGCCCAACCCCCGTTCTTCCCCCATATCACATAACCATCTGCAGCTGGTCACCAGACACCCCTGACCACAGCGCTACCCATGACGGGGATAAGACTACAATTTCAGAATGTAAAACTATAAATATTTCATATGGAAAAAACACATAATAAGTACATTTTCCTTGGTGTTAAGACTAAGAATGAAAAATATATACAAATGCTCAGTACATTGTGATGTGAAATTTGTTTCTGACATTAAAGTGTGAACAAAATGTTGTATAAATTTATATTTGCAATACCAATGGGACTCCCCATATGAATCCGATCCTCCACTTAAACTGTCTTTCTCCGTTTCCAATTTATACTGGGAAGGGGGCTCTTTCAAGGTTACTACCCACTGCCAAACTACCGCCCGCCCCTTCTTTTTCTCACCGATCCCTCCTGAATTCTAGTTGACCACGTGCACCCCTTGTTACAAAGGTCCCCGTAGGTCTCCAGAAATAAAAGCAGGAGAACCATTCAAAAATAGCGTGTATCTGAGGAAATCTTCATTCATTTTCCCTGTGTGGCTGGTGTCTGAGGGCCTCCACTGACCGTTACACACACCCCTCCCAGAGGCGGATCCAGGAGTTCAAGAAAGGGGGGGGGGGGGGGGCGCCCATATTAAAAATGTCCCAGCGCCCCAGCTGGGGGCAAGAGTTTTACATTAAAAAAATCTAAATTTGGCCAAAAATAGGAGGGGCGCGCGCCCGGGGCGCACCCCCCTAAATCCGTCCCTGCCTCCTCCAGGCATCTTCTCAAGTCAAGGCCCCAGTCGCCGCTACCGCTCTATCAGTGCCTTGACCTCAAGGGCGCCCAATCTGGGGGAGATAGGGAAACCTGAGAAGGGTGTTCTGATTACAGGGAAATAAATTAAATATTCATGAGGTCCCCCAGTTTTGGAGCCTTTGAGACCAGGGCCTACTGATCGCGGGAGCGGCTGGGGGACTGGTGTGCGAGGATGCCTCCAGGTGGCCCTTTGATAAGCCATAAACCACGGGTGGTATGTCTCAGGGTCAGGGTTGACCACGTGCACCCCTTGTTTGTCAGGGAAGACTCACATAACCGCCCCCCCCCCCCCCCAAAAAAAAACAAACTGGTTGACCGTTGACGGTTCTGTACATGTCAGTACCAGGAAATATGCCTAAATACCCCAAACTGCTTAATATAATCATCCTCGGTATGCAGAAGGTTTAATTCAGTTTGGCAGGTATCCAAGTCTATCAATACTAGACTTTAAGGGCCGTCCATAAATGATGTCACACACTAGGGGGTGGTTGGGTAGGGTGAAAAGTGTGACACTGCCTGAAACAGGCCTTATTTTCATGTTTAGATCAGAGAATTTAGCGTGACAGGGGGGTGGGTGGGTCCTACAAATACCCTGAAAAAGTGTGACATCATTTATGCACGGCCCCTTATCTCTTGATGGCTCTTGGTTGATATGTTTAAATCCATACAGTCAATTACAGTGAACACTAATCTATAAGTTATGATCTGATCACGATGGGGGAATCACTCGACCCATTTCATATATATATTTAACCGCATAGTTAAGCCCCGTTCATACCGGTTTCTGCTTGGATGGTCCCTAGCCCGGGTAAGTTAAGCAACATTGAGACCGGTTGGTATTTGGATGGTGGCCTGCCCGTGTTCGAATCCCCATTTGAGTACATTTTTTTCGTTCATGGTCGTCCTTGTTTCAATTTATTCCACCAGGTGTCGCTGGAGGAAAGATCAGTCTACACTATCACTCTGCCACCTCGACGCTCGCTAACTGCGAATCATGGATGTCGATTCTGGCGCGGAGGGGTTATTCGCCGCAGATTGTCTACACTATACTAGAAGTAGGACGCCGTGTATTGCATCAGTCCTGTGGTTCTGATATAAAAGGCCTCTATCGGCCACACCCGTCCGGTGAGCCGTGACGCTCGGCGACTAATGAATTATTCGAGCCCCTCGTGGGTTCGACCCCCACTAGATTCGTTAGGCCCGGCCTAACAAAACGATTGTCCTTCCCCAGCGTCAACATGACACTCACCACTTTTGTGAGTTTTTACTATAATATGTATTGAAACCAGATATATATATACGTTGATAAGTTTGAGACATAAATCTGTACGATTCAAAACATGTCAATAGAGAGTTTTTGCAAACCACACGTATCTCATTCCCCCGATCCCGAAACGGATCTTGGGGCTATAGATGAATGGTCCCCATGGATAATGTTATTAATAAGGGAAACAATATTATTTATTTGAATTCTGCCTTTATCAAATATGTCAGAAATGTAACTTATTTTAGAATAATGAGTTATGATATAAATCTGAAAAGAAAGGGCTCGGTCAGGTTGATTTTGTGTTTGTATATTTTGATAAATATAAATGTGTCTGAGTGCAGACCTGACTGGCCCTTGGTCATGGTCTGCTGCTCCCAGCTGTGGGCCGTCTGATCAGGGACACACAGGAACACGGATCTCCTACCCATTACTTACCAGTAGATAATGTCTCAAATAAGAAGAAAACTAATCTCATATTTATTTGTAATGAACATGTCTATATTCATGATGGGTGCAAGAAAGTTGATTAAGAAACTAACATAAAGGATTCATTGGAAAAGTACATTCATATGATAGGGGAGGCCTCAGCACTGGCCCTGCTGACCACAGTGCCCCTACGGATGTAACTCTGCTCCCCCCCCCCCCTCGCAGACCCTCATACACTGTTTGCCTGTGTGTCCCTGACCAGTGAGAACACAGGTGGGAGCAGCAGACCGTGACCCAGGGCTAGTCAGGTCTACCCTCACTGACTAAATCATCTTTAATCAAAATATACATACACAGCTTCAACTTGTGATACTGCTATTTATTTTCAGATTTACCTATGAAAAAATCCTTATTAATGAAATCCACATTTCTGATGGATAAGATTGCAGGAAAATGTAATTCATAATCATTTTCACTTTAACTGTCATTTTACATAGGGGCTATTCATCTAGAAGCCAGCAGATCCGTATAGGGAACGGGGACTGAGATCGGGGTGTGTTGCAAAAACTCTCTAATATCCCCCCCCCCCCCCCGCTTTCCTCCATTAATTACACTTACAGAATGTTGGCATTTCTGTAATCATGTAGCCTACATTTGTCGCTGGCCGGGGGGGGGGGGGGGGGGGTCCCAAAACTGCCAAGATTTGTGTGTAGATTGAAATTGACAGGAATCAATTTGGTTTAATGAATAATTCTATATATCGCATATCCCATAGGGAAAAGTTGCTTGATATCGTTCAATAAGAAACTGATGTTACCGGTGCCACAGGGCTATGCTTTAGTCATTGATACCATTTCTAAGCATTTCTTCTTTCACGTGAAATTTTAGATTTTCAGCCTGATAAGGAGAGCTCTTTGTCTGCGGATGGTTCCGTACAACACCTCTGATATCATTTCTAAACATTTTTCACGTGATACTTAAATTCCCAGCCTGATAAGGTAAACTCTTTGTCTGCGGATGGCTCCATACAGCACCTCCGCACAGGGATTGATGTTACTTGTGTCGTTGATAGGGCTACTTCTAAACCATTTATATCATACTAGAGCAGCCTTGTTATATGTGATATAAGTTTCTCAGCGTGTTAAAGAGAATTGGTTACGGTTATTATGTAG
Organism: Lepidonotus clava; assembly: GCA_936440205.1. Classification (NCBI taxonomy): domain Eukaryota; kingdom Metazoa; phylum Annelida; class Polychaeta; order Phyllodocida; family Polynoidae; genus Lepidonotus; species Lepidonotus clava. Next base: position 50,584,937 of record OW387140.1, on the reverse strand, counting down.
CACCCCCGCATAAGGGCTGTCAACACCTGTGACGTTGATAGGGCTGTGTGTTAATCTTGACAACTTGTTTTTTATTACCCGATTATGCTAACCAGGATACCTCTCGAACTGGCCTTAAGTGAAGGAAATGAGATGAATCAGTCTTGTTCTTTCTCTTTTCTGACAAATATGGTTTGGGGTGGAGGACTTCCCCTAAATCTTATAATTAGACAAATTGAGTCTAAAGATCTGTTCAAAACGCACATAGGACAAATGCTGACAAACGGTATGATCAGTTATTTATGTATATATCTCCATTGTTTTCCTGTATACCGCCGCAATGTAAAAACCAACACGCTGGGCGGGGCCGGAAACAAGTGGCTTAAACAGAAACTCATCCAGCTAAATAAACACGTTTAAAAAAAAAATCGCTAGTTAGGGTACCTGGGGTACCTGGGTACCGGGGTAGCATACCTTTGGATACAGGTTGTCAGATTAGAGGTAGGTGCATTAATGGAATTAACACGTTGAAGCTGGAAAGGGGGATTGTTTTGTTAAAGCCGCACCTACTGCAATGCAATAGTGTGAAACTCTACTATGGGGTAGGAAGGTGTGTATAATACTATTCCTGCATGGGGGCCTGTAACATGAACGCACATCAAAGCATAAATTGGTGGGGTAGAACTTCCACGCCCGTTGTAAAAGTTTAGGATAGTCGTTTTAAACCGAGCGAGAGTATAATGATAGTTTGCTGTTGGAGGGTTAGGAGTGGAGTAAGAGTTAGACTCCTTGACACGTTTTAGAGGAAGTGGTTTCAGACAAGCCCGAGCCTGTCGAATGTATGAGTTCAAATTCTTCCCGTGATGTACAACCACATGTTCACCTGCTGGGTTCAGAGACTGCACTGAGAAACAGTTCCCTAGTTGCTAACAACAGACCTAGTCTCTCCCCAAATCCACAGGGGGCAGCACCAGATAGATTCCCCAGCAGGTGTATATGAACATATATGTGAACATAAATATTTACATATATATATATAACCATTATTTTCTATTACTGGTGATATAAATTGGGACAGGAAACTCACTGCTGCCACCTGTTGTCTACTTCCTTCTCCTAGTATGTATAGTTAGACACCAGCTCCTTCCAGTCCCTGACCCTGCTCCATACACAACGGTTTCCATGTTATATAATAAAAATATAAAAAAATACCGCTGTATATTATATCATTCTAGCTGTGTCATACTTCTATTGCAAAAGGGAGGTTTTAACCCTTTAGACCCCAATCCGGCCATGGCTGCCCAAGGGTGTACTCCCCAATCCGGCCATAGACGCCCGGAAAAATGGCCGTTTTTCCATAATTTTTCCATAGTTTTCCAAGGAGGACATTGTGACATGTATTTAACATACATAGGCATCCAATACATCGTTTAAAAGGTGATGGAATTTCCTAATCAATGATACAGACCAGAATTTTATAACTTTAATTGGTAGGGGTTGGCAATAATTTGAACTCAATAGATAACTAGGAAAATAGGGAATTCCAGAGGGAAATCCATAAAAATCCTGGGGAAATGCGGCATTTCATGGGTGTAATCTGTGGGGACTAAAGGGTGAAAGATAAAAAATGCAATTTCAGGTCATTGATATTATAGGCGTTGTGGAGATGACTTCTAAGTAGCCAGAAAATGACTGAAATCCATATTGATGATTTATTGACAATGTGGTTTTTAAAAAGAAAATGAGGCATATTTCTATCATTAATATTCTCTATGCATAGGTAAATACAGTCATTTCAAATTAGGCTACAGCCTTTATAACATTTTTCAACTTACAACTCCAACTACAACTCCCAAATGCCATAAAACTTATTAGTACATTTAAGTCATCCCTTTTATCAATACTAATGTACAAGTATGCTTAGCCAATTTTTGTTATCAATAAATGTGTATAGAAAAACACTAAAACAAATAAATCAAAGTCCATTTTTATTAAAGAAATCAACACGTTCATATCCTCACATCTAGACTGTCATTGAAAAAAAAATTGTTATGCGTGATAATATGTCTAACAACTCAATTCATGTACTTTTGTAACAAAAATATTTCTATTCACATACTCACAGGGATAAAATAGTATTGTCAAATGGTAAAACAAAGGAAGAAATTTCAATAATTATTTTTTGAATATAAATAACACCAAATATGCAAAGCAAGCATGTCAATACATATAGAGACAATGGCCAATTACTGCCTATATCAAATCATTGTATATTTTTAGATATTGTTTTAAAGGTTTCAAATAGTGGTGTCATACAATATACATGCATGATACAAGGCACATTCCCCCTACTACAATTCTCCCTACCACGGATAGCTGATGTTCAGTATTTTAAGGACCTGCAGGCTAATTTAGGCAGATTTTGTTGACAAAAGCCTTAGAAAAACTATAGAAAATAAGTAAATAATTGCTATTTGTCTATAAATAATTAATTAATTTTCAAACAACTCAGGAAATATAAATCTGTAGTGTACTAATTTAAAAAATAATTATGGTTAGTTTTATTCAATGTTAACCTCCAAATTATTGCACAATTCACGAAAATTTATATGCTAAAATCTTGAGTTTTTGTCGACATATTACTCAGCATGCATCCTGTTCTAGGCTAACCTGCAGGTAGAATTCAAGTAACTGGCTATCCCTGGTTGGTAGAATTATCAAAGAACATTAATACAGATATTAAGATATTCATAAAATAATGAGACAATGAAAGCTGGTGCGTAACCTTTACAGTTGTAAAACACGACAAGTCCATTGTGGTTCTAAAGTTGACCTGCAACATTTGATGTAATGGTATATAAATAATGTGAATGCCAACATTAGTTTTGCTATTACTTGCAATGTTGTGACAATGTTTCTTTCAGGACGTTGATGCAATGTTCCAGGAAAACCTATTTCTTCAAATGTTGTGATAACGTTACTCTCTCAATGTTGATACAATGTTGTGAGAAATCCTAAACTAAACACCAGCAATACTCAGAAATGTTTTAAATATGGGTAATGATACAATTATGGTGACACAATATGATATATATTTACACCTATAAGTATTCATGCACTGATACATATAAATGTATGTTATCATATTTTCATTTTGTACTTATACATATATGTATATGCATGTACTTTTCTGTGTAACTTTCTGTTTCTGCTTGCAATAGCTACAGTTCTTCAGCATCATAGGCAATATTTTATGCTTTTAATGAGAAATCAGCAATCGTAATGTGATTTATGTAGGTGGCTGTGCTTTGTGGTTGTAAACCTACAAACAGTAACTGCGCATGGCCTATGAACCTGGGAAGAGGAGGTACCTCAACAGGTGGCACTGCCATTTAATGTAACTTTATAGATATACATTGATATGTATCTTATCATCTGAATATGCATGTATGTAATCAACCCTAGATGAATAATAATAGTTCATTATCATGATGAAGAGAGCATACACACACAGGCTCATACATAAACTTGATGAAACATATACCTTATTTCCTTTTTTTCAGGAAGTGCAATGAACAATTTTTATTACTTATAGAGCAGATTTGTGGGTATTGTCTTGGGTCTGAAAGTGAAGCAACTGCACTCCATATGCCAGCGCCTTGTACAACAGGCCTAAAGGATTTTATGCATATATATGTCTTCACTACTGTCTTGTTCCTTAGTGTCTATAAAATGGTTTGGGACTAGTTTTGAATGGTTGCCATGCTCATTCAGTTATTATTCCCTTGAAATATATATTTGTGATCTGTATGTGGTGTGAGAATACCAACCTCCTAACAACAGGGGATCCAGATGCCTTTGCCTGGCCATATGAGGGATAGTTTTCAATTTTGGAGGTTATCTAACCCTGTTCCCGAGTGAATGTAAGATATAATGGTACTAAGACATGGTACAACACAACTTCATAATTCATCTTCAGGTTAGGCTAACATATAGGGATACAAAATTCTATACAGGGTATTTGAGAATATACTTGAAGTTGATGTTAATTTGTGTGGGGTTCTGTATAGTTGGACCTAGATCTGATTCGATACCATCATTGCTGATGCTCTCCAGTCTTCAGGCTGTAAAGTAAAATTAAGAGTATTAGATTTATATATGAAAGTGTCTCTATGTCCTTAAAGGGTTTGTTGCACATAAATTTTCAAATTCCTATTTTTCTTTTAATTATCTTCTCTTTGGCTTTTTAAATATAGTTCAAAAGAAAAAATAGAAAAAATTGAAGTATTATTGAATTGTAAATGAAAGAAAAGAAAATTTGGGAATTCCCCAAATTTAGAGTTTTCATTTCTGTCTTTGCTACGTCATGATAAAGGGAATGTCCTTTTAAAATAACTTAGGAATCTCAGGTAATTGAAAGAATTTAGGGGAGCAAATCAATAAAGTATTTATAGCCTGTGCATAGCCTGATATAGATATTTAATGCTACAGCTAGAATTTCTTCCTATACATTATTGAGGATTGGGGATTCCCTATTTGGAAAGCCGGGGATTCCCAATTAGTGTCCTTGTGATGTCACGAATTAAGGGATTTCCCTTAAAAACACATGAAATAGACCAAATAGTTAAGTCTCATAACTGTGTTTATATTTGGAATATTTTCAAAATATTTCTAGCATTACTAGTTCTTGATGCATGTTCCATGTTCAAAAAACTTCATTTAAAAATATTCATTTCTGAATTATGTGCAAGGAACCCATTAATCTAAATAATTTTCAAAAAAACACTTTAGAATCAAGCTTGTAGTGAATAAAATTTTCCTCATGAATGATTCAGAATTTCTAAAATTTACAATGAAAAAACCTGAGACATTATAGAAAACGCTAATGAGACCAGATTTATGATGTTTACCTTGGGGTCTTTTGCCATGGTGGCAGCAGCTAGGGGCCAGAGGCAGGTGGGCAGCAGGAGGTGGGCAGCAGGCTCTACCAGTACCATGGACTGAAATACATCATGCAGTTTTGAAAGACAAAGTTGAAACTCAATGCCAAATGTTAAATATTGTTTGAAATAATCTGGAATTCAAACTAATAACACTTCAGACATTTTAGAAAAATTCAACAAATGCAGAGAAAATACGATTATTTTGTATTTTAGGGCCAGGGAAATTATAATTTTGTAAAATCTCGGTGTCAAATTGCAAATATGATGCTTAAATACAAGTACAAAACAGTTCTATAGCTATAAAGTGATATTTCACATAGATAACCTTGCCTGTATATCACATCACACATTGAATCCCGTGCACACCTGTCAAAGGATGTCTGTGTGTGAAGTCACAAAATATGCCAGTTATATTAAAATTTCTGAATTCTAAATTCCCTAATGATAACATTTTTTCCTATTTCTTTTCATTAATATTTTAATGTGGTGATTTTAAACTATGTTCGACTTATAAAGAGGACTTAAGATATTTCCTATATCAATTTTTTTCAGTTTTGTAATTTTTCACCTGTGACATCACAAACAGATGCACTGTGCATGCTGCACCAGGTGTAGTCAGGGCAACTCGGTTTGAATCATAGAAACATACATAAAATGAAAACAAGTAGAGATAGAAGTATAACATTTGGTACAGTTACTCCACTGATCGTGTGAACCATGGCAGTGTACCTATTAACAGACGCTCTCCCCTCCCTTTAACAAAGAAAAACTGTTGAGTAGAACACTTAGGTTCAGGTGGGGGGAAAAGGGAGACATCCCAGTCAACATCCACCACTTCAACTATATTGAGTGAAGAAGGGAGACCAAGGATGACTGACTTGTAAAGTAAAGTAAAGTTAATATCGATATTTAAACCAAGGAATAATAATGTGTGATAGTTAAGTTTGAAATAATATAGAATATACATTCCTGCTGAGGCCAGGGAAGGAGACCCAGCTGTGGGTGGAGAGGGTTGGATATGGATAGACAGGGGCGGGCATCGGGGCCTTCTTTTTGGAAGGGCAGTGGGGTGCAAGGTGTTTGGGCTGAAAGACAACATAAATATTCAAATTCTTAATAAAACCACAAATCTTCTGGAATTTCACATACAATATATATATATATATATATATATGGAAAAGGGTTCAATATGTCTGATTTATAACAACAAACAAAAAAATCCCCAGGCTGGATATGCTTGGATGAAGGGCCACTGGGTGGGGTAGGGACAGCCTTAACCTGGGCATCCTGTTTGTCAGGTTGATGGTGGGCAGCCAGGGAAGGCAGCCAAGGGTGACAGTGGATTGACCTTGATGAATTACAGGGTTGGCAGGGTGGTAATAAACTGTCAGTGCAGGCCAAAACAAATTATACAATGGTTATCAACAGTTCAAACTTAAATTCATACTGATGTAACCTGAAACATTATAGAAAATAACCAATCCATAAGTTTTGTTTAGATAATTTCATTTGTTAAAAACAAACATGTTTACCTTGTGGTCTTCTGCCAGGGCAGCAGTGATGATCTGGTGGCAGGCAGGGTCCAGGAGTTGGGTGGAAGGCTGTATGGGGAGTGCCGGCTGAAATATGTCATGCAGTTTTGGAAAAAAGAGTTGTGATATGATACTACATTTCAAACATTGGCTCAACATTTCTGGATTTTAAATTGATAACACTTCAGACATTGCAGAGAATTATAAGTGATGCAGATTTATGATTTTCAAATAATGTATATTATTCTTTAGACCCTGAATTATAGTAGCATTCAGAGCTAATTCACATTGAAAAGTATTTGTTCTAAATATTAGTGGGATTGGATATATCTCTGCCCATAACACCAATAAAATCCTTAGATAAGTTTTAAATTAATCATGAATTAGGTAATAATTTTGTTCAGAGAACCCAGTGGGATATATAGTCTCCAGACAAAAACTTCTCTGGCCTCTCATACTTTCATATTTGACCTCTTCTGGGCAAGTCCAAATCACAGAAGGGCAATGCTCTGACAGCTTTACCTATCTTCTGCAGTCAACAATTATCAAATTCATTCTAGTTTAATCTCACATGTGAGAGATTTTAGATCATTACCCAGTGTGTTATTTGGATGGAGGCTTTCCTTCCTAGTGAAGATATGTTCATCATTTAGTGTAACAAAATACATTAATCACACAAATAACTCACACGATGGGGATTTTGTGACACAACATAACAAAAATGATTTTTGAAAATATAATCAATAATTCATTGACCAAATGTTTTCACTAAAATATTTCTAGAATTAGGGCATATCTAGCCCAGAAATTCGCCCTGGCTGATCTGTTGTTCACCCTTAAATCATACTCAATTACTTTGAATTCAAAAAAGATGTTTGCCTGTCAGAAAAGATCCATGATTCATCGCCAAAGCTTCAATGCATCATTGCTTACCTTGCTTTCACCTGGGCCTAGGGCAGGGATGTGTGGGAGCAGGCTAGGAACAGCTGGGGCATTTGAAGTGTTTCGCTGAAATTCTGTACTTCCCATCTCTCCTAGAAGAAAAGCACTTTTTGCATATTATAGGAAAGCAGGAAAGGTTATGCTTTACAATTAACTAAAGAGCTTTCCAATTACATTTTGAAAATGAGGGTGCAAAAAGCAGTCTTTTTCAAATGTGCAAAACAATGGGTTTAAAGACTCTCTTTCATCCAGTGTAGTGCATGTGTGATTTGACCTACATTTTATTACTTTCATAAATATTAACTACGTGTTGTTTGGATAAATCAGAATTGAATTACCATAATGAAAATTGATAAGCACTTAATTAGGGCTGACATTTCTTTATAACCAATATATGTACATGTATTTAAGCAATATGTACATGTATATAGGGTTGTAAAGATAGAAAAGTAGGGATAGGATGACTGGATAGGTGTGGCTGGGAAGTAAGGTTTGAAAGTATGGGCACATGGCGGCATGAAATAGAAAGAGGGAGGGCCAAGAAAAAGAGGTAATTGATGCTTTCAATTTGGGGGAGGTAGGACTGGCAAGAAGGGAGAGGTCTAGGAAGTAGGGAGAAGGAGGACCTGGATTAAGGGGCCTTTCATTCAGTAATAACTCATCAAGGGGGTTCTGATTCTTTTTTTTTAAATTTGCCTATGTTCATGCACAAATCTAATGTGTTTTTTTTCCAGTTGGGTGGGGTGGTCTAAGATTTTTGAAAATTTGCATACATACTAATGGAAAGCTCCTAACCCTTTCATGATGCCAGATGCATAAATGGATTACCACAGTAAAGACGCTAGGTGTATTTATGCATCAATTTGTAAATTATTCAAATCAACATAAAAACATGCAAAATCCACAGATTTCTTGTTCTTAGTGTAAAAGATATCCATATTTGTATTTGTTATTTTTGATGATGATATTTGTTGATTTTAGCCAGAATAGTTTTTGTATCAGATGACATGATATTGTCAATATGTACGTGATTTATAAAACTGGCATCATATAGGGCAACTGTTGGCACAAAGCTAGGTCTAAATGGTACAATTTATCAATAAAATTGCCCCAGCAAACAGAATGGCATATCTTGTTCCTCTGAGATGACCTGCAACTCCAGTTTATGGCCCAAGGAAAAATCCAGTCAAAGAACACTGATAAACACATGCTTTAGAAAGTTAGTCATATGTAAAAAAGGCTTTGGACATTTGTCTGTTATTTTGAGTCTGATCTTCCTTACCTTTTTCTGATTAATCCATGGGCAAATTTAGTAAGCCAAATATATGAGTATAGTCAATATTAATGCTGAAGAAATATGTGAGAGGGCTTATCGGAAAACACTTGTATGCAAACAGCAAACCATTTCATGTTGTCACAATGTCGTCACAACATTAGAACTTATTTAAGAAATTACAGAGATGTATATCAGAGATTTATCTCTATAGATCTATTTGGAAATACTAGTTTCTCATGATTCAATTACAGAGAAGAGAAAACCAAAATTATCGTTATAATAACAGAGCAATGGAAAATAATTCTCACCTGAGGTGATGTCCATTCCTTCTATGTATTACTTAAATGATATGTTTTATTATTGTACTATTTTGCTCTTAAATGAATAACACTTTCATATCAGGCATCTTCATGACTTTGATATAATGTTTATAGGCATCTAAATGGTTTGCATGCTACATTTCCAGTATCTAATGACTAACCTTCATATGTTCTTGTCTTTGTATTTCAGATATATTTTCTGCTAAACAGACAGACTAATTTGTTCATTTTATCCTTCATGGAATAGTCTCAAATCTTGTAGGCCTAATCCTTCAGCTATGATTATGATAGGTAAGATGTACAACCTAAACTCATTATATGTTGTAAATGCATACTGAACTGTCATTATTTTCTAATTATGAGACTATTTAGTTGTAGTACAACTTCATCAATGCAAGTAGTCTAAGCTGAACTGAAGTGATCAGACATACACCAAAGCTGCCCTGGTGGAAGCCTGACCTGTTCATGGGATTTGCTGTGGTAGCCTCCCATTAGGTACATTTGCCAGGTGGGGGGAGGGTTATAAAATTCTTGATAATGCATATTTTCCTGTAAAAGGAGAACATTCTTGGGATACTATGAGACCATTTATGAACTAAATATTGCAATATCAATATCTAATGATTATTTCTATCAGAGTGAAAGAGGGTTTGTTGTGTGGTTAAAAATAAGTCTTACTTCCAGACCCCCAATGTCCCTTACAGCAAAAGTTCATCTCTTTGCCTAATCTTTAACCTCTTACCTAATAACAGTTTACCAATATTGTAGGTGGAGTGCTGACAAACATTCATTGACTACTATAAACTATATGATGGAGTGCACTATACACATAGATAATCATTAAGACATAAAGTGTGAATCAAGACAGAAATTATCATTTCAGAATAATATTATTTCATTTAGTAGATTAAGTAAATTCTTGTAGTCGTTAGGGTTGAATATGTCACATCAGAAAAAGGTATAACAATAGCTTATGGGGATAGATCAAGATTGTTTTGGTAGAGGACTAACTCTTAATGTACTCAATTTTTGAAAATGTACATATATATATGTACCTAATGGAAAGCCCCTTTGCTCAACAAAAATATTTATCAGATACATACCTACTTTACCTGAAATATATTTCTATGTAATGGGGGTAGCATGCCTTTCAAATGTGAATAGATTTATCAACCAAGTAAACAGGTTAGGGACACGATGTCATTTTGATGTTATTGTGATAAATCAGGTCGATACCATTAATGCCAACGTGGTCACTATATGTGTTTACACTCTCCTGGCAGAGGTTCTGAGCTATTTATAGTGTGCATATAGTATGCAAAGTGTGACTGGAGATGTGTGCACTGGAGCAGAACGTCTCTCATAATATGCATTACCTAACGGTTTGCCCATTCAGAACTACTTAGCTGTATAACTTTATTGATTTAATGTTTACATAGAATCCCATCGGACAAACATCATAAAATAGTTAATTGTACAATATTATGACAGTTTAGATTGAAATAGGATGGTTATGATGTTCGCATATGCATTTAGATAAATCCCTTTGTTTCCCTCTCATACTAGGACCCCCTTCCTAACAACGATGCCATTGAGTATGCCAGTATGACTAGCTTTGACCCTGTCGTCATTTTTGACCATGTTATCATTTTGGAGCTTGTCCTGAACCTGTTAAAGGAAGCTTAATTCTTCATTTTGTATTATAGACTAGGGCCATCAGGGGTGACTATAAGGCTATTTTGTACATTCTATGTAATGCTGACAATGTGGACAATGACTCTGAACCTATACTTATCGCTGACAAAAAAATGCATATTGATGTGGGAAGAAAATTAAAACATGTGACAATCCTTTATTTTTCTATTTTTATTAATTTTATGTCAACCCAAACAGAAAAAAAGTAATCTGACTTAGCCAGAACATCTTTTTATCATAAGTTCATCATTTCTTAACATTCATAAAGTTCTTCCAGCTGAACATATGTACTATACAAAACATTAATGTTCACAATGGTACATTAAAGCAGTTATAGTACTAATACACAGCAGGAGAGTTCTAAACTTCAATATATAATTCTAGGTTAATTCTATATATATATCTAGATATATGTAATACAAATGTAGATATCTATTCTCAATGGTCACATGGGTAATACAATATCAAGACAACACAATTCAAAAATGGAAATGCCACATGAATAATTTCTGACCTTAGTCTAGCTGCTTCAGTCAAGTTCCAGCAGCAACAATGTTTGACACACTCCAAATTTGTAAGTGATAATGAAATACTGCTATACATATTACATCTTGTTGCTTAAATATTCATAAAGGCAATTTCATATTTCCATATATAACTGTATGTTAATTTATATAAGAATAGAGGTGTATAAAGATATAATATAAATGTAGACAGTTTTTGTCAATGCTCACATGATTAATACAATATCAAACTCTCAAGACAATACAATACGATACCAATATGGAAACGCTGCATGAACCATTTCTGACCTTAGGCAAGCTGCTTCAGTCAAATTCCAATGGTAATAGTGTTTTACATGCATTAAATTTGTAAATGATAATACAAAACAAAACAAAATAGACTTCCAAATGGATTATTACATCATGTCATATGTCATGTATGTCACAACAATCTGTAAATATACAATAGTGGCAAAGGAAATAGACACCAAACACAGCATACTATAATTCAGAAGCCAATATACTCAGGAACCAGGAAATATTACAATGCAAAACAAGTAGTAACATTTTTTTAACTTTGATAACATTACAAATATGCAAGACATGAAAATCATCGATAGGAACGTTTATTTTTCTACACTGTTTCAATGCAATGGATGCAAAATCACACAGACATATATATTGGAAATGTTTTGATGTATATTTTTTCATTAAAATCATGGTTTTTCAATCTAAGTAATAAATATAAATCTGCCATTAGACAGAATTAGACAATATTGACTTCAAATTGGATGACCTTTGTCTGGCATGAATATGTGCACTTCACATTATTAAATCTGAAAATTTAGCATGAGTGTAAAATGGGATCAACCCCTCTTATGTGGCCCCAAAATTATTGCATGGGGCCACATCTCTCTATATTTACCCTTCAGCAGCAGCGACCCCTCTGACACAGCCAGTGGCCACATTTTTTAGATGACAAATGACTCCCAATATCCTCACCAGTGGCTGCATGTCTGTACATTCAATTTTGTGTAAGTGGTGAGCGGTCACACCTAGTATAAAGAGGCGGTGGCCAAGAGGTGTTGGGAGGCCTTTGGGCTGTGTGGTCACACCTCAAACATAGTTGGAGTTTCCGGCTATATCAAACTTTGAGTCAAAAAGAAATCTTTTTTGATACCAACTTCTTTTCTGATTTTCTTTTCATCTATGATTCTAAGAATGATTTATTAAAGGAATGCACAGGCCCGTAACCAGGAAGTTCTGTGTGGGGGGGGTGTGACCATATCCAAAAAGTGGACATTTTTCAATTAATAATCGAATTTAAATTGTAGGAAACGGATATAGCAGGCATGGATTTGGGGGAGTGACTTATTTTGGCCCAAATATTAAACTTTTAAAGTGAAATTCCACAGATAATGAAAACATTTTTCGAAACAATGGACCTAGCCTAGCCAAGGGGGCGTGACGCATACCCCAGGTCACCCCACCTGGATACGGGATTGATGCCATACATATTAAAAATCAGTGTTTCCTTTTTGTATTATCCTCCTGTTGTAGCTGAATATTCATGTTAAAGGAAATGTCACTCATTTCGTCATAAATAAGATATATATGAACAATATATTTCTTGTCTCTTTCCTATTTTTCACTTTTCTCAGATGCAATTCTCTGGTTATTAGTATTTTGGCTGACCTGCAGGCTAAATCAAGGTGATTTGTTGGTAATATGTCGACAAGTCAATTTCCTGTTATCAGCTTTTAACATGTAATAATTATTCATCTAAGACTTTTTCCTTTGTTTGACATTATGAAAAGGAAGAATTAGGTACTTTTTCCTTTCATTATTGTATGTACTTCAGTTTCTGAAGCTAGTTTAAAAATATTATCATTACATATTTTTATTTTGCCATAAGATGCAATATTTCTATTGGTTTGTACCTATGCTTTTGTCTAAAAAATATGCTAAAATTAGCCTGCAGGAGCATTCCATACAGGAAAACTTGGAACTGCGTCTGCCTGAATTGATGTGTTAAATTTTCTTATTTTGGTAACAAATGAGTCTATTTTGCCTTGATTTTCTTTTAACCTTACCTAAAAGGCGCAATTCTATATTTTCACTACAAGTTTTGTTGCAGAGTTATAGTATATATACAGTCTACTTATATTCATTTCATCTCTTTTATCTGATTCTAATACCTTCATGTCAAAACCTTCACAACAAAAATGTTCACGTCAACAATTCAATGTTATATCAAATAATGTATGCACAATTTTTTAACACACCCAACAAACTTTTGCATCCTTTTTTTTCATTTTTGCCCTCAAAAAAACCTAGCCCCTCTTTTTTGTCTTTCTCTCCAAACGAAACCCTTTGATCTTGAAGGGGATCCCTTTCCCTTAGTGTACAATAAGAATGAAGGGAGGTGCTGATATATATACAATAACTTCGCGTCAAAAACCTTGAAGTCAAAATAGATTTTCGTTTGAACTTCTGAGTGTTTTAGACTTAAACCTCTCAGGGTTTTTTTCCTCCTTTACCTTGTTGAGGATCCCTTCCTCTTAGTGTACAATAAGAATAAAAGGAAGTGTCTGGTATATATAGTATAACTTCGCATCCAAAACCTTGAAGTCAAAACCGATTTAGACTTGAAATTCAATATAGATAGTGAATACCTGACTGTTTCCTATCTTTCAAATTACAGAATTTGCTTTCAAAAATGACAAAATTTCCTCAGATTATTGCCCTGGATGATCATCAGAATGGTCCCAAGGTTTTCTAATGTCTACACACACACAATATAATTGTATGGGATCAGGCCTGCTCTGGTCGTCGAGAGCACCTAACATTCACACCTCTCTGTGTCCCAGCCAGCTCTGGGACTTTGTGGGCCATACAGTGCATTGCAGTGAGCATCACGTCAATGGGCCAGGCTGTGAGGTGTCGGTCCACTACTATGTAATGACCCTAATAAGGGAGGAGTACTGTATGTTCAATTTGTTTGGTAATTGTTTCATTGGTACGTTTTACTTTACATCAGTTCCACTTTACCATAATTATACTCGCTCAAATAACTAACATTACCAAACACTAGTATTTTTTTGCTGTAAATATGTTAACATCATATCCCAGCAAACGGGAAACGTGTATTCATCAAATTTACATTGTTAAATACATGTAATACTGGTGTTTTGGTAATCCCTGTGTAATGTCAATATATTAGTAGGTTTTACAATGAGTTCTCACATAGTGCTACAACAATGTCAATTACGTAAACACGACATCATTTATGTAAGTGACATGCTCATTTTCATAATGCCAAGTCTAAATTTACAATATCTTAAGATTATTCAATTTTCAGATCTTGATGTCATTTTAGTTATATTCTGGTGTGACAATCTCCAAGTATTTACATGTATATACCACTAGTTTTAACAGGTGAAACTCTGATATGAACCAATAATGGACATTTTGGTTGAAATACCATCACCAAACCATGTTGCATATATCACCTGAACCCATTATTTGTTTCTTTCATGGCTAGGTCACTGCTGCCCTGTCTTGTCCATTTATTAGAAGAACAGCATCTTTCCTCCATGTACTGTGTCCTTTACTGCTGTGGCAGCTGCAGCCTGGTCCTCCCAGCTGCTGCCCTCATCTTCCCTGATGGTTAGTCTATACATCTCAACCCTGACCACACTCTGCTGGGTGTAGCGACTGGTCCACTCACACAGGTCACTGCTGTCAATGTTTCCCATCAACACTGTGACATCTCTCCAGCCTCCTTCCTGCTCCACCAGGAGCTGCTTCAGGTAGTGCTGAGTGTCCTCCAGGAGGAGGGCATCCAAGACGCCTTTTAAGCTGAAAGGACAGGATTCATTCCACCCTATATTAAGCTGGCCAGCCCTGATTCTCCACTTTTGGCTCATCTCACCCAGCAGCCTTGACCAGGCCTGGGGGGACAGGAGCTGCTCATGATCAGAAGGGTCACCCCAACATTCACAGAGGTCAGAGTATGATGCAGAATACACTGAACATGGGATATGAATTTTTATGTACTCTCTCCATGTCTGCCAGGATTGATGTTGGTCTGCATTGCCATATTGGAGATCCCATTTAGGATGATGAGACAGTACATACTGCTGTATATGTTGAAGTGCATCATCAAGAGACCAGGAATTTATTGATAGTTGACTGTAATCATCTTCCACGGTTGACAATGTCTCATTACTCGTCAAGAACCATGAACCACTGAAACATGTACAAAGCACACCATGTTAGTATCTATGTGACAAATATTTGATAGAAATCATACGTTTTTTTCATTCAAATATACAATACATCAATATCTACATCAGACATAAATCATTGACAACAAATCCGTTTCAATTAGTGAGCATCTCTTTATTAATTGATGTAATTACGTTTTTTCAAGTTAAATTCAAATTTCCTACAAGGACTTTATGGGGACCACTTGTCTCCCCAGTCAAGCACCCCTGTATCCAAATAAAAATATGGTTTTGTATTTATTATACAGTAAAGGCCCATGCCCACTAGGCAACTGCGCGTCAGGTGACAGAATCGCTGAGCAATCTGAGCTCCGATCCCTCGGTGATGCTCCCGCCGAACCGCTCTACGACTGAGCGATGGCCATACCCACTGGACCACTGGACCAGCGCTGGCAATCTCGCAGGCGATTCAGTGAAGTTTGCATGCGCAGGGGGCACACAGTGTAGCAGATGCCAAAATGGCCTACAAAACTTTGGAGATGTAGTTGCTGTTTGGTGAAATGGACAAATAATCTTTTATTTTAAAAAAAATTGTTTTATTGCATTTTTAAAGCGAAAGTCACTCAGTTAGATTTGACTGATATCCTGTGACTTCCTCTACAAGGGTATGTGTACAAGATAATTGATTATACAATGAGATTTACCTAAAATATGGTTTTATAATGAAATCTAACAATATGCTACAATGAATGTCAATACTTATGAAGATTGGTTTCTCTTTTGGTTCTGATCTTGTCAAATGGGGCTGTCACATTTTTTTGAACGATTTTTTGTCATTTGCATTTTTTATATTATCTGGTAATGTGTTCCATGTCTGAATAGCACGATAGGTAACAGTTCTTTTTAAAAAGTTTGTTTTTGGTTTAGGAAGATAAAGCTGACTGTCTCTTGTTCTTGTATTGTGATTATGATCTGCTGTCCTCAGAGTTTCGATAAGGAATGAAGTATTTCCATTTTTGAGAATATTGAAAATAGTTATGGCTAATTGTTCTGATCTACAATTTTCGAGAAGTTGAAATTTACAGTGCTCATGTACAACTTTCTCATCAGATGATCTAATCTTATGGCAAGAGATTTTGTTTTGAATCAATGGTTGAGCCCCAAACTATACTGGCATAATCCAAGTGTGGCACTACAAGTGCTTTGTACAGATTGAGTCTTATGTTTTTTTGGAAGAATAAGGTATAGCACAGTACTCAAATAACTTGATCTTTCTGGCCATGTTATGTTGAATCTGGATTTTTATTTGGCCTCTCCTTGGCCTCTCCAGTGAAAAAAAAAGTGAACCTGACATGTCAGTCGCCAAGTTTTATTATTTTCTTTTTATCTCCAGATGCCGAGAACTGAGCATGAGTGGTAAGACATCGCGCCTTTGAAATGAAATGGAATTTCCCCCACTATCTGGGTGCCCTGGATGGGAAACACATGAGGGTTCAGAAACCAAAAGATAGTGGCTCACATTATTACAACTAGAAGGGCTTCTGCAGCATCACCCTTCTAGGGCTTGTAGATGCAAACTACAAATTCATTTATGTCGACATTGGAGGTGAGGGCAGGAATTCAGATTGCGGCATGTGGAAATTGAGCAGGCTACGTCGGCGACTGGAGAACGACAAACTCTGGGTCCAAGAAGCCGAGAAGTTACCAGGATTAGACACGGTGATGGAATATGTAATTGTGGCCGACGATGCCTTCCCTCTCACAAAATCGCTCATGAAACTGTTCAATCGGTGTGACTCAGAAGGTCTTCAACTACCATCTCAGTTGGGGGCACCAATGTGCAGAAAATGCATTCGGAATCCTGGCCAGCCACTTCCGCCTGTTCCTGTGGGATATCCAGACACAACCCAACAACGCGATGAAGTTTGTGCAGGCGGGCGTCTGCCTGCATAATTTCCTGAGGGAGTGATGCGGGGCGTCCTATTTCTGTCCCGGGTCGGTAGACTGAGAAGATGCCAACAATTGTGTGGTTACAGGCGACTGGCGTCAGGTGGTCCAGGTCGAGCCTCGCAACAATAGGAAGACTGTCCAAGCGATCCTTTTGTTAGTGGCACCACTTGGAATCACACTTGTGTACATATAATATTTTCATTGCCCGGCGACAGAGAGTGTTATGTATTCGTGACATTTTGAATTATTCATGTTGTCTCCCCTATTTATTGAAACTTTGACATATAATTGAAATCAATGAACTTTGATGAATTAATGGATTTTATTAGGTATATTATTAGTACTTATTGCTTAAGATATGAAGCCAGACCAATGTTAATTCATTTTAATGTCACCATTGATTGCCTGGTCCTTCTGTGTACTGGTTCATAAAAAAATGTTTTTATTTCTAACCACATTATATAAGGTGTCCCGGCAGACATTTTTGCCTCAATGGTATAGTGCCTGCATTAGTGCTGCCTATCACCTTTGCCCTTTGGCCCCTTTTTCCAGGTTGACTGCTATGCCGAGGTGTCAGTTCAGTCACTGGTAATGCTCAACAGGAGCAAATCCTTCTCCCCTGAAAAGGAAATCCACCACAGACCATGTGATGTATGTAAAGTGACATGGGAAAAAAACACAATTCTAAGAATTGTATGGTCAGGTCTATCAACCTTGGTTGGTGGGGGTACTTGGCTTACAATCTTCTGTGATGCAAATTGAATATTCCCTATACATCATAATATTAAAATAAAAGTTACAGCCTGCGGATGGTCATACAGTGTTATAGATGCATAACTTTCCACCTTAAGTACAGAAACTAACATAGGGATCAGCACCTGGTGTCAGCTGGGCCACCTCCTGCTGTTTGTCAAGACACTTCCCCGGCGTGAACTGCACTGAAGTGGACAAAAGTCCACATATGTGTCACAGATATGTGGTGGGACCTTCTTAGATTGCATTTGGATCTATAGATGTCCACTAATAACTTTTAATTAAACCTTTCAGCCAGAACATGGGGAAGATTTTTGAGAAATCGCTGATTTTGAACTTAAAAACAGCCAGAATCATGATAAGAACTGCACCATATCCTAGTAAACATGTTTAGCCAATTTTTAATGGCAGGACAGATCTAATCATTAGGTATTTCTATCGATTCTAAGGGGAGACAACTCGGACAATTTGGTCACAAGTTGCAAACAAGCATGACCTGCTTAAAATTGTCACAAGTTTCAATCTCCTCCTGCAGCAGTTATACTGTCAGATCAGAGCTCATCCTCTTCATGCTTTGGATCGTTAGGGCCATCCAAAGTCCAAAATGTCTGCATCATTGTTTGCAAAGACAAAGTAATCCTCCACCGGCTCTCGTCATTGATCAATATTGGCAGCACCATGAATATTAGTCCGAACAATAGGGTGAACGCTATTGTGTTGTTTAGGGTTAATTATAATTACAGTGCATTGTCCGAGATGATTATTGTTATTAGTATTGTCTCTGATGGGTGCTAGTCGAGTGGTGAGTATGTCCACGAGATGGGCGCTCAATCCATAACATGAACAACGCTTGGCAGTACGGTAAGTTTATTGATGGATATGGTGATGCGTACAGTTGCTCGTGATGGTAATAAGTCCAAGGTATAATAGTTCCAGTTTAGGGCAGAGTAAGCTTCCTCCGTAGAGTCCGCCTAGTCTCACCTCCGGCCGTCGTGCGGTAGTACCGTGTAAGTCACCAGATGTCCCTGTGATTGTATAGCTATCTAAAACCCCTTCGAATCTCCCGATCCGTATGATCCAAATGCTAATGGTCTCTCTCCCTCTCTTACACTGCACTCTTGCTTATAAAGCAGTCTGATATTGATTTTACCCCAGGTGTCGGTGCTTGCGGGGAGGTGTGTCCCGGTGAGCATTGTCGTCAGGTACATTTACACCTACCAGCGGCACCTGCCATTACTAGATATTTTCATAAACTAAGTAATTTAGAGGAATTCTTTTCTTTTTTGTTTACACTAATTCAATGATCATAGAATTGATGAAATAAAGTAGTTCAATTGAAAAATTTAGGGATCAGGTATGAAAGTTGTATTATCAGTGACCCCACCTTTTTTGGCTTTTAATTAACGTTACAGACCTAAGATACACATTCCTAAGGTTTGGTGAAGCTGTACTGGTTTTTCAATGTTCTAAGATCATTTGAATATCACTAAGTTCATTTTTCCCATAGACTCCTATGGTTAAGAACATTACTGTGATATTCCTCTGGGAGTTAGGATTTCCTGGCTCCGCAATGAAAGGAGTTTTCTGGTTTCTCTGTCTCGGGCCAATTGGGATTTTGGGCAGGAGGCCAGTCTGCAAGATTGAGAGTCGTGCCTCGTGCATGAGGGTGAACTGATGGTCTGTATGGTGGAGCTTTTGAGGAGGCCAGGGTTTGTTCTACACGGTTGGAGGCGATGAGAGGGGGGTGGTTGAGATGGTCGGGGCTTGTGTCTCTAGGTCCAAATGGAGGAAAAGTATGGGGGGGTTGGCTTGTCAGGTTGACTGTCTCGGGTTCCTTCCAATCTTGGGTGTTCAGCCTAACTACTGGTTGATCCTAACGCCTGGGAAGTCGAGTTGGCGCTCGCTGTTAAAGGGTGGTAGCGCAGCGCCGAGCAGGTCGCACCTTTGGTCCCTGGTTTCCGGGCCAACTGCGTATGATTTCAGGCTTCTGTACCATGCCAGTGTTTTGGGCTAGAGCGGATTTTTGGGCCATTTGGGGCTTTCAGTCCATCTTCGGGCTTTGGTCCATCTTCAAGCTTTCGGTCTAAGTATCTAACTTCCAAGTTATTAGGGATCTATGGCTAGGGGGTTACTTGTCTTTTAACTTCTACTCATGAAGATCTCTGTCTCGGGTTGAAAGGCGGGACATATTAAAGAAGAGCTGTGTGAACACAAGGAGCACCATGTGTTTATTTAGGGCCATAACACCCCTTTTTTATAGTTTCAGGTCATTTCTGATTGGTCACCTTGATCACATGACTCTCTTGACATCATTTCCGGTCAACACCATTTTTTCAGTCATTTCATACTCAATTACAGATTTTGGTCTATTTTTGTTCCTATTTCGTTCGATTACATTATTTCATTATTAGCCAGAAATAACCATATTATTCAATCATTTCATATTACAAGTTGATTCTGCACAATAATTATACCCAATTTCTCGCTTTATATTTTTCGTACCAAGGATGAAGTACCCAATTCATCACATTATTTTTCTCAATCTTTTACTCTGAAAAAAGCATGGTGATATATACCCAGCCAAGGATATGATGTTCTAATAACATTCTTGTAACGTTATTTATGAGGCTGATATTTCATAAGAATGTCACAATACATTCTGTGTGGTTGAGACCTCACTTAATGAGGATGTCACTATAACGAACATATTTTTTTGGTTAGGTCTCAACCTCCCAGAAAAATAATATAACAGTCACGTGACAATTAAGTAAGTAACAGACAAACCAAAAAAGTACGGTCACATAATGTGACCGTTACGTCGTACCTTGGCTGGGTATATCATTTTGTTTTAAAGTGATCATCCTGGGTAGCTCTGACATAAATTGCTGCTTTTGGGACCCTGTAATGGATTTAGAATTTTGGTTTAACAGTTCGTTATTCCTTTAATTTGTCAGACCTCAATGATCGCACACCTGCTTCAGTGCTCAGACCTTTAAGTTTCTACTGAGCTGAGGGCCTTGGACCTGGAAAAAATGTTTGATTACCACAAAAGCATTCAGAATCCATTTTCTGATTGGCTCATCACAGTCCAAATTCAAAATCCAGCCCTTCCATTTGCTGGACAACATCAGGCACTATCCAGCAGTACAAAATATTTGTGGGTTCTCAACTCCTAAGAATGGCGTCAAGCAAGGATTTTGTTGAAATCACTGGAGCAGAAGGGTGATTTTTCGGGGCCAATTAAGTACATTTAGAGGTTGAATTTCAATATAATATTTTGAGAAATCAAAGTCCTAATATTGAAGAATAAGAAAGTGCAAAAAAGTCATTTTCAATGGTTTGACTGATTTCTTACTTCAGAGCCCCCTTTCTCAGTGAGACTTATTATGGCTGGTCGAGTCACAAATATGTTTTTAATATATCTTTAATTTTAAAAACAATAAAAACTTCTAAACATAATATGTTTAAAGATATTTTTTATAATGTTTTTATAATTATTTGGATTGCAAATATTTGGTATGAATTCTAATGATACACAATTCAAAAACACCTAGAACACATACTCAAGTAAACAGACCTACCAACATTTCATCAGCACCCCCAGGATGTGCCTTCAAAAAATACTTAGGAAAATGGGACATTTACACACAAAACAAGACACTTTTCCTGCCTTTTAAGCAAAGATCACTGACTCGTGAGAACACAAAGAGTACCAAGAAGGTATTGTATATTTCGGGCCTTCACGCCCCCTTTTCTACGCTATTACTCGATTCTGATTGGTCACTAAGATCACATGACTTTTCTGACGTCATATCTGGTTACAACACACTTCTGTGCTTCCATGCTTTCAGGATTTCCCGATATACTTTTGTAACTGATTCGTACCTTTTATCTTTACTTTTATTTTGACACTTAATTACATTCTCTAGTTCGTACCTCAAAGACAGATGAATGGACAATTCATCACAAAAGTCAATAGTTATTTTTTGAAAAATAAAGAAAATAAGAAAGATTTTGAAGAAAAATAGATATTGTTATTTCTTGCATTCTGGGACTTGTAGACCTTAAAATCATATAAAGCTAATAGCCTAACCTTAAAGTTGCATTCGAGCATTCATTGAACTCTGCCAGTAACACCTATTACAAACTTGATGTAATATATATTATATATTTAATATCCATGTGATTCAGTTGAGCTGAAAGTTATCCGGTGACTATCACAGCTTGAATTTAACCTTATCTGATTGTATGATTAGATATAATTGGTCCAATATTCTGCGCTCCTGCTAAGGGCCATGAAGGACACAATGCGATGCTACAGTCCAAGTAGTTAACGTCTTACCATGCCTCAGCAGTATGTCCAGTGTTAATTTTACAATCTCACCTTGCCCTAGGCGGCATGTTTTCCCAAACGACCAAAGGTGGAATGAACAGCGCAGGCCAATCCTCATGCAATCGCCACGCGGCGCCACGGTCTACGTGGCGCGTGTGAAGTTAATGCTTCGTCCGTTCGATAGGTGTCTCTGCCTGCAGCGTCACATCCGGGTAACTCAGAAAGCAAAAGATGGCCGCCCGGTAAGCATTCTTTTCTGTTTTAAGGGGTTGTTTTGGACTCGAATTAGCTGTATATCCTTGGTATTTCGGTCCAAAATAGGTTATTCGGATTGTATTTAGCGCTAGGGATGTGTGTATACTGGGTTGGGCGAGTTCTTTCATCGTAATTATTTGCTATCGGCGAACGGAATGTGTTTGTTGTTCGTTCGCTGGTAAAATCCAAGATGGCGTCTTTTCGAGAAGGGTTGCCGAATCACCCGGGACTTACAGAGGAAGGGTTTCTCGGGCTAGATTTATATGCATGTAATCAGCGGTTAGCTGTTTACTGTGGGTAGTAACATAAAAGTGGATGGGATAAACACGTTTAATAGTTTGGCTGGAGTAGTGTCAATATAACGCATTTTCCCCTATCATCGCCCAAGCTTTGTCAGCTAGGCCTAACTCTGTCATCGCGTCTGATATAAGTAGGAATCATTTTAGCATTTTAGCATTTTACACTTGTGCCCGGCGAGAGGCTTTGACCCAAAGCTGTCAGTTATCCGGCTATACCTACAGAGGTGATTATAGCAGAGAAGCGGAGGTATTATCGCCAAGGGTATGTCATGGTTGTTACATGACAGCCAGCAGACCGAGACATTTACTGGACTTGGAATCTAGGGGCCTTACCCATTATTTAGGGGCCTCGTGCTATTTCTATTCTGATTTAATTATGTTATTGTCCCTGACTCTCAGAAATAAAAACAGAGCAGCAATAATGTTCACTCCAAAGATAGAAGGGGGTCCCATTAGAATATCGAATTTCAGCTTTTTTGACAGTGTTTTGTTTATTCTTTAAATATTGTGCCCCATCCCTTCAAACAGTCTTATTTCTGCATCACCAGGGCTCAACATTAAGCATTGCCCGCCTTCCCGGGGCAGGTAATACTTCAGGCATGCCAGACTTCCGCGGATCCGCTTAGATTAGTTTGTTTTTCAATCATTTTGGGTCATTTTTGAGATATGTCCAAATGCGAGGAGAAAATATTTTTGTATATAGGGGGGTGGGGGCTCCCTGACAGATTCGGTGACAAAAATGGAAAAATGTGACTATTTTTTTAGTGATTTTTTTTGCTGTATTTATTTAGGGAACATTTGTTGGGGTCCTTCTAATAGCATACTAAGTGTATTCCAGTTATAATCACAGGAAAAAAATTCAAAAAGTGCCAGAAAGCTTAGATTTTACTCTTTAGACCTAGGATAACAGATAAGTATGATTCTTAAGCTTTGAACCGCGGGTTTATTAATGAAAATAAAATGTGAAGGACCATATTTGGGAAAATTTAGTCACCCAAAACTCAAGGGGCAATTTCCTTACGCCTAATCAACATAGAAACTTCTTTCAAAAAGTGCTTAATATATGATACTTTGCTTATATCGATTACCATTACAGATGGGAATATTTCCACTGGTTAAGACCATGATTTTTCCTTTAAAAAATAACATCTGATAATATTTGTCAGGGTAGGACTATCCAAGGTTTTGTTTGACCAAAAATATCTACTGATCTAATAAACATAAAAACTAAATTCAAAAGGTGTCAGAAAGGGGAGATTGAACTCTTTCCAGATAGAATATCAGATTAATTGTTCTCCCTTGTCTTGGACCGCAGATTTTGCATTGAAATTACACATTTTGAGCTCTTTTGGACACCCTAAAAAATCCCACTTTCTCTCAAATTTTGACCAAAAGGCAGCAGGATTGTAATAGAATTGTCTAAATATCTCAGAAGCACAATTCCTTAGCTTTAAAACGAGCCCAAGATTAATAATTTCTGACAGGGATTAGTGGTGCAAATATCCATGAGTCCAAATTTGGGGAAGAAGTCGCAAAATCCAAGATCAGATAGGCTACCATCTGGCATTGCTACTACAAGAGGTCCAGACCCTATATTGGGTCTGAGAGATTTTATGGTTAACTCCAATACTATATATAGGGTCTGAGAGAATTTATGCTTAAATCCACACACTTCTATTCAGCCTGCTCGAAATTACACTAAAACTCAATGTGAAACAGGGTACCAGCAGACTGTAATGGTGGACAGGTTGGAGCCATTCAGCATACTGAGGCTCGGTAAGATCTTGAATCCTTAATATTCTGAGGAAAATACCAATCAAAACATATCATATATTGAAGACAAGATATCAAGGAAGGCCATTGGTCATTCATAAGACAGAACATAGGGTATGTGCTGAGAAAAATGCGCTGGGTGCTCAAAAAAAAAAAATTTGGGACGTGATTTCCAGTGACAAAGAAAGTGTCCAACGCAAAAAGGAGCAAAATTACTAACAGCACTTACTCCCTGATAGTAATATCGCATGCCTAGGGCCCATATATTACCAGAATGTCTGGTCCCTGATTCTCTGAAAAAATCAGAGCGGCAAGAATGTAAACTCCAAGATAGAGCTCGATGGGGCTTTAATCTGATCCATAAACTGTATAATAGTAGTCATATTTCACAGTCTAAGCATCATACCTTACCAAAGGATCAATAAGTTTAGGATCAGTGCAAAAACATATTAAAATAGGGAAATAATAGGAATAATAATTACAGGCGTCAATTTCCACCCTGGCATGTCATTTTCTGCATGATAGTATTCTGCATGCCTGCATGCTTTATTAACCCAAAACAATCGGGCTGATTGTCATCCTCAAACACAAATGTGAACGTTATTAATATGCATGCTCAACTGACCATGGTCCAACTGCATTCCCAGATTACAGGTGTCAACATACGCTGAAGAAGATAACCTACCATACTGTGTCTGTAGACAGAGATGCCATTTTACCTACTTTTTTAGGATTTCCTACATTTTGGTGGTTATGGATTGCCAAACTGATTTTCCCGACATTACTTTAATATCCATTTTAGAGTATTCTGTGTCACTTTCAATCTATTCAAATACAGATCCTATCTCAGTTCCCTTTCCCTGAACAAAAGTTCTCTCCTAGTTATTTTTAGAAAATTCAATAGGAATAGTATTTCCTCATTTTCCTATGTATTCATCAGTTGGAAGTGGCATCTCTGTGTAGAGCATTCCCACATTACAGGTATCAACGTAAGCTGAAGCCAGTCACCTAACAGACTGTGTTTTTACTAGTAAATCTATACTTCATTCAAACCGTGAACAGATATCAACGTAAGCTGGAGAAGATAGCTGGAAAATACAAGATAAAAGCCAGAGACATTCACACTGATCTTCAGGGCCCATGGTAGGAGGAGCTAGCAGAAATACAACATCATTAAAGCCAGATACACTCACTCTCGTCTGACGGGCCCATGGGAGGAGGAAATAGCAGAAAAATACATGATAAAAGCCAGATACACTCACACTGGTCCGACGTGCCCATGGGATGGGGGGCTAGCGATTAGGTACAGAAAAAAATATTAAAAATCACATCTTCATTGACGTCAACAGTTGTCTTTGATTTCATATCAATGTATTGAGAGGGCTCTCAGCTTTGGAATTCCTATAAATATCTACATATTAAATGATATGTTCACTTATAAAGACTGATTCAAGGCCACCCGGCCCATAATTTTGGGAGAGATTGAAGTCATTCAGTTAAAGGATTCTGAAATTGAAAGATCCATTTCCGACATTTGGACAAGTCATCATTTCTTAACATCCATGTGCTTTCATTTGACGTGCAGAGTTGTAGTAACTGTTCGGCTGAACGTGGAGGTGGCGGTGTTCCAACCGCCACCCCAACCGCCACCCCAACCGCCACCCCAACCGCCAGCGGGCCCACCACCCCCAGGCCCTCCCCAACCGCCGGCCCCCCTACCGCTACCACCGCCCCCACCGCCACAAGGGAACGCCGGCCGGCCATGCCGGCGACGTGTCCCCCCTGCCCGATACAGGGAGGGGGGATGCGTCGGTTGTGTTTAGTTTAGTTTAGTTTAGTTTAGATTTTTGTCAAGGAAAAGAAATAGTAGCATTCCGGTAACCCTACCTACCCTAATTTTTCGACCCGTTTTTGAAGACTTTTTAGTGAAAAAATTTTAAATTTTGTACAATATCAAAAAATTCCAGAATCTTTATCACTTTAGGCCATTAGAAATATTTTCCAAACCTACTTACCCTAACTTTTTGGGCTGATGTTACCGGAACGCAACTATTTTTTTTCCTTGGCCTAGTAATTAAAATTGTAATTGTAACCGATATTTGTAATCATTAATAAATAATCTTTTAAAGCATTTATGTGTCTCATCGTACTTCTTAGCGGCACTAGTAACTTTTAGTTATCCGTCTCAGGGCTCGACAAATCACATAATACATTTAAATGACTTGTGCTGTCTATTTCTGAACATGGAAGTGCCTTCATCGTAGAGGAATTGCTTTAGAATTTGATGTGCGCGTGTTTGTCTGGGTTAGGGTGGGGTTTGCAGAAACCACCCCCCCCGCCCCCCACACACACACACCCACATGCGCCCGTGCCTGACTGACTGTTTATACACAGATTGAAAGAGATGTACGTTCAGTTTACTTTACGCACAGACAACAGATTCGTCTAGCCCTGAGTCATGACAATCGGAAATTAATTATCGATGTCTCAGACATAGTTGTAAATTTGGGTTAACCATTTATTCTAGTCATCTGAAGCAATCGTATTCTTTTTGGTTTTTATTACATTATGGGGAATCCTCTTGGTGGTTTCTACAGGCCTCAAAACATGGAATACAATCAAGTTGTTGAAACCTTTAGGCTTGTGTTTACAAGAGCGCTAAATTCCAGTCTTTTCCAAGGTGGGAGACAGAAACCGTACCGCCTACACAAACTATATAATACTGCCTAAATCAAAATGAGAATACCTGTCTGACCCTTTAGTGTTGGAATATTTTACATCCTATTCATTGACCCAAAAAGATAATTTTTCAACAGACTTTTCTCTTGTGTCTGATGTGCTTTGAGGCCTGATTTGAATAGAAATTGAAAAAAGGTGTCTGCCCGTCAAGGGTTTTCCTTAGGCACTTAGAGCCGGCTCTCTTGACCAGCTTTAACTAGTGTCTGGGATCGACCGTCTGTAGGTGGCCAAAGGTGGGTTAAAAATATTGAAGTATTGCAAGTACTCTTAAAAAATGGAATCATGATCGGCGTTTCGATCGTTGGATCACAGATGGCCGGCTCTAATATTGTCCTGGGGAAAACCCTGCTTCAGGGAGCCCTTGGGATCGCGCTAAGGGTGGGTATATATATATTTTTTTGTTTTTTTTGTTCTTGAACTTTTTAAGGGAAGTACTAAAAATGGTGATGAAAGTCCTCAGTAAATCGACTGATTTCAGTAAATTTAAAAAGGAGTGACGTGTCAAAAAAAACACGCCTTCGAACAAACAATTATTTGAATTTTTTTCATTAAATCACTTTTGAAATTTTGAAATTCAATCCTCCTTAGTTCTTAATCCTAACCCACCTATTTCCAAATAGAGATTGCTACTAGCCCATCCTACCCTGGGCACACGATTTCAGGAATATTTTTCACTGAACACTTTCATATATTTTCACTGAACACTTTCATCATTGTAATAGAAAAAGAAAACGAAAAACAAAAATAACAACATGAAACGAACAAAAAAAAAAGAAAAAAAAAAAAAGAAAAAAAAAAAAAGAATAGCAGTGTTCGAACTTAACTTTGTTGCCCTCGGCCATCAAGGCCGACTGTTAAAAAAATGGTTGGCTCTGCTTGACTTTTTGTCGGCCCTGATTTTACCTATAGGGAGCCCCTATTAAGCCTTTTTTATCTGCCGAAGAAAAGGATAGAATATTGCTGAAATCTTTTGGCCACCAGGGCAGAAAATACCTTACTTTTCTTCAAAAATGTTTGGCCCTCCTCTGAAATTTCCGGCCATTGGCCGATGGGCAGACTGTAATTTCGAACCCTGTTTAGTAGTGTGTTTTACACTCACTCAGACATATATGGTACGAGATATGGTATGGTACGAGCCAAATTTGCTACCGTTTCCTTCCATAATTATTTTAACTCATCATGCACAACTTGGAAATAGGGGATTAACCTGCAAAATATATCTCAATTTGGCACATTTTAAGGTCTATCCCTTGTAGTGGTTCGTGTTTTTCCCCTACTACTAGATACTCAGTTTTTCCCCAAGTAACGGTAACTCTCTAGCTATGTGGCAAACATTATCACCGGCTTACATGTTCAAAAAGTAAATTCACATCCTTCAAATGCTAGAATGCAAGTAATGTATAACCATGCATGCAGTGGATTCTGGCTAAAGAAAAATACATTAAGCCCCGTAGTTTTGTTTCATGGTAATACTACAACTAGCCTATAGTGCTTTATAAAGCTGAGTCTAAAATTAATTTACCGCGGGGAAATCACGAATCACACAAGAGATTTAACAAATTTTTTGCCTTTTCAGCCGACAAATATTGGACTGATTGTAAACCAAATTATTTTTGGTATTTTTCACATGCAAATGTAAACTTAGCCTAGGAGTAGTTAGTCAGGCAGTTGTGAACTTGGCGCTTCAAGGAGATAACACAAGATCACCAAGAACTCTGAGGACAGCCACTGTATACCTGGAATCCAAAACGGAACTGCTGTTGTCATATCGCCAGGACAGTCATCCATGAACAATAAGTGTACACACCGATTTGTTTCTACGCTCGAAGGAACACCACTCAGCTCTTGTGATTGTGTATTATGGTAACATCAAATTATACATTTAATGACAATAATGAATCAAATAAGACATTTCTTGTAACAGTGTTTTCCCCAGACGCTTTTAGCCGGCTGTGCTGACCAGCTTTAAATTCTGATCGACCAGCTTTGTTCTCCAGAAGATGATCAAAAAAGTATTGACAAATGGAAAGTTTTCTTGTAAACATTCGTCCTAACTAGCTTGTAATTCGTAGGATCATAAATAGCCGGCTTTAAATTTGTCCTGGGGAAAACCCTGGCCCATCTTGGACACATACATATTGTCGCTGGCTTCCCTAGCCCACTTAAAAGGGTCTTAATCTCATCTTTCCTGTCCCCTCTGGTCTAGATCTGTGTACATCTGGGCAAGAATAGGTTCCCAGTATCCTCCGATTGGTGTGGTATATTAGGTAGATTAGTATATTAAAAGTTCTTCGGAACAGGTGAACATGTACACTTTGATCACAATAGTCAGACAGTTGTGACCTTGTGAACTTTTTATGGTCGATTAGTTGTGAACTTTTGAACGGGTAACATATGAACATGTAACTCTTTGGAGTAAATAGTGAAGTACTGTGAGAAAATACACAGTTGTGAACTTTGTCCAAGGAGGATAACGAAAGGCGAAAAGGAAATTAGTGAGGACAATGGAGACATGCCAAATGGAACGATTGAACTAAAGTGGGGCGTGGTCGATGTGAACTACAATGGAGCCTGACTTGCCAAATGGAACGATTGAACTACAAGGGGGCCTGGCCGATGTGGAAAATGGATCAATGCAGCCTGTAGGACTGGAATGAGGCTGGGGCTGTGTGGCTTTAAGGAGGTGGTTGGGTTCTTCATGATGTCGTCTTTGTGCGGCATGTTGACTCTGGCAACGAGACAGCAAAACAGCGAAGCAGGATCTACTACCTATAGCTGGTAATGTACCTAGATGTTAGGTGCGCCCCGTTGGAGCACGGACTGTTCAAAAATAAATCATTATATCCCTTTCAGATCACAGATGCTGGTCCCCAAGTTCAGTGCATTTGCGTGACTCCTGGAAAACCGTTTAAAACCAAACTTAACTTGAAAAGTGACATTTTGCGTTTATTGCAGTCGGACCGTCCTCTTCGTTTGGCCTGGTGAATTTTTGGAGAAAATCAAGTTTCTTGCTATTGAAAACTGTGTTGCTGTGTCCTGTCGTTTATGGTGTCGTCTCAGGTAGTGGGAAATGTTGCCATGGTTCAGAACTTACAAACATGTTTTGTTACTGCCTAACAATACATCACGATTGTGTGTTGTAGCAATTATAGTTTGCACCTGGTGCCAAGTACCATTTCGCACACTCGCTATGGTTTCATGTTGTTCGTTGCATGCAAAATCATGTTGCCCACCTCCACCCCTATACACACACTGCCATGGCGCTACCCAAGGACCCCTGTCATCTTATTCTAGTTGACACTTGTTTCAGTAGAAAACTATCTCTTTAAGTAGTAGTAGTCCGTCCCTCCCTGCCTTCCCTCCTCTCACCCTCCAATTTCCCTTGTGCAAAGTTCATAGCAGTGTTCGAAAATAACTTTTTGGACTGTCAGCCATCGGGATCAACTTTACCAAGGTATTGTCGGCCCTGACAGATTTCTTTTGGCCCTCATTTGACCTTTTGAATATCTAAATACTTTGCTAAACTTCGATATAATGAATATGTGCAAAATTTGGTCTTGAAATTAGGAAAATAAGCAGAAATTTCTGTGGGCCATCCGGGCCGATTTCATACCATTTTTGGTGAAAAAATTCGGCCATTGGCCTTAAATTGGCGGCCATTGGCCGACGGGCCGGCGTTAGTCTCGAACACTGTATAGTTTTAAGATCATTAAAGTAATCCTTGCACATAAATGAATTATAACAATTTTTCATTTGTATGAGTGCTGTGTGCTATTTCATTCCTTAATGACTTACCTACACTGCAATATTTGCCCATTATTTCTTTTGAAATAATTTTACAGTACCCAAAACAATAAATTGACGCAAAAATTATTTATCTCTTAATTTATGTGCAAGGGACCCTTCAAGGTAGCAAAACCACAAGCTGAATGTTTATGTTCAAAGACTCTTGAATACTTATGAGATACAACTGTTTCTGTCTTTATTCCGACCAATTTACTTGGATCAAATTTATTTGTTATAAACTTGAAACAGTGTTGTGGTATTGCAATTTTACGGTCGGCTAGTTTAGTCATATTTGTCTTGCACTTTAAAATTTAGTTGTCTTTCCCTAAAGCGTTAGGGTTGGCCGGTTTGGTTATCTTTGTGTTTTGTGTCACATTTTGAAAGTACCAGTTAAGGCGTAGACTAGTTTTGTTAATTTTCTAATCATGGCAGTAGTGGTAGATTAAAGTTAGATTAACAACCTAATTTTCAATTTAACCTCTTCCGACAACCGAATTTTCACTTTCACCTCTTAGTGCCTTTCTAATATTTAAACCTTATGGTGGTGGTAACTAGGTTAAATAAAAAAAAATAACAATTACTGTTTTTTATACCCTGACTGAACCCCTAAGACCACATTGTTTACTCTTTTTCTTACTGCCAATTTTTTGATATTTTGCAGTGCCGTCTGATGTTCGTGAATGAGAACTCATAGGGGGTAAGTAAAAGATAAATTCCCTTAACATTCATATTCGCAGCTTTATTGGTATTTTTTACATGTCGGTACTCTAAGTATCGGGGCCTCTGCTAGACATTTAATCAGATTTTATATATTACCAATTGTCCAATTCCGGCAGTATGACGTTTGGTTATTCTACTAAAACATGTACTTTGGCTAACATTGTCATTCTTCATTCAGGTACTCGAGCAGTTGGTCTGTGTGCAGGAGATGCGATTTAGCGAGCAATCTTCACAAGTCCTTCGTGACGCGAGCCAGCCTGCTTCATATGCCGTCCGGTTCGGGCTACTTGTCGAAGATGGTGAGTAGGCCATAATTAGTATCGGTTAGATGACATTACCTTGACTATGACATAGAGAGGCAGTTCCAGTAACTTCTGTTAGCAACATTACATACACTTGTGGGCGGGCTTCTTTAAACATCTGGACTTTTCACAAGTACACTGGTCGCGGAACGCTTGCAATGATTAGATTTCGGCCATCTGTCGAGGTGCAGCCAGCAAATCGTCCGTTGATTCGGATGACTGGCAGGTAGGTTGCCCATGTTGGCGTCTCAAACTGTTTGCATTTCCACATTGTGATGGGTCGAATGTAATTTACCCTGTCTTCGTAGGGCTTGTACCACTTGACTACTGCAAACACATGTTCTCTCATTTCGCCAGTCTCCGGGATTTTCAGAGTGTGTTTCAGGAAATATTGGATCAGGCCTGGCCGCAACTCGCGATTGTCAGCTGTCATTCCATGCCAAATTGCCATAATCCAACTCAACCTATACTTGCGCTTAGAAGTAGCGCTGGCGTATAGCATGGGACCAACTTGCACCACTCCGTGCTTCAAGTAGACGCTAGGGACGTTGCTCATATCAAGCTCTGCAGCACAGGATGGATACATCTTTTTATACGTCCCCAGCAGTAATTCACGCTCGTCGATATCCATGGCCCCAACAACGGCATCGCCTCCCAGTTTGACGCCACTCGTTGTTTTCCAGTGTGGTTCACAGTCGTGCAGATCCATTTCGGGAACAAGTGCCACATCTTGATCGAGGATCAAGGTTTCGTCACTTTTTTGAAGAATTGGGGCAAAATTTTGGGAAAACTCCTGTGGCAAGTGATGCTTCAAGTTTTCGACACTTTTCTGTATCAGAAACTTCCTCATGAACTGTTGTTCCACTTGTCGCTTGTTGGTCGGTTTATCCGAAATCTTCAGATTCATTCTTTCGAACGCGAAAAGCCAGTGGCTTGGAGGCGGTCCCATATCAATGACTGACTCCTTTATATGGTTATGCAAGTGAATGTTTGGCGTTATTATTTCATAGCCATATCGTTGTTCTGCTAGCCGACTAAACAGATTAAACTGGGTGTCTGCAAACTCAAGTTTTTCCCGAGTAACGCATGCCGACGTTACTGCTTGACAGGCCAAAACGAAGCATTCCCACACCTTCAGATCTTCAGATGGTAGCAGTCCTTGGAGGCAATATCCAGAACTCACAGCCACAAAATTTAACCATTGCTGAGCTGTCCAAAATCCATAGCTTGAACCTATGTACGTCGCAGCACGTTCGTCGTCTGTTCCCACCTGGAATTGTAGCAAGCGCTCGTCCACGATAGAAATATCTTTTTTTGTCAGAATATCTTCTTCGCAATAGTACTTCCACATTTTTTTCGCTGTGCCCATATACAGATTGTGCATGATGTCGATTCCAAGGTGATCTATTGGTCTGAAGTATTCCAATTTCAGCAATGGGCTGTAGCGAATACCATACTTGCTTTCGAGGTTTTGTTTCGCTGCTTCGTTGCGAGCACCGTTTATCTCATCGATCCATTCCATGTGTTTCCGGTGGGTCCGTGCTTCCCATGTCGATCTGTTAAAGCCACCCAGATTTCTCATAAGTCCACCGCCAAATTCCTTGAGACACTTTGAACATCCCCGATTAGCAGCGTGTGAAAAAAAACCAACCAACTTACGAGCGGCAGGTAGGTCTGCAGCAACACTGATAAGAGCTGCTCGGACTCTTTTCCCTTCTGGAAAGTTATGAGTTTTAAGGACAATTCCTTGTCTCCAAAATACCAGCAATTCGTCGACAAGTGGGTTTATAAAGCTTTTTAATGTGTGAGGTTCTTTCGGGAGATTTGGAATGATGCCAAGTAGAATAACGTTAGCCACTTTATATCGCTCGGTCCGCAGCAGATTCAAAACCACAAGGTAAATGGCTCCTATAGAAATATGACTCCGCCTAGTCCAAGGTTGGAACCAATCAACGTTGATTTGTAAAGCCAAGTTATTGTCGTTCTGAAGGAAACCGTTTGGGCCCGTGTGCTCTTTCCACAACCGTCCATCATAGATGTCTGCCAAAATGTTTGAGGGAATGCGGCGGTCTTTCCATTTCCTACATTGGTTCTCGAAATTTGGCCTCAACAAGAGGCTTTCCAAACTTTCTGATAGTGGTTTATAGCAATACGTGTAGATCGGGATGAATTGTTTTTCGCCATTGGCCACGGCCACTTCTGTGAACAATCTCGTATTGCAAATTTTGGCATTACGCGATTCGTGAAGGCAGTTTCTAACGCGGACCCTACCGCGGTTGTCAGTGTATTTGAGTCCGTCTATTGAATCATAAATACTGTAGCATTGGCCACAGCATATAAATTTTTGGAAATCATTTCGGTCAACGCCAAGCCATTTGTATAACATGTACATGCTTCCTGGAAGGACCCTTTTTATCATGGTCGAATACTGTGGGATCCCAGCCACAACTAGAATTTCGCAGACAAACTTCAGTAGTGTAGTCACTGCCGTGTCAGAGACGCAGTTTGACAACTGCCACTGCAAAATAACAAATAGAATCCAGGTCACCACACTCTGCAATTTTTTAGCACGATCACCACTGACCACTCTTATACGAGGACAAATGTCTTGTGAACCTGTTAATATGTCTCCAAGCATTTCGTCCGGGGTCCCATCGGTTGCATCGTCTGTGTCCAGAGTGACCTGAAATAGATGACATACATGTCAATTTTGTATAGGTACAAGAGGGAGAAATACACCTTTTTCAAGCAGGGAATATAGATAAAAGTATTCATCACCAACACGCGATAGAGTGGACTCTAAACTTATCACTCAGCAAATTTACATAAATCCTATAAGAACTATTTACGGGCATTATTGAAGTCAGGCAAAATGTCCGAGTTTTAGTTAATATTTAATAATACAAACATCTAATAAAGAACTGACCTGTTACAGAAAATGTGAAAAATATCTGTTTAAATGCACAGGAAAATAAAAGTAAGATTCTGGGAAAGTGATGGATGCATGGAGCCAGTACTCTGCCGCTGCTTCATGTCACTGTTGCCAGCTGAAAAACCACAACCTAGAAGGGAGTAGGAGTATCGGCAGGCTTCTGATGTAGGGCTGTCAAATGCCGCCTATTTGGCTTTAATGCCACCTGAAACACGCAGATTGTAATGGGAAGGATTCCTCACCTGGTTACATTCGTTGTATGTCCTTTTCCTAGACGCAGCTGATCTTCCTGAGCTCACAGAATTCGCTTCATGTACCACAGAGCTCCCCACCACAGAATGGGCTTGGTGTACCACTGAGCTCCCCACCACAGAATTCGCTTGCTGTACCTCATTTGGTCGAGCGGCACCCAGTTCTACAGACAATGGGCGATTGTTAAGTCCACCGTCACAGTTGTCCTGAGGCCCTACTGTCTTCTGAGCTAGGTCGTGAGTATGAAGTTGTTTAAATTTTCTTCGTGGCGCTGCTACTTCACAGACAAAACAGAATTGATGCGTTTTATGGTTCATGGAGAGACGTGCTCTTTTACCAGCCTCGGATAAACCTTTGAACGCGGCCATGATGTAAATAAATACAACATTGACATGTAAACGGAGGTGTGCCGTCTTTATACTGCCTGGCTCACATGGTGAAGGGTTGGTGTCAGCCTATAGCGCCCAGATACACTGTCACTAACGCCGAGCACTGACACCATGTGCCTTCAAAGGTGTGCGCAACTTACAAGTGCCACAACACTTAGTAACCGCTACTCACCGACACACTGTGCTACTGAGTCCAGGTAAGCATCTAGTTAGCTGACATGTTCTTTGTTAACTGGCTTATAGCGCCCACAAACAACGCATCACAGCAGTGTCAGTGAACTAATAAGATAGAAAACAAATCTTATGTTTGTATTGAGAGCGAGCAGCCCTTTTCACGCCCCAACCACTGGTGTCTATCCTTAACTAGCTGTTAAGAGAAGTGTCATTGGTTTGACATGTCAATGCTATACATGTCGTATCACGTGTCAATCCGTTTGGCATGTAGTCTACCATATATATAGTGGTTGAGTACAATGCACAGCCATTCTATTACACAAGGTCAAGCCAGGTACTCTAATCGAAGTGCAGAGTACAAGATGGACACGAAATGTGAGCAATTATTTATATTTATTTCTTTTTTTTTTTTTTTTCTTTAACAATCTATACTAGCAGTGTTTTCCCCCGACCATTTTAGTCGACTGTGCCTAGCAGGGTTGAATTATCGTCGATCACATTTCGTAACATGAATGTGTTGAAACCTGTATCGAAGTATGAAGAGTGAAAAGTACTCTTGTATAATTTTAGCCGGCCTTACATTTGTCCTGGGGAGAAACCTGCTGGCAGTAGGTTAAAAAACTGTATTTGCCTAACAGAGGTTTCGTTCCGGCAATGGAACTTTAAGGGCCTAGAAAACATATTTCTGATCTTAGGAACAATTTGCAAAAATACAAATATGAAGGCAAACACCTCTTCTTTTGATATGGCAAATATGAAATTCCAGAAAAAATCCCTTCTCAATTTCTTCCTCTTTGGCAAGTGGTGGATCTGGCTTCTGTCTGTATAATCTTATGTAAGAGAAGTGTTTTGTTCTGCAAGAAATCCTTGTTTCTTATTCAATATATTATTACAGCAGAAAATAGGGTGGGTCTAGTTGGTCACGTAGAAATCTTTAGTGCAAAATTCAGCCTGATAATTTTGTAATTGGTCTTTGAAAATGACTGCAATGATAGAAAAAAAGTAGGTGGAACCTCACCATCTCAGCTAATCTCGTGGCCGAGACTCAGCACCTCTGTTCGGCGACTGCAGTTTGTCTGTCGTCGTCCACCCTCCTCCAGTCAGCTGTGACCCGGCCCCTGGCTGGCCAGTTTTTTTCTTTTTAATTTTTTCTTTTTAATTTACTCTATTTTTTCTCTTTTAACCTAACTCATATTCCACTAGCCCGACTTAATAGCCTTTCTAAATATATTATAACATCTTAGGATCCTGTCTATAGTTGTGGATATTATTAACGGCCGAACGGTCATGTATAGCTGTAGGGACCAGGGATGCCATTTTCCTTTTCTTGTTCAGAGAGTGGCACCTCGGAGGTAATGCGTTTAACAGATGATATGTTTTCCACTAGCCCACCGAGCGAGCAGCTCCATATTTCATTAGCCCGACCTACTTTATACTAGTACCCGGTACTAGTAACCCTATGTTAAGTTCAAACCCTGAGTCGTTCCTACTTCGTACAAGCGACCAACGATGGCCCTTATTTTACGTTAAATATTCCTACCAGTCCCCATTGGCCTAAAGACACATACACTTTATTTTTCAGTTGTGCTGTTGCTCTTCGTTTTTGCATTCACTGCCCAAAGTACATGTACTACGCTCAGCATTACTCAAACCAGCCGCAGTCTGTCAACCCAAAACAACACACTGCCACGACTGGTTAACCATCGTCTGACAAGTGCACGCTTAGGTTCATCAAGGATACGCCACCACCGCACTTTTCTACGCAAAGCAAAACTGGCATATTCGTCAAATGCAACAACTATATCGAGTCGCAATTCCAGTGGAAGGCATTCCTCAAAGGAAGGGTCATCCGGATGTACCAGTGGTAGTCATCACAGGGAAACAGTTATGTATTTGATGGCCATCGTGACCACGGTAACCATGCTATCGGTAATTTGGACGATCTCTAAATGTGTATTCATTCGGGCTATTGGTTGCAGCACCAACAGGACATTTGATCTTTATATGCGTGTGTCCGGGAGATATACACTATGCCTTAAAATAGGCACCCTCCAAGGCGACATTTCGGACTATGTATTTGAAGCACACGTAGCTGCAAATCTACATCTGACAGATCTTAAAGGACATTTCTTCCATACCGTTGTTCTAAGTGCACCGCTTTATGCCACCGACTGTACAACCGATAATACTAAGAAAATGAACAGTGTACTGAAAGTCGGGCCAGTCCAGGCAGTGTTTCTTCGCTCACTCCTAACAAGTGATATCGTCCGTTTTAATATTGTAAGTGTTGCAGCCGGACAGCCGGGTTACTTTATGACAATCGGCGATAAGGTTTGATCGCATTTTAGGCCAACACCTGTGTTTACATCTGGAAACCTGAAGTTCATTGGGTCAATTGTCGGTCTGCCTATCATTACATCTGGATATTGAATAAAATTATGTTTTCTTTTTCCTCCTACAGCACAAATGTTTGTTCTGTTCTTTGTCCTCTCTCTGACACTGTGCCATATGTGGTGTTTGCAGGAGAATGAAACAAGCCTTACAGGCTTGGAGAGTGTACACATGTCAATGCCAGAAAGGCGCTCATTCAATCTAGGATTTATTTCATTCTTTCTCAAAGAATGGATTTTTTAAAATCATTATTCATGACCGAAAAAACAAGATCCTTTTATTATTTGTAAGCTATGTTATTATATCACTTGTTGTGTTTGTTGGAAATAGCACTATTTGAAGTCCCTATGATAATCGATTCCGCCATATTATGTTCTCAAATGAATTTTTGGACTAGCACTCAATGCAAAATTTAATCATCAAAATCTGTTGATATAGCATTGCAGCGTCAGCCCACGCATAGTTTTCCTAATTTCAGTACTAGAATAACCATTGGACTATAGACCAATGCTCTAAGAAAGGTTGACTTTTTCTTCCTCTTACACACATATATGAAACATGTAAATAACACCATAGGAATCGTAAATATCTCATTTATCTACAAAGTTAGCGATGTTCGAAAAAAATTCTTTTTTCCATGACTTTTTTTGTCACCCTTTCTGGGTGTGTAGGTCTATAGTTATGAAATTATTTGCGCTTTGATTATATTAACTATGTGCTTGTAATTAAACTGATGATACACTAATTCTCTGTGTCATAGATGAACCGAACACGGTAATATAATATAATTGCTTTTATTATTTATCAACAAGTTCATTTTTAAAGTTTCCTATTTCACATAAAGTATAACATAAAGAGAAATTAACATTTAACATAAATATCTGTACATACATCCCAATTAACTGATTATGCTACTGTCCAGGCGGGTGCACCCGGCGGGGGAACAGGTCGGCTGTTGTCGACCTCGTCATTGTACCGCAGGGACATCCTTGTCCCCCCCCGCCGAGCCCGGCTGTGACGCCGTTCGACAACCTGTAGCTCCCGTTTAATTTCCCGTAGCTCCACGCTCTCCCACGGAAGTCGACGTCCCAGTCGGAAGGCGGGCTCGTCGTCGTTCTCCCCACGCTCGTCGTCAGATGTGAAGTCCGCCGTGAGGACCGCGCGTACCCGCTCCTTCTTCTCTTCGGACCAGTCCATCAGGGCCAGACCAGCCACTCGCCGCTTGATCTTCTGAACAAAGGAAAAACAAAAACCATGTAAGTATCCAGCAGACGATTCTAAGCAATGTGTAAGATAAAACAATTGCTTTATGGCGAATGTTATACAGAAAGATCTACATGGTTCACCCAGGATGAAAAATAAGAGCATAAATTCAGAACAGAAATTAAACAACTTGTTACCTGTGACCGATAGTAGCGTCCGATTGTCTGGCCCTTAACCTTCTCCTGGGTGCCTAGCCTGGCCACACGCGCTCTGGCCTGTATGGTTTTCCAATAGGCCCTGCAGGAGACTGCATGAAATACAAAGGCAACGGTTTTAGCATTTATGAAAACCATTTTCATGACAGACCACAATGTAATTTAATGTTCATGAAAAGTAGTTAATTAGGGATATCAAGTACGACCTCTAGATAGACCGAAAAACAAATTGTCCCAGCCAACAAAACTGAAAACCCTAAATAGGGTACTGCCCCAGTCAAAGGTGTAGTCCCAACCCGCCAATGTAGAACTAGTGTGTTAGAGGTCGACAGGGTATAAGGATATTTGCTACAGTAACAAACCACTATAAAGACTTAAAAGTACAAGTGTATTATTTTCCACTACTGTTTAACTGAATTACCTTCTATGTCAGAAACATCCAGGCG
Source organism: Lepidonotus clava (assembly GCA_936440205.1). NCBI lineage: Eukaryota > Metazoa > Annelida > Polychaeta > Phyllodocida > Polynoidae > Lepidonotus > Lepidonotus clava. The sequence continues at coordinate 50,544,606 of OW387140.1, read as the reverse complement.
AGGGGACAACGCCCGGACGTTCTCAAGGAGCTTGGCCGTGATGACTCTGTTCTGGGCATCCGCGAACTTGTCACTGTGAGTAGAAGAAGGCATTCATTTCAGCAAAACAAAAAAATAATCAAACAGTTTGCAGATTTCCGTTCTCACAGTCAAGAAACATGAATCATCTAAGAACAGTTGCAACATATATTTACTAGATTCAGGAAACGAAACTGTGATTTACAAATGTAGCACTAAGTGCTTCCTATCACAGACACATTTTTATTGTCAATTAGTCAGCGATGTTCTGAACAAGTGAGCGACAACTTTGAAACGAAAAAGAATATTTCAAATTTCATATGTCTGGTCATCTTACCCTAGGTCGGCCTTGTATGGACGTATCTCTTCCACCCTGATCAGCTGTTTGTACGCTTCACGTACCATCGCCTGTGACAAAAGAAAGTACAAGCTTGCCTTAAGAGCATCTTTCAGAAACCCGTACACATTTTCAATATCCAAAGAAATATCAGAGAAAGGTTGATGTTTTTTAAAAAAAATCCTAGGAACAAAAATGAGCATGCTTACTCAGGAAATAACTTAATTATTTATTTGTCGAGTACATTACTCTTGCAAAGTCAAAAATAATTTTTAAACTTACACTTATTTCTGGATTTGCTTTCCGATAGGCTGCCTTTGCCGCCGGCTGGGCTTGCCGCTGCTGAGCCAACTGCCCCTCGAGCTCTGCCTGCTTCAGGCGGAGGCTGGCCACCTCTTGTTGCTGCTTCGTCCCTTGGTCACGCAGCACTGTCATCTCCTGGATGAGGGTCTGCAGCAGCCCGCTCTGTTGGTCGTCGCCGACGTCCGAATCCTCCAACCTGAGGCAATAAGAAGTCTCACGTACAGGGGTGGCTGGCGAGTCAAAAAGACTTGTACGCGGAAAGACACGTGGGCGGCTGGCCGGAGTCGACGTCATGGAGGATGAGCCAGAAGAACCCGACTCGGAGGTGAAGGTGTGGCCGGTGTCCATGTCTAGGATGCTGGTCTGAGAATTGTCCATGGTAGTTGATGATGTGGCAAGTTGGGAGAAAGAAGAGAAGTGACTAACTACGTCGAGGCTCGGGGTTTAAGTAGCCAGCCGCCCAGTTGGAAAGAAGTCCTTTCGGCTCCTAAGGTAGCTCTGGCTGGGCCGAATGGTACGCCCAGGGGGCCGGGTGTCGCGCAAAGGCTGGACTGATACTTAGTAATCTCCATGAAGCCCTGTACACAGATTAGGTGTCGCCGGTAGCGCAACAAAGTGGACTTGCCGCCACGGGTGTGAAACGGCGGCTTGAAGCCTTTGAAGATCTGTCGCCCCCTAACAGTGCGCCACACGTCGCCCAAGATGTAGAGAAGCCCCTTCGCTCCTGAGGTAGCTTGGGCTGGGCTGACTGCTGCGTCCAGGGGGCCGGGTGTCGCACAAGGGCAGGACTGATACTTAGTCTTCTCCATGAAGCCCTTTACACAGATTAGGTGTCGCCTTTGGCGCAACAGTGAACTTGCCGACACGGGTGTGAAATGGCGGCTTGAAGCCTTTGAAGATCTGACGCCACTAAGAGTGCACCACACGCGATCCTACCCCAACTACACATGACCTGTGGGCTGGGCAAAGGGTTCAGCCGACAGGGGTCCAAAGGGACTGCTTGGAGTCTTTGAAGATCTATCGCCACTGAGTGTAACCCATGCCGCTCAAGACTTAGAGAAGCCCTGCCGCTCATGAGGTAGTTTGTGCTCGGGCAGCTGGCCCTGCCCAGACACCACGTAACCTGTGCTGGCTGGGCTTGACCCTGACCATAAATACTGCAGTGCCTCTCCCATCTCGACATGTGCTCCTTGCAGCCACCCACACTCACACACAAAACAGACAACTATTTACTTGTCCAGGACTTCAAGAAACATGGACCTACTTATGGACATCGACAGATTCCTCAACGAATCGTCAAGGCCGATTCCCAGAGCTGACATCCCTGCCTCATCCAAGTCAATGGGAAGCGGCCTGGTTGTTACAGCGGTCATCTTCCTTGCTGCCCTCCATCTGTTGAATCTATGGTGAGGATATACTTAAATAACATTCACACTTAACAATTCGATTAGAACTGTTTTTAATGTGATCATGCTCTTGAGACGCACTGGTTTCTCTGCTTTATATAATTTCAAACTGAATCAAAATCATTAATGTTTGTAATGGTTTCCCTATAAACGAATATGTCAGACTTAGTTCCATAACAGAGACGTACATTTTCAGATATTAATCAGATTTCAGAATTGTCCACATTCTCACCTGAAAAAATTTTCCAAGTCAATTATTTAACGGACATTGTAGAGCATTTTAAGATTAATCACGTTTTCCACCTATTTCCACCTATTTCCACCTATATATCCATGCCACATAAAATTATCTGATTCTCTGTATTTTGTTGCAAGGATTAAAAATAAAGCGAACTTTTTATTAAACCTATTCCTACTTAACGTCACCAAAAGGCCTATTCAACAGAAATTCTATGTACAACATTATCTGTAGGTGGTTTCAAGGAGTTAAAATTATAATTGTACTGGATAACTTGTTCCTGGTTAACGTCACCTCAAGGCCTACTCAAATTAACTTCACTGTATAACATTGAAAATAATGAGACATTATTTTGTTTGGATTTCAGTTTATCGTTGTGCAGACGGGTGAACCTCGCCAGACGGCGCCCAGAAGTGAGGGTACGGTGTGTCCTGGTCGTCTACAACCAGGACGAGACCTTGATGCTGCCTCTCAGCCCCGTCCACTGCGAAGCCAACTTCATCCTCTCAGCCGATTGTCCCAAGATGAGTGCATCGCGACCATCTGTCATCGCCTCCAGTCTCCGTATGTCGTGGTCCGGTCCGCTGGTACTTTGGGGCCCCGAACTACCATTGACATTGGATCTCCCGACCAAGGTCAACATCCCCCGCAACGACTACAACTCAACACGTTCCTCCGACGCCGAGACTGCATGATGACCATCTGCCTCAAGTCAACAAACGACAGCACCTGTAGACAGCTGTGTCCAGCGGTGATTGTGTACAAAAGTAACACTTGGGTTTAGTGCAGCCTCAACATGTAATAGTTCGCATAAATTTTTTTAGGTACCGCAGAGTCACCTCTTTAGGATTTTCTTTCATGTTTACACAAAGTAATGTATCTAGGCCATTGCGATATATGTATGTATATTAAATTAAACCTTGATTATTTTTCTTTTCTCTTTGCAGACATGTATTACAAAGTGTTTAAAAATAATTGAGTGAAAAACAAAAAATAAAAACACTAAAACTGAATCTTTCACAGTATGTTTATTTTCTCTTTGGTACCAGAAAATGGTAGACCGTTTTTAAACAGCAAGCAATTCTGTCCTCTGTAGAATAGTTTGGCATTATTATTATTATTATTTTTTTACTTTTCTTTAGATGGAACATGTGATTTCTTTAATTGACTGCAATAGGGACTGTTTTCTGTGTGAGGGAATGTTGTCAGAATTTACATTACTGGAAAAAGATTTTTGTTGTTGTTGTTGTTGTACTTAAACCACATTCAATAGTAGATTGATCTTCCATGTAGGTGCAACTTATGTTTCAATTTCCTTAAATAGGACCTTTACTGTTTCCCAACAAATGCACAAAATTTACTTTGATTTAACAAGTTAGAAATCGGTAATATATAAATGTCAAAAAATACGTGCTTCAAAGGGCCTGCTCAAGTTTTAATATTGGTTATTAAAAGGTTGCTGTCAGGTATTCATATGGAGGAATGAGAACCAAAATGCTCACTGTTGTGTTTTTTAGCACGTGCACATAAGATTATAATCAACAACAATGATAAAGGTGAAACCACAAAGGTCAATAATCGATTTGCCCAATAAGCGTATATATTGTGACCGAAGTCCACTTGTAAATGGTCCAGATGTTCTCGGTTGAATTCTTTCTGATGTTGCGTTATTGCCTTTACATACTTCCCAAGGCTGATGTAATTGGAATGTTCCTTGGCAAGTAAAATTTTCTGACGAGTCTGTATTTCTTCATTCAGGGAAGAGATCGGTATCGGTTCAGAGTACAGTCGAGCCGGATCTAAAATGTTTGTTAGTGTCATATTCAGGTGTTGCAGACTGGCCATGTTGACTGGATACAGAATTTTGGGTCCATGATTTTCGTGAACACAGCCATCGGCAGGTGTCCTCACATACCATGTATCTGCTGTGATCAAGCAGCCACAGGGAAAAGTGCGTACACAAGATGAACATCCCTTTTGTTGTACGGTCGAAGAATTACATGTGACTTTGACAGTTTTAATGTTGGCTAGTAGGAAATGTATACTGTCAATCACATGAATCAACCCACTGCTATGTCCCGTTACTAAGCGAAAGTCACACAGAGACTTGACAGCAGTTCGATTAACATTAAATAACGCAGTGAGACACGTATCATTTTGCAAGTCACGTGTCAAAATATCCATGTAACACCTAGAGCCTGTACATGCTGCGACTTGTGATGTGTCCGGTGTAGCCATATATTTCTGAGACTCCGATATTATCAAATATTCAGGTATATGAAAAAGTTGTGTGTAATGACCATGGAAGGGGAGTCGGAACTTGTTCACCTGATACAAATAAAAACTTTCTCCGTCAACGATCAGTGGGACTTTTAAACTCAGTTGTATAATTGTACCGTTTTCCGTTAATCGGGGTTCAGTCAACAATGATATCTCATCATACATTTCACTCACTGTAGGCAGGCGTATCCCAAGTTCCCTTAGGCGTTGGTGAGGCACGATGGTAGCAGCTGCTTGTAAAACTCTTTTCATCTCTTCTAAATTTATGAAACTTGGCTTTATGATCTTCTTTCCAAGAGCACGAATGTCAGAAGTTAGCCTCGTTAGTTGAGAATATAGAGCTTCATTTTCCATTTCCATTCGTAGAGTGTCCTGTCTTAACATGTCGGCTACATGTTTGCGGCGTTTGTAAATATCTAACTGCCTAGATAAATTAAGGAGGAATTCGGTATTTTCCAATACCGATTGCATTTGCAACTTCAAATTATTTTGTGTGATATTTACCACGGCTTTCAGGGCATTTCCTAGGTATAGAATTTGATGGACATTAGTCTCATCTGCCAGTGCGACACTGTTTACAAGGGATTTCACTCCCTTTAGTTCACCGACTGTTGCTGTGCCAAACATGAATTCAGAGACCTCACCCACGACTGGTAAAAGACCGTCCGACGAGCGTCTGGTCCGACTGGTTACATGTGAATTTACATCCAAAATTAATCCAATGTGTAACAGGGTATCCGTGATCTTGTCATTGGCTTTTTTCTGCAAGGCCACGATATTCTGGAAATCGGTAATGAACTCCCTACATAGGTCAGGTCGCCGTGTGTTTTTGCTCTGCAAATGTTGGCGACATGAGTTGACGTCGGAAACAACGATGGGCTTGAGTAATGTTGGCAAGGTAACATCCACAGGCACAATGACGTAGCTGTTCCGAATGAACACAGATTTTATGGGCTTAAATGTTACGCCGTAATTCAGGAGCATTTTTGCATCGGGCAATGCAAGGTTGCATGTAACTAATATTGAGAACACTATCCACATATAAGACTCCATGGTCAGTCTGCGTGAATGAGTATGCAATGAAAAAGTCCCTTCCCTTATTTATATGTAAATAGTGGTGCCAAATCAGCTGCAGGTTCGCGTTGAGGGGAATGCTAGCCGTGCCATCTATGTTGCAGAGTTCACAGTTTTCAGTACACCCTTTTGACACTTGAGAAAATGCAACACTGTATACTTCCTGCATTCTACTTATACTTTTGTACAAGCGAGCTAGCATGGAAAACAAAGCTGTCACCTGTAAAACAATGAATGTCAATGAGCATGTTGACACGCTAGCATGTAGAAAAACAATGCTGCCACCTGTAAAACACAGCATGCGACTGAGCATCTTAAGCTGACGTGAATAAAAAACAAATCGCACTTAAATCACCCTTGTTTGTGTTTGAATGCCACTCGAAAAAGAACCAACAGAGAAAGATGAATACAATTATATTACATAAGATAACAACACTTTTGTTCTAAAGAAGTAATTAAAGATACAGTAAAAGATTAAAAAAAAAAAAAGGAAAAAAGGAAACAACAATAATCATAATAATAATAATAAAAAAGGCATTTCTGACCAAAACTTTACATTTAGACACTATTTTGCCTATATATTACCAGGGTTAAGCACACTTGTTAGCGTTATGCCAGCCAAACTTGTAAGCCTATAATGGATCTGCATTTCTTAACCTATTTGACAAACATGGAAGGGTATGTAACATTGAGTCAATTTTGACGTACACCAAAACTTACCAAGTTATTTCTGTCCTTTTTTTTTTTTTACAAATACATTCAACATACTTTTGCCTACAAGCTAACTTGTGAAAGACAGCAGGAAAGGACTTAAAATTTGCTTTCTGTCCATCCAACCATGTCCTGATTGAAGTTTATTATAACCCCAACTTTTCTTCATCAATTTTCACTTCTGAAAGCGGTAGCCGCGCTGGGGAGTGAAACCACTTTTAACTATCGGATTTCTTATCCAGACGGTGGGTCACGTTCCTACATGGGCAACATTAACGCTTCTTACTGAGTTCTAAAGTACGGCATCGTAGACGCTTACGGAGCGTTTTTTATGCTACGCTCCTTCTGCTACAAAGTGTGTTTAGGCCAAGCCCATATGACCATCGCCTGTGCGACCATGGTAAACGGCGTGAGAGTGCGACCTGGACATGAGCGCTGTGTAGCGCCAGGCTACGTTGACACTTTGACACTAATGGAAACGCTGTGACATGGTGCGCGCCTTAACTATTTAGGTGGCAGCCCATCATTAAGTCCCGCCTGGTCTTTAACACTGACGCGAAATAATGGGCTAATTTTGTATTACCATACAATCAGATAAGGTTAAATTCGAGCTGTGTATCTTTGCACAAGGTCAGTATATAAATCAAATATAATATTTGAGACATTCAATTATGCATGAACAAAATGTGAAAGAGAGATAAACATATTATGTTAATATGCAAGATTAATGATTACCTTTGTTTGTATCGAATAATATTCTTCTGTTCCTCTTCTTTATCATCTATTGCATCCATATCTACTCTGGCACTGTCATGTTCATGTCTTATGTAACAAGTTAGGTCATTCAACTGAACCCGGAACACACTCTGCTGGTTGTAGCACTTGGTCCACTCACACAGGTTACGGCTGTCAATGTTTCCATTAAACACTGTGACATCTCTCCAGCCTCCTTCTTGCTCCACAAGGAGCTGCTTCAGGTAGTGCTGCATGTTCTTGGGGAGGAGGGCATCCAGGAGGCCTTTTACACTGATAGGGTAGGATCTATCCAACTGTATCTGAAGCTGGTCAGCCCTGATCCTCCACTGTCTGCTCATCTCACCCAGCATCTCTGACCAGACCTGGGGGGACAGGAGCTGCTCAGAACAGTCAGAGGGTTCCGAGTATGATGCAGAATATTTTTCTGAAGGGATATGAACAACTATGCTCTTTACATATGTGATACCACCAATGTTGGCCCTGCACATGCTAACTGTTCCCCTCCCCTGCCCAGTGACCACCTCTGTCTGCTGGGGCTCCTGTTGGTCAGTGTCATCATGTTGTACGGTCCACTCAGGATGATGGGGCTGTCCATGGTGCTGTATGAGCTGACGGGCATCAAAGGGAGACCAGGAGTGTATGGTCAGTTCATCACTCTTCTCTATGATACAGGACGACCTCGTCTCACCAGTAGCATACCAGGTTTTATACCTAAAACAAACATCAAAGTAAAAAGTGAAAACTCAGTAACGTTTTTCTAGACAAAACATAATGCACCCTTCACCTTGTATTTGTCCCAAATTATCTTTTTTCTAAATTGTTTTCAACTTCTGGCCTTAATAATGGGGGCCTCATACAAAGACAAACTAAATTCGAGTCCCACATCGTCATTCCCCCCACTCTAATGCAAGCAGTTCACTCCTATCATTTGCCTACATATTGATTGAATCCAGGGAATATGGCTGTTTCAGAATAGTCTTTCTGCCATTTATACTACTCCTGACCCAACCCCCTATTGTTCTACATCTAGGTTTCTGAGCTTAACCTCCAGCTTTGGTTAGTTTCTGAAGGGACCTACCAAGTAAACCTCCAGAGGAGGTTTATTTGCTAAACCTCCAGAGGAGGTTTATTCAATAAACCTCCAGAGGAGGTTTATTTGCTAAACCTCCGGAGGAGGTTATATCAGCAGTGACCAGAATTATATGACTTTATTTGTGGGCAATTTCAATTTTTTGAAAAGTTTTGCATCTATTTAGCATAGCCTGGAATCAAACTCTTAACCTTTAGATTACAAGAGCTAGCGGTGAACCACTACCCTATGGTGGCAGTTGTTAGGCATAGGCCTATTCAAAGACGTGTTTCCTAGACAAAAATTCAGGCCAAAATAAAAGTACTTAATGAAATAATTTTGTGGTAAGGGCCTGTGCATAAGATCATACTCATATAATTACGTCTCTCATGTGAGTCAAATATGCATAAAACGTGATATATGACAACAACATTCTGGAATCTCTTATTATACATTGACATGGTAGAAAAATGCAGACAGGATCAGATGGTTTTCGAACCCATGATCTTTTCCATGAGAGTTGATCTCCCTAACAATTACACCAACGGGACCGGCTTGTTAGGTTCGAGATTCAATGTTGGAAAACGTATACATGCATATGGGGCCTGTAGTATAAATCATATATATTATATATATCTATATATAAAAAAGGTGAATATATTATATGTATTGACATGAGAGGACGTAGTATAAGCTCATAAACCTCCTTAGAGAAGGGGGTTATGCTATATAACCTCCTCACCTACACATAACCTCCTCTGCCTACGGGCTCGGACGTTGTGTGTGTAGGTGCGGAGGTTATCAGGCCCGTAGCCAGGGGGGTTCGGGGGGTTCAAGAACCCCCCCTTGGAGGATTTTTTTCACTAATTTTTAATGTAAAATATGTCATAAAATCCAAAAAACATGTATTTTTTCAAAAAAAACGAACCCTCCTGGAAAAAAACAAACTGCAACTCAAAAAACGAACCCCCCTCTGAGAAAAGCTGGCTACGGGCCTGTTTATATAGCATAACCTCCTTCTCTGCGGCGGTTTACCTTCACTTATACTACTCCCGTGTCATGACTCTATTGTTCTCACAGGAGGTTTGTGAGCGTAACCTACAGTCTTCAACTCTGGCGGAGATTATGGCTAAACCTCCGGAGTTTATGTGCTAAACCTCCGGAGGTTATGTAGTAAACCTCCGGAGGTTATGTGGTTAACCGCCGCAGGTTTTGTGGAGGAGATTGTTTCAGACAGGGCCAAATATACTCACTGCATTTATACAGTCAATTTCGAATTCATGAAAAGTTTTGGTATTGAGTTTCCTCAGGCAATCTCGAACCAATGACCTTTGTATTTAGAGCACTTGAGCATAGCCACTACCCTACTGAGGCAGCTGCTAAGGTGAGGCATACCTCTATATATGTTGGTTAATATGAATTGTTAGAAAGTCTAAAATCGTTTTTTTACATCAAATATAGAAAAGCCTTAACTTTAAAGAATTGAATAAAACACATAAATTGTATACATGTGCAGGGTGTTTCTTTTTTTAAAAAAATTAGTTAATAAATGAATTAAAAAACGTATGCATGTCTTCTCCTGAGAAGGCTCGAACCAACAACCTCTCATGCATGAGCCAAGTGTTTTGACCACTACTCTACAGAGGCTGCTCGTCAGGATCATGTGTACCTTGTCCTCTTGTTCCTACCAACATATAGCTATATGGGTAGGGTTAGTTCTAGGCGCGCATATATACACATATATATATTCATAAACATATATATATCCATCAAATAGAGCATGAATGTCTATTGTCATGCACATCTTCGGGTTATGGGACGTAGTATAAGCTTGTAAACCGCCTTGGAGGTGTAGTTTATGGTTTACATACCATAAACTACACCTCCGCGGCGGTTTACTATCACTTATACTCCTCCCGGCCCTCGAGCCTATTGTTCACTCGGGAGGTTTCTCAGCGTAACCTACTCTATTTGAGACAGAGGAGGTTTATCACATAACCTCCGGAGGTTATGTGGTAAACCTCCGGAGGTTATCAAGTAAACCTCCGGAGGTTATCAGGTAAACCTCAGGAGGTTATCAGAGAAATCTTGCCAATCAGTCAATTTCGATTTCTTGAAAAGTTTTATTACCCCGTCGAGACTCGAACCGCTTTGTTCACTTCATTGGCCTGCGGCTCAATGAAATCTTTACAATATTTTACAATTGACATAATTATATGATAGCTCCACAAGGTTCTTAGCAACGATTCAGTTGCACACTATAAAGCAACCTTGATAAATATTAAAAGAGTTAAATGTAAAAGTCTGACACACCATAATATTATGGAATGTGCCCCGCGTGGTGAGCGGCGGGTGCTGACCACACTGGGCATGCTGGGAGGGGGGAGGAGGAGTGAAGCGGCTGTTAGTGTCAACCAGCCTAGGCTGGACTAGACTGTAGGTACATCCAAATCCGCTAGGTGATTAAATTTTCACATCATCCATATATTGAAGTTTTTTAACATACAAGGAGCATGTGTTTTTTAGCTTTATTTTTTTTTAAATCCTCATAGCATTAGGATTTGTTGTATCAAAAGGAAGCCTATTCCAATTTACAGTCACTAGTTATAAGTAGGGGCCAGTGACAATAAAGCCCCATACCCACTAGGCGATTTTCACACAGTCGGTTGATGGATCGGGGAAAAAACCGGGCGATTCTATCCGTAGAATCAGCCCATTTTGGCCCTGATTCGAATCAAACATGTAAATACCGTACTGTCAGGGGATCATTAGAATCTGCTGATTCTCTCAGTTGCCTATTGCCAATCGCCGGTCAAATCACCTAGTGGGTATGGGCCTTTATCATAATTACTGCCTTTATCCGCACTGTCAAGGGAGTATGTATGCCTATTTGTATATCTATACAGTGTCCGAAATTAAGCTGCACCCTGCGCCCGGCTCGCATATTTTCATGGCAGGGTGCATGCTTTTTTAAGCTATGCACCCATCATGTGCACACTCTTCAGGGCTTTTATCATTACTATATATCAGGAGGGTGCACAGACCAAATTTCGGTCGCACAGCTTAATTTCGGACACTGCTATACCTATAATATCATTTTCCTTATATTGGCATTTTCCTATCTTTTCCAAACTGTTTTCATCCTGCACCTTGCAGAGTGCATCAGTCTGTTCTTGATGTCACAAACATATGAAATGCAATTTTAGAAATGGAAAAATAACACATTTCAATTTTACTTATATTTTTTAACTCAATCCTACAAGGTTATATACCATAAGATAACCTCATTTATTGCAAAATTTGCAATCAAAATGTATTTTAAAGAACATGAATGTGAACATTTCATTCGTCCAAAGATTTTTCTCATTTCGACCTCTTATACATGATTGCTAGGAATAGTCATGTCAGGCTTCCTTCTTGCTGTCATAATTTATAATTCTAAATACCCATTTTCCCTGACTTAAGTTTTTCCTCAGCCTAGAGATTCTAGAAAAGATCGTTAAAGTCAATGGTTGAAAGCATTGTGGTCTTGAAGATAATCTAAGCTGACCACTTATTTACAAATTTCCTAATCTTACTGAAGGTCTCATCATTTTTTTGCATCGTTTTTCACCGTTAAGTATATTATCAATGATCGTTCCCAAGTATTTATATCCTTCAACTTCTTTTAAGGATGGCTCCTTAGGCTCAGATTATTAAAGTTCATCAATTTTTTTTACCAACAACTCTTGCTCATGAAAAGCATATACTCATCTTGAGGGTGAGCTCGTTTAATTGGTCTTCTGTTTCCTGGTACCAAAATAGCTTTTTAGTAGCTTTATTAGGTTATTTCGAGTACCAGTCTTTTCCAGCCTTGAATAATGATTTGGTGATCCATAGTGTCAACTGCTTTCGAGAGGTCTAGGTAAACCACAGCCACATAGTTTCTTTTATCTTGAGAAGTAACTGTGTCATCATTTGAGTTTGCTATTGCATCTTAAGTTGATTTCCCTTTATGAAAACCATTCTGACTGTCTGTAAAAAATTAATGTGCGTATTTTTCTAAAATTTAGCAGGTATAAGCAACAAGGAGATTGGCCTGATGTGTTCTTTGCACTTTTTGTAATGGAGTTACTGTCATTATTTTCCAATTTCCTGGATTTATACCTTACTTTACTATATTATTAAAAATTCGTTGAGTACCTTTGCATACAAAGGTATTGTTTATAGACATAGTCTTATTTATAGACATAGTTATATAAGACCTAAAACTTTGTCTTGAATAATTTCGTTCAATTCTATTTGATTTTCGATTTCCATGTTATCTTCTGAAAAATTCTCCAGGGTTTCCTTTAAATTTTCTGGCAAGATGTGTCCCAATGTTTGCAAAATATCATTAATTTACCCATCTTGTTTGCTCTTTTCTACTTCAATGCTGGCATTTTCATTGTGAAAATGTGACATGATCTGACAATATAATCATGGAGACTAAAATAAGATGGAGATACAGCTCTGGGAGGCGGTATATCTGACAGATTCAGTAGGCCTTATCTGTGCTAATTAATGTGACTAATAGCCTTAGATCTGAGTCTCCATACACCAGGCCGCCCTGGTAATGACTTCACACCTTTTGGGGAAACTGGCCAATGGTCAGGGGTTGTTTTGGGCAGAAGTATGACTAATTGGAAACTTATGTCAGATTCCATTGATTCTTGAATAAAATGACAAAGGTTTTATTGCCAATATCTCAACTACATTAAAGAGAAAGTCACTAAGTTTAGGTCTCTATGGTGTGAAGGTTTGAAAGTATTTACTTGGTGAAAAACGGCTTATGATATTGTTATCTTATTATGCGGCTACTGTGGATAAATGAAATGGCTTTAACAACTTTTACTTATCAACTTAATACTTGAATATGATCCGACCATTGGAGCAGTACCTGATTTGTATCAGAAAATAGATATTTATTTTACCATGATTATGATATTATGATAATAGCTCCAATTATTGGATAAATTTATCAAATACAAAAACGTTTTTAATTTTTCACCTTAACACTAACATCAAAGGGATTCTATAGTTAAGATATGGGGCATTTCCCCTCCCTCTTTGTAATATGATCTAAACCATATGTAAGGGGCCCTGTCTGACCACTGACTGACCACCTGCTGAGGTGTGACTTCCAAAACAACCTCCAACTTTACCCCCCTTCATTAGCTGTATCTCCATCTTATTTTAGTCTCCATGATATAATTAAGTCACAAGTCATGCACGGTCAGACTGAAATATGGGACTCTGAAGTCGGGAATCAACCTAACCAGCGAAAATGCCTTTATTGTATTTTTGATATTGGGACTATCATTATTAAGATTCAATCTCTAAGTATACTTAAATCACCCTCAAAGTCCCCATTCTGCTTTAGTGATTTAGAATAAAAGCTTCCCCAGATGCAGATTTATATCAAATTTGCCAACCTGCGAGCCATTTTTAGGAGTCAAGAACCCAAAAACTTTTGATACTGCCGGAAAGTGTGGGACCTCTTCTAGCTAATGGCAGACCTAGATTGTGAACTTGGACGGGGAGGAACCAATCAGAGGGAGCAATCTCTATACTGTTGCCATAAACAAACACTGCCAAGGACGTCAAGTGTTGTAGTTCAAGTGCTCTGATTGTGTTAACGAGAGTTTATTTTTAGTAACTGCAAATGCAGTTTTGGATCCTAAGGTACCTTGGATAAGATGGCAATCCCTCAATAATATAGTTGGGCACAAGGCGATTCAAACCTTTAGCTGTTTGGTTTTTTTTGCAGCGTAAATCTTATATTTAATTGGTACTTGATAGAAGTTGGAGAATTCCGATTCTGGTCCCTGGAATATCACAAATGTGTCAGTTTCAATGGTCTTTGCTGATCTGAGGGACAGGTCATGTAGCAGGTCCTAAATGTCGGTGTGGTCGTACTTGATCCCTTCTATCACCATAGAGTTGCCCTTCATCCGCGCATCAAATTTTTTATACCTGGCGAAGTTGACAATGGCTTGAAGATCCCTTTTGTGGCTCAGTCAGTCGGGGGTCAAGTCATCTACAATACTAATGGTTGACCATTTTTCGGTTATCCCTAAGGTTCTTGATATTCTTGTAGATATCACCTTTAGAGATGGGACTTTGTAGTACTATGAGAATCGGACATGGGCTTTTTTTTTTATCGTCTTATTGACCAAGTCTATGTATTGCTTTACAATCCTCTACTCTTACTGGCATCTTCATGTCTGTTAATAGTTCTCTGATGGTTACGCATATATTTGTGTTCACATCTTCTTTTATACCATGGATCAATAAGTTCGCCCTTTTTTATCCCTTTCCTCACATTCGACTTTTACCTGAAGGTTGAATAGTGCATGTCTAGCCTCGGTCAGTCCAGTACTCAGCATTGTAGTTATTTTTAATTGCTTGTTGACCGCACCCCCAAGGCCAGAACAATCCGTTTCTAGTTTTACAACCCTTTCAGGTTGTTTATCGAGATTCAGTTTCTGTGCATCTATGTCTTCCCTGTTGGTACTTACATTTTTCTTCAATGTTTCCAAATTCAAATTTACCTTGGCAAAGTTTAAGTCAATTTTAGAAAAGTTTTCTCATTGTCTTCCTTGGTAGAGCGTAACAGGTTGTATATGTCAATATTTGTTGGTGGGTCTTTCTGCGCCGGTGATATAGCACTAGGGCTCTGGCTTCTGAGCATCATCTTAGTTTCCTGTTTACACAGACTGAGTAAGTCTCACTACCACACATTGGCTGCCACTGGTACACCAGACCTCCCTGTTATCACTGAGATACAGGGTTGTCCTACCTGCCATTGACACTGCCTATAGTTTTCATCTAAGCTTATCCAAAATTCCGAACTATTAATAGTGTTTTTAGATATAAACATTTTGCAGTCTGGTGACCTTTCGAATTCTTTTAACTATCAATCCTATGATAAGACACTGTGATCTACTCAAGTATTTGCCACTAATCAAATGCACGAGGTATTAATTCCTACCTCAGTGCAAAAGGCTTTCTAAATCTGAAAGATTTGAAATAACGAGCCTAACTTTTGATTAATATTTGAGGTTCGTCTTAAAACTTATTGTTCAGATTGTTTCCATACCTTTGAAACTGTATTTATACTTAACAAATGCAGAATTTGTGTAAAATGTTTATAAAATGACAGGAGATTGTGATCGTCCTAACAGTTGGACTTCACCATGACCTCAGTTAAGAAATTTATTTTTTTAGGCCCAATATTTGAAAACACCTTATTCTTTAACTCTAGACAATTTATTCTATACTCCCTTTAATTCTTAAAAATCGTTACGTTCATTTGAAGATAAATAACTTAAATTAGCAATTTCCCTACCTTTCCCAACCTGATAATTCAAAATACAATGATTGTCAAGAATTAAATTCGATCTCTGTGTGAAAAATGCAAAATTGCCCTAAGAAAGATTTTTGCATATTTATCAGTGTGGAAAGCATAGCAATCAGGCATGATTTTAAGATTTGAAAATAAGATGTAATTACCTGGATAATCTGATTACTCTTCCAGGTCTTAAATATCAGTGGTACTGATTAGACTGATTCTTCAACATGAATCTAAATGCAGAATAAAGGAGATTATAAAGGAAAAAGTGAACTTTACCCATGACCTTTTCCGTCATCAAATCGAACTCTGAGCACACTCTGATCAGTGTAACGCTTGATCCACTTATACATTTTTGTACAGTCACAGTTACTCAGGCAGACTAGGACATCTCTTTTGCCATTTTTCATCTCCACAAGGAGCTGCTTCAGGTGATGCTGAATACCATTTTGCAGGAGTGCATACAGGAAGCATTGTACACTAGATGAATGTCTTTCATCTGGCGGGTTTAACATGTTAAACTTCTGAAGCTGGTCTTTCCACTTTGTCAAGAAGCCTCGACCTTCTGTAGGGAAGTTACTCCAATCTATCTGAAGCTGGTCAGCCTGTATCCTCCATTGTTGGCTCATCTCACCCACCAGCTCTGACCAGGCCTGGGGGGACTGGAACTGTTTATTGGGTGGATCACCCCAAATGTCTGTGAAACAAGCAATAGTTTGATCTTTAAATGGCAAATGGATTTTTATCTTTCCAATATGCCTGATGCCAGTCACTGTTCTGCTTGGGCTATCTGCTGCACCTTCCTCATTGATGATGCCCTCTGTCTGCTGGGGTTGCTGGTTGTCTGTGTCATCATATTGTCCATACTGCTTCACAAGGTGACAGGCATCAACCAGAGACCAAAAGTGCATTTCCAGTCCATTTCTGTCTTCTATTATGTATGACCATCTCATGTGACCTGTAGCGTACCATGTTGTATTACCACTGAAAAACAGACAGAGACTGGCCATAAATCTTTATCTCAAGAATGATATAGTAGAGACTAACTATCATTAGTTAATTATTTTTTTTAGAAAATGAGGTAGTTGTTATTGTACATGTAATTCGATAGTTGAATATAGGCCTCATAGAAAGGGACAAGTAGAGACATATCTCTATAGTGTCATTAATAGTTGATTTTTTTTAAAAAAGCACTGATATAATCATAGATTTACAAGTCTACAAGTCAGCACTCTCCACCTTTTCATAGCAAGCATAAATAGTCATAAGCTTAAGTAGCCCGCTTTAGCACATCTGGGTGAAAATTTAGGAGTGCAATAATTTAGAACTATAAAATTAAAGGCATACCAAATGCTACAAAACTTTAAAAATAGTTATTTAGATGATGATGCAATGTTACTCTAGAAAATGTTCTGGGACTGTCCTCAAAGTCATTCATTTTTATATTGATCCGCCAGACCCTACCCTTATCCTTTCTATCAGGTACTATAGACCTTTTGCAAACATGGTCACATGACCAGATTTTGGTGATCACCACATGGTACCCTCAACCATGTGGCTATGCAAATATTAGATGAAAAGTTATTATAAAGTTCACTATGTGAATTAGGTAAAAATATTGTTTATACATGTTTCATACTTATAAATAATGACAATATTAGATTGATCACCAACATGACGGCCAGTTCATTTGGGGTATGTGGCATCATCTGAACAATGTCTATAGTCATGTTTATTTCAGGAGAGGATTACCATGGTTAAGTTTAAGGATTGAATTGAACTTTCTTCGAAATGTATGGGAAAAGATTTCAAAGGCTTAAGGAATAAAAGATTGATTTTTGAATAATATTCAGGTCATTGTTCTAACTTATAGGTGTCCTTGGCAAGTTATTAACACCATAAATGAATTCCAAAATTGCTCCCAAAAAGTCTTGAGGGACTTTTTTTTATAAGGACTATTTCATGGGGAAAACTTCTAGGTCTACCTAGCAGAAGTAGTAGGCCCTGCATATTCAATTGCCAGGAAATAACCCTCTTAACCCCAGGGCATATATAGAATCAACCCTCCCCAAGAACTTATGTTCACGATTGTTAAGGTCATTAAGGCATTAGATTTTTGGTTAAGGGAGAGAGAAGAGAGGAGATAAGTGTCATAATAATGTTAGAACTATGCAATGCTTGGATCTGGGCTAGTAAAATGACATTCCCATCCCTCTTTTTGCACAATTGAAGCCAGGATTTTGACCTCAGGTTCACAATGCTGTCTTCAAAATTTAGATTGTTTGAAATGTTGAAGTAGTTGCGTTTCATTGAAATTTGCATAATGAAAGATGTTATTTGCCTTCACGCGGCAAAAAAGGAATAATTCTTGGTTCTATGCATTTTTCTCATCTTCGAACACAGATGGTAATCAAACATCTTGTCTAGCCAGGGTCATTCCAATGCATTTCAGAAGTATAACAAAATAAAGGTACAAGTTTATGTAATTGAAATTGCATTGACCTTATCACATTTATTTATACACAGGATGAATAATGTTGCTCAGAAAAAAGTAAAATGAGAAATATATAACCATGATATTTATTTTAGATAAAATAAAAGTATCTATATGGCCACAATCAACATTTCTAGCAAAAGTTTACTGTAACAGTTATCATGCTATTCTGGAGATTAAGGGGGAAGAAATAAGAAAAATAGCAAATAGTTCCTTATTATTTGTTGCAACATATGAGTTTTCTTTGTAAACAACATACATATATAAGTGCTATTTATAAAATACTTTATGTGAAACCAAAATATCATAAAGTTTATGCAACAAGAATAAGATGATATTAGGTGGCACTGCGTATCTCTCTTTGAAGGGGCAATACTTTCCTATCAAAATGATAAAAAAAAGCAGTGAAAAAACTTACTCAGCTAATGGTAGGAGACATCCAATACTGTTGTCAAATAACCTCTGCTGATTCTCTTCAGGTACTTCTCCTAGACAAGCATAGACGTGGGACAACAAGTCTGTATCCTGAAACATGGGAATGAAAATATCTCTGGATGTCACATCTTTGTTTGTGAAGTAGGATCTAATTTCTTTCCATAATTTGGCTACTGTAGAGGCTCTTTCATCCTTGCTTCCTTTGTCATCCAAAACTGAGATTTTTCCCTCAGACAATATGATCTCTAGAGGATCTGTGTCCTCAGTGATGGAACCAACGTTTTCAGAAATATTAGATATCTTCTCCTTTCTTTGTAGTAGAATAATGGCTTTGAGCATGTCTGCAAGAAGATCAGTGTGATCTAGGTCTCCTCCAAGTGCACTAAACAGGATTCTCTGAGTGTTTCTGAACTTTGACGCTGAGCAAAGGTGGAGGAGGAAATATTCCAAGATGTCAGGGGGAAGGGATAGAAGGGCACATGTGGCAAAGTACTCGTGCCACATTTCATGGGTAAAGTGCCATTCCCTGACCTTACCAATATACAAATCTTGCCTCTCATTCCCCTTCATGAATGTGAAGTATGGGCTAGTGCTAAAAACACTAAACTTTTGAAGAACATCATTGTTGAACACTCTTATGTCCTTCAACAGAGAATATAATGAGAGCTTATAGAAATTGCTTGCTTGATCTTCAGTACCATCTTCTTGCAAATACTCCTCATAGTTTTCTGCTGCCTTCCTTCCCTTCTCTAACTGCCTTCTTTTAACTGATAGTTCCATGGCTCCTAGAAGTTGTTTTAGTGCCAATGTTTGTCCTTTTTTCAGTTTCAATGTCCCATCAGCAGTCACCACACTGAGAATATGAGTCCTTAAAGGGTTTTCGAGAATGTGATTCAGTTTGCCTTGGCTATTTGAGACGTATTCTAGTATGGTGTCATCATCAGGTTTCTGTATTTCAGCATAATACTGCTTGACATAGTTTATGCCTTGATCCATAGTGAATCCATCTATCTTCATCCTCCTTTCGAAGTAGGATTGCTTGATTTGGCACAATCCTGACCTGCAGGTCACAAAAACTGAAAATGGCAAGGTATTCTCATGACATTGGTATACTAAATATCTCAGCATGTTCAGAGTGGGTTGACTCCGACATTCGTCAAGGCCATCTGGGATAATAAGTACTTTCAGCTTCTTGGCTTTTATCTCTTTTATAATGGCCTTAACATTTGGTCCTTTAAGGTTTTGTTCAATTGCTTCATAAATTTGTTCTTCTTTATTTTTTTCTAGTGATAACCTGAGAGTTGAAACAGGTACAACCACTACTAGATCCCATTTCTTCTGCTCTTCTGTCTCCTTTCCTTCATGTGGTAGACCCCATTTGTAGGCATACCGTCGAACAAAAGTTGACTTTCCAGCACCAGGAGGGCCTTGGAGTACAGCAGATTTCAATGCTGGTTTACCAGGATCAGATGACATTGCTTTGTCAGGGGGGATTCTTTCAGGTTTCCTGAAGTAAACAGAAAATAGAGAAATCAGTGTGTTCCTCTTGGTGGCATCATTTCTATAGCAAAAGGAAAGACCAATGTGTGCACCTGTACTCACATGAACCATGCACAATGGATTGGGATCACATGTACCTCTGGTTCTGATAAAAACTTTGTTTTTTGTGTCTATCTATCGAGCTGGCAACTTCTAACTAGATGAGAAATCTTTTTGTTTGATTTCTTGGATGAAAAGAGACAAACATCATGAGCTTAAAGTTTCAATTATAAATTGTATAATTTGTATATATTTTCAGGATATTGAGTTGAGAAAGAATAGTGAAATAGCACTGCTATCTGTCATATGATACCCCTATGAAAGTATAGGATTTGTTTATTCAAATATTGTCTCATAATTCGTAAATTTAGGAATATCAAGTTTAATTTAGAAATTGCAAATTGAGGGATTGTACAAAAAAATTGATGAAGTGTCACTTATTAGATTAGCCCTAATTACAAAAAAAAGAACTGTTTTCTAAACTACTCTATATAGGCTATGTGTATATACATTGGGAATGTTATGGTAGTTTTAAATATTATTAATACTTAAACTACAAACACTTAGCCACTTGAGGTCAACTTTATCTTGTAATAACAGTGCTCTGGTTTTCACCTAACAATCACTAGCACCTTTATTTCTTTTTAATCCACAATTCCATGCATATTTCATGGGTTTTAGAACATAAATGCATGAATTGATTAGATAATCAGTTGAATCTCGTAAATATGAACTTTGGTCACCACTGATATTTCCCAAACAGCTCACGCTGAACATTGCCATATTATCCCGATGGTCAATAATAGTGGCAACATACATAAACAAGCTCATGGACACTGACGGATACTTGCATATTTTGGCCATTCTGTGTCAAATTTTGATACCAGAAGGAAACTCAGGTACTTCTACTGTGTAGGCAATAATTTGATTTTCATTGACATCTCATATTTGCTTTGTTTCAGCATAGATCAATACACTGTTTTGCATTGGTATCATTCAGCATAGAATATACAGAATATTTCACAAAATAATTCAGCGGTGATGGAAATATTTTTCTCAAATATTAACCAAATGGAGACAACATATTTGATATGAAATAAATAGAAATAGTTATTTCAGTTTGAGTTATTAAGTTATGTGGTAAAAGTAGACAATCATGTCATATATACTACTTTTGAATGCAACCAAATACTTTTATAGCTCACCATAATTTATTATCTATGTTACTAGCAGGTCATGGGAGATCTGTACCTACTACTGAGTACTGTAGAAAAATTAGGAATAATACAAATGCTATTGTATCTTTTCTGGAATTCATTTGATTGTGTTTTTAACACTTAAAGGGACGTTCTCTTCTGTGACGGTACATAAATTGTTATGTTGTAAAGCAATAACGTCGCAGCATTACATTCCAAAAGTGGAACACATGTTACCGGCCGTCACGTCGTCAGGCTAACGTTGGCGTATGTAACCCAAGCATCTCACGGACGAGAACGTCCCTTTAACACAGTGAATATAAGTGATTAACTGTAATGGTCAATGTTGATGCATTAAATTTTGTTATTTCTTTTACCTAACCAATGTCAAATTGAAGTCCAATCTAACTATCCATGCAATCTTATCTTAGTTTTGTTAAAAAAATACTTGCATTATTGAGACAGAAATATTCTTGTACTTACGTTGATTGTCCAGATGTAGCAACTATTTCGATGTAGCAGTTTTCCATGTCATAAGGTTGGTCATCCTCTTCGATATCAAGCAAGTAACCCTGCATGAGTGTCTTGAAATAATAATCTTGATGACCTGCAATTCCTAAAACAATGGTAGGCAGATTAGCCAAGAAGATCTCATATTTTATTTGTGTAAGTCACAGAAAATAAATTATTGAATGGCTTTTCAAAGGTACTTGGGGGTGTCTGGCTTGATTTAGATATTTGTTGTCAGTATAGGTCATGCCCTAAGGACATCATAAATATTAGAATTTTCACTTTTCACTGTTTGTGAAAATAAATATTGCATATTGAAGGTAATCACCCATTACCTTTGGTTTCAATGTGAAAAATCACATTTTTGCTTCTGATGAAAAACCTAACAATAATATTCTAATATGATATATAATATTCTGATCAATCTCACCAGTTATTTGCAATAGGTAGTAATGTACATTCAACTTAAGTTATATCAATATTCAACGTTTCTAAGAAAAGTTACAACAGAATTTGATGTATAAACTTCCAAACTGCACATAAGTACAATTAGTCCTTAGTTCTCTGATAATCCACTTGGTGGCGTCCAGGTGAATAGCATCTAGTATCTTTAACTGAGTTCTTGTATGATAAAAAATGCACTATTCTGGGCTCTTGCTATGATAAGACAGCACATCTGAGCACTAACTTTCTCCTAAAAATGCAATGAATCCCAATTCATATTAAGAAATGAGGGCAAAAGCAGCTGCTTTAGTTGCACCATAGTGTCACCATGATTTTTTTAATTTGCTTTAAAAGAATGTCTTAAGGTTAGCTTATATCTTTAAATGTTTTGTATATGTGCATAATAACTAATCGCATATGCATTACTGGACAGTATGTGTAAGGTGACCTAGTTATTTTTAGGCTTAAATCAAGTTTCAATAAAAATATAGCTCAAAGTCTTGATACCAATATATGACATATCTACCAAATCTCTTTTCTGACTTTTTCTACCTTTTATTATGCATTTGATAGAAAAATAGTGGAGTATATGCACGGTGACAGATTTTGCATTTTTGTCTTTATTTTTCAAAGTAATTCTTATTGAAATATTTATTTTACTGCACATTTTCTTGAAACAAAATCAATTAGAACTAATGAACATTGGGTGAAAATATTATTAACTAATATTCATATTCTTTTTATTTTATAAAACAGTATGAATTTTACTTAAGGACAATCGCACCATTATCCAGATATTGAAAAATTCAAAGTCCTTCATTTTTTCTCAAATCTTGCAGAAATGTTCAATAATGTTTAGTTTATCATAATTAAAATTGTAAAATAGTTAACCAGGAATACCTTTGTAGATATACATGGCCAAATTAGACTAATTTTGTGGGAATTTTGCAAACTCTGAAAAATGTTTTAAATAGGAAAAATTTAGTTTTTTCTGTACCTCTTTTAATTTATGATGTATAATGATATGATATACTGCTATATGATTGTGAGTGTGTTGAGCATAATAAAGAATGTCAAAATTACCTGTCATGTAAATCTTTAGGTGAATGTATGGAGAAAACACATACAAATCCATTTTAAGTAATTTTAGACCTCAAAACCAATTTTCAGCTTTTCTGGCCAAGTTCATCTGGTGACCCCCTATTTTCATCACTGGAAATAATAGCCTATAGCCTTCTCCATGATATATATCAATTTTAAGATTTTCTGAATATTCAATTTTTGTGTATGCATGCCTGTTCTCAGAGTTTTTCATTTTTAAAGGTTTTAATTTGAAGATTTCAACAACAAAAATGCATATTACTCTATGGAATTTGTTTAAATGCTCCCTAATTTAATTGCCTGTATCAGTGTCCCCCTATAATAGACTTCTAACAGCTTGTAATTTCTTTTATTTGGAAACAGTACGGCATTATGGTGGTATTTAAATTTAGTTTAAAAAACTTAATTTTTTCAAAATCACCTCACAAAGAAAGTGATTTCACAGAAAAGTTTCCATGGTGACCTATACTTTTTTTGGTCGTTTTGGAGCATTTAGAGGTATAACTTTCATTGTGGAAGATTTTGAGAAAATCTGAATACTAGATCTATAATGGCGCGATTGTCCTTAAAACATATTTTTCAATATTCTCTCTGTTTAATGAAAATTGGTTAATTTTACTTTTACCAGTTTTGTACCCTTTCAGTTGAACTGACTCTATATAATTATATATATATATATGTATATATATATATATATATACATATAAATATATATAGGCCAAAGTATAATTTTCACAGATGCATATGTGAGGCATAGGGCCACTGCCAGATTCCTGGCCATTCAATATTGACTAATCAAACAGCACCAACCAGTTGTCTGAGATGTTAAAACTGACATTCCCGCCAGTTCCTCACTTCTTACTGACGTGGACACATATATACTTATTCGCCTTCCCACTACTCCCTTTTTATGCTATACATTTAACACACAAAAAGTGTTAGCGGCATAGGGCAATAAAGACTATAACTCATCACCAGACTTATATAAGTATTATTAACTTTTACCTTATGTTTACCCGTGTTCATATCCTCCTGATATAAATCTTCTCAGGATATCTAACATCTCCAAAGGTTCTAGTAAATGCTCACTTTTATACCTTTCTTTTTCTGGCTTAACAATATAAGTATATAGGGTAATTGAAAGGTTACATTGCATATCATCTTTTCTCCAGCTAAGCTTTTCTTTGATAATTATTAGTTTTGCGATTAGAATACCCGTTAGCTTTGTCACTTCTGTCCTAAATTTTCTCAAAAACATAGGAAAAAGTAAATGGAATTTTGAAATGTTTTGGTTGTCATGGCAACTATGTCACCATGACGACAAAAGTCATTCTCCCTTGTCGTTCCTAACACCATGGGTTTTCGTTTGAGGTGCAACAATGCACACATGCTGTGGTTGCCATATGTTGCCAGGATATGTGCATGTTGTGCGAATGCCAACACTTCAAAATGTGAATTTAAGGTTATGCATACCCTACATATGAGAAAATTAAATTCCTTTCAGTTTTCCAGTGTCTAAAGAGGTTGTGAGGTGATATGATTGTTTAATCAGCATGTGGAATTCTACTAATTAAAAACTATTTCTGTAATTTGATATATTAAGGCAATTAAAAAAGAAGGTGATGATAATAACTCTTTACAACAATATAACCCTGTTACAGCCTAGCTGTATATGTTTATACATACATATACTAATAAATATATGGTTAATTCTCGTGAAACCTGCCCAATTCTCGCAGATGCAAATCGCTCATAATTGTGTGTCTCCCCACACAGAAAGGATGCTCCGAGGGTGATATATCTTAAGCTCTACATGTAATATTAAGGACAATCGCGCCATTATAGAACTGCCATTGACATTTGTTTAAAATTTTACACAGTAATAGTTACACCTATATAGGTATCAAAAATGAAAAAATAATCATAGGTCACCGTGGAAACTTTTCAGCTACAGCAGTTTATTTATCTGATAATTATTCAAAAAATGCTTCAGAAAAAGAATTTTGAAATTTTTCTTATTTGCTTATTATTTTGATAGAACTGATATGATAATGAGTCTAATGTTTTCATTAAAGGTGTTCATGTGTACTCAAGTGAGAAAGAACGACTTTTGTAAAATTTGATGATGTAATATATAGTTTTAATAGGAGAATATGCAAAATAAACTATTTCAAAAATAGAGAAATTTTAAAATAAAGTGTCATACAAAAAAATTGAACATTGAAAATTGCTCTAAAAGTTAATATGACATGCAAATGGATGTAGGCTATAATATCCAGGCAAAAAAACAGGGGGTCACCATACTAATTTAGCCGGCAGAGATGAATATCCATTAAAAAACCTAAAAATGGCTTAAAATTGCTATTTGTTTGTTTTTCTATAAATTCACTGAATTGTTTATTTTAAATGTATTCCAACAATTCTATGTTATTCCTGAGACCCTTACAATAATTTGGATGTATAATATGCCTTCGTACACCCTATATTAAAAGAGTGACAGAAGAAAATGTAATTTTTGTTGCAAACTTTATCTTTCAGTTTTTGCAAAGTTTTCTTAAAATTGGTCATGTTTCCCCATTTCTCCCTTGAAAACTATACCTTTTAGCAAATTTTCAATACCAATTATGAATTCTACATATATTATTGAGTCTTTCTGCAAAATAAATATTAAATTGAGGAACTTTCATTTTTTGGATATTTGGAAAATGGCGCCATTGTCCTTAAGGGAGATATGGGCAGATTTGTGAAAAATCTGGGGTGAAAAGGTCTTAAACCAACTTTTTGTCTAGAATTCAGTCATCCTACTCTAAACATTCCATTTTGTTTGAAAAACATTCTATTTGGAATGTTAATGGAATGTTTTCCCCCAAAATATTACCAAACATCAGATGTTTGGTTACCATGGAAACAACAAAATTTTGCCAATTTTGTCAAAAATTGTAGCCCATTTGGAAAAAACATGACTTGATTGTATTACCAGTCCAAACTAAAAGAGATTATCTTTTGTAGAACAAAAGTTATAAGCTTAATAGCCTTTATGACTTTTTGTTAATTCATATAACTTTTTTTTTATTTCATCACTAAATATTTAGATGAATTATCAATATCCGGGCTTTTTGCCATTTTTAGGAATATTGACCATCCTGTTTTCAACAGTCTGTACATTCCTTGAAAATTATCCAATTTTGATGTGCTTGGTATCATTTGAAAGCTTAAAACATCCTCTTTAATGCCTAATTCCCGCCTGGAGCATCCTTTCTGTGTGGGGAGACACCATTCACTGCGGTACTTCACATGTTGCAACAGGTATCTGAGAAGTTTAGCACACATTGTAGTCACGGACGTTTCCGTCAAATCTGTCTGATCATTGTAGTAAAATACAAGTTAGTTAAATCATTTATTAAACAAAGATGGATTGAATAATTTAGAGAGTGCCATGTACGGTACATAATGTGATAATATGAATGTATAACATAGACTGCCTATGGTTTTAAGTCTTGGAATTACATGTCCTACAAGGCCGTTGCTATGCAACACAATGGGAATACGTCTTACAGCACTGCCATCACTCTCCAAGCAGATGTTTGGCGAAGAAACCCAAATTTTGAGCATCGATTTCTTCTCATTTAAATTTATTACAAACTAAAATTTATCAGATTTTGATTTATTTATGTATTTTCCTTATATCTATGACGTGTTTTTGAATTTACATCATCTATATTATTAGAATGAGATGTTCCCGCACTTCTTTAACATTATGTTAAATAAGGGGCCTTGTCAACAAAATACCAGGATGTAGGCCATCAGAGGACTGTCCCGCAGTGAATAAAGACATTTGAGTCTGCCTGAATTCAGAATAAAATGTATCATCACTGGCCTTGGGTCCCCACTTGCGGGGTCTGTGGTACTCATCGGCATTCTAAATTTGGCTGAGTATTGAGTGATTTTGCTTAAAGTTTGCACGCCAATGAAAGTGAAAAAAATGTGATAATTTGGCTTAGATTCCCACATGGTGTAGGATGGGTTCGTGACATCATGCTTTTGTGGACTAGTTACTAAGGTCAAAGTGGTAAAATATTTAGAGAGGATATCAATCAAATCTTTCTATTTGCACCTGTGATCAGGACTACAAAACTGTTCTGTTCAGGTACTGCTTTTTTCTTTCACTTTCCTTCCCCTGCCCTTGTAAACACTAATTCCCCATCATCTAACACCACTAAATCCCCCCTAAATTAAATTGTTAAATGTTTAGCATGTCTCTTACAAATGAGTTTCAAGACCACATGTATGGACCTTTGCCCCAGAAGTGCAGGTCAGACAACTCTTGGGTTATTCTCTCTTTGAGATCATTTAAATTGGCAGCTTTAAACAAGCTGCTTATCTTTGTACATACATGTTTGAAAAATGCCATGAGAATGGTTGCAAAGATTAGAACTTGAACTTTTTATTCATATAGAAACCATGACTGTGAACGTATGCCTTGTATTTTATAAAAAAAAAATCATTTTTAAAAGTTTTGATTTAATTCTAGCCAATGGGAAAGGTCCCCAGAGGCCTCATTGGCATTAAGTAATGACCCAAACCAATTAGGTGTGGTGCTACCCCATGCCATGTGGGTTTGTTTGTCCTACCTCAACTTGAGCATGAAGGGGGACCTGGGTTTGGAAAGGAGTTTATTGGATTGTTTAGGTGAGCATGCTGCTAACAGCCATTGTGCATTTGTCGATACTGAAATTGAGCAATTATAAGTATTTTATCTACATATTCAGTGTGTGTAGATATTGATTACAGAAAGATTTACGTCCCTTGCCAGGAGGTCTGGAAATGGACCTGAAATCAGGTTTGGGTACTCCTTGCCAGCACGAAAAAGAGGGTATTGGAAAAAGCCCTAGTTCTAGGGTAAACCTCAATCTCGGGGTGTGGAGAAACCCAAAACTTCATAAATAAACAAGTTACAACTCTGTGGGGCTCTCTGGAAACTTTGATGCCCATAGAGGTAGGCCAGCCTTGGCAAGATTGGGGTTGATCTTCTCACCTCAATAAAGACTGTTAATAGTGAACTGAAACCACACTTTGTCCAATATGGCTATCCATCTACTGTGATCAGAGATATTGGACCTGAGTTTGCAACAGAGGAGATTGGTTTGTTTGCTATGAGGATGTGACTTTATCATAATGTTGCAGCAACATTCTGGTTGGCTTCATTAGTTAGTTCTTGTTATGTTCTTTTGATGATTCCCAATTACGTTACTGCAACATACTGTTGTTACATTGCACTGTGATATTATTACAATATTCTGGCAACATCCTTCAACCCAAACAGAATGTTCTTATAACATTCTGCTTTGGTTTTGTCCTTGCCTCACCAAAAAATGATGTTTTAAGGATAGACACCAGTGGTTGGGGTGTGAATAGCGCCGCTCTCTTGCATCACAACCTTAAGATTAGGTTCTTACATTATTACTTTTATGAGGACATAATTAAATTGCCAATAAAAAACCATATCTATTGATATGACTTATGTATTAATAGCTAGAACAAACGCTGTGTAGGCGGGCCGGGAACTCAAAATTCTTAATTTTCAAATTTATTTTTTGAACATCAATATCTCACTTAATATTGAACCTTAACATTTGAAATTTCTAGTACATATTCTTGAGATATAAACGCAGGGAAGCGTGTCTCAGATTCTTAATATATGGCTTAGTTTTTATCGGATGTAGAAAATGAAACTTTATAAAAATCTAAAAAGGTTACCGGTTTTTGGCCGTTTTTGGCCATAAAATTAAATCTAGGACCTAAATAGAAAATCTGAGACACGCTTCCCTGCAAGTGATTGTCCTGAAGGTGTATGTGAAATTTTTTTGTGTGTAGGTCAAGTATTAACTGATATATAGATGTTAAAAAAATAAATGTAAAAAAATATGTTTAAAATTGATTAAATCTAAGTTTTTCGTTCCTTTATAATTCTATTGGCACAAACGGATAGAGAAAATTTTGAGCTTTTGAATGACGTATAATATGTTTGGATCAAAGCAATATTAAAGAATTCATTGACGATTTCTTCGATTCGCTGCTGACCACTGATGTCTATCCTTAATAGCATTCTGATTTGGTGAGGTTTCAACCTCACCATCAACAACATGATTGTTATGTGCCATCTTAGTAAGAAACAAACTGACTAAAAAAGTATGGTTGTAGGTCCTTTCTGTTACGTTGCAAGCTTGCTGGGTAGTGAGCCCTTCATTGTGTTTTATGAACAGGCATACTCATGTTCTAGTACCCATGAATAGTAGACAACTAGTACTTGAGCCTAGAGGCAAGGAAACCTTCGGGATCTATTTTCCTAAGGACTAGGACAAAGGAGTATGGTAGTAGCCCTTCCAGCTTAGCCAAAAGGTCTAGGACCGAGGAGTAGTCTACAGGAGACTCGATAAGAGGTCCTATGCAGTTGAATCCTCTACCGGTACCTTCAGACAAAATAGGGTAAACCTGAGGGGGACCCAGGAGCCAAGTGACACATCCTCGAGCCAAGTGGCCTAAGGCATGTCCGCGAGTTATTTTGATTGGAAATTTTTTCTTTTTTTCCTTCAAGAGAGGTTACATTCCCTAAAATCTTTTACAAGTTAATATTTGTTCTCAAGTTTAGACACTATCCCTCATATAATAAAGGTAAAAACTTATAAAGTAGATTATAGATTAAATCACTTTTAAATTCTTTAAAGAAGAAAGGATGTTGAAGACCATACTCTAAGTAGAAGCTCTATGGCAGGAAGCCTCTTTTTTGTGAATGTTGAACTACAAGTGTAGAACTCTCCAGTTTAAAAGGCAGAGTGATCTAAGATGGCTTCAAAGTCTGATTTGCAATCCTATCAACCTCTCTCAAGTAAATCATGATTCTTATGTGTTTCTGTTTTTTGCTATGGTATTTCTAGAAGTCAATGATAGTGTGCAGTCAGGAAATTTTTTTCTCTGTTTATATTCTATATAATATGAAGTAGCAAAGTTGTAATGAGACACTATTCCATCATGTGTCCATAAAAAAGTAATATCCCTCATCATCCCCTGACAGTAATAGTATATTTGTTGATATGTAAGTGTGAACCACAAACAGCTAACAATTCAATAAGTCAGCAAACTTGAATAACAAATACAGAAGAAATGGCTAGATAGTAAATTATTTGTGTAGGAATGCCTATATTTTGTTGAATGTAATTTAATGAGGAAAATGTTATCCAAATGCACTACAAATTTTTAGTTCTTTTGAATTTAACAATTATTGTATTTTACAAAAACTTCTGTTGCATGAATAAGTTTGATTAGAAGTTTCAGTTGCTATATCCATAAACTATAGTTATAGATGTCCCCAACTACTTTCTTTAGAGATTAATGGGTATACAAACAATATTTAACTAAATATGTAAAAATACCTTAATATTTCGTACATATAATTAACTTTAATATGTTTTGTATGTAAACAAAGAAACTTATTATATATCAACTGGATAATGATGTCAACTAGAGCGTGTGATACTAATCTTTTGTCCAGGATAAATAAACAAATTTTAAAAAGAATCTATGTAATTATGAAGTAGAGTTCAGTTTGGTCAGTTTTCAAAATAATGCATCAATAGTTTGATCATGAAAACATAACAATAGGGAAACCAGGTGAGGACTAGAATATAAACTGGTATTGTGATATTGAAAGGCTTGTAATTTTACATTCCATAGCCATCAACTTCTGACAATTGAAACAACATTTTTTGGAACTGAATTTTCTAGGTCATAGCTATCATAACAATTGGTTGACAGTCAACATTGAATTACATATTCTACCACAATAATCATTGAATTTTCTTGAATTTTTGAAAAGCTGGATAGTATTTGAAGAATTGATCACTACCTGTAGATGATAATCAGATTGCTCGAGTATTGAGTGACAGTCCAAAAATGTGACAGTTTCTGGGATTTCCAGCTTTATGGAAATACCTATTCATGGCTCTAGAGCCTTTATTTAGCTCAGAAATCATGAAAATAAGAAAAATAATCTAAATTCATGCTATAAATGAAATTTTTTCATAGTTTTTATGACTGGTGGGAAAATTTGGATTTTTTTGCATTTTGTTCCCATGGTAACCAGAATGTTGATAGACCTTCCCAACCTGCCAATACTACCACTATACAAATAAGGGTTTCCATGGTAACCATGGAACAAAATTAAGTTTTCAAAATTCGAAATCTGAATCAAGGGACTGCTTGGCTATATTCAGCAAAAAACAGATTCTGAATATCTTAAATAGAAAAGAAGTGGCAGTATATTTCCTGAAATCATATTTGGGCCTTCAATTTTTGGCCTTGATTATGTATAAGTTATATCTTTATAAATAGCAAAGACTGGTCTATTTTAGCATATTTAGCATATCCGACCTTTGTGTCTTCAAATCAACATAATATTTTTTCTTAATTACCTATTTACCTATTTTTTCAGTTTTAGATTCCTCAAGACACCTTGTTAATTTAGTAAGTAAAGTAATACCTCTCTGCACTTCAGTAGGCAATGGTAACTTTTCTTCTTGTACTGCTCCTGACTGATTTTTTCCTGCTGTCCCCTGACAGGATGTAGATGCAAGTGTATCATCAATATCTTGATAGGTTTCAGCCTTAAGACCAAGACGCTGAACAACATGGTCCTGACCACTGTCACAAAGGGCCTTAAAAAAGCCATGAAGTTTCCAGATCGGTTTCTTTTGGAGTAAATCCAGGAGAGCTTCTACCTGGTCACACTCAGGTTTGTCCAACTGAAACAATAAGACATTAGATCAGAAGATAACCTGAAGTTAGAGGATGGTTAAGATTATAAATGTATCAAGTTTAAATAATCCCTCATATGTATATTGATAAGGTCTAAATATGGCATGTTGCAGTCACAATTGTACCTTTATTCTTGCTTGGTCTTCAGCATCTACCACATAAAGTTGTCGTAGGTGTCTCCACAGCTTGGGCAGATCGATCATTTCTGTCAAAGTCACTCGGTTCTTGTTTACAATTTGGGAAAATTGTCTGTTGTCTCGTAGGAGTTCTGCACTGCTGTTTTTCAGCCATGGAAATGGCCCCGTCTGTGAAGATGTGACCTCAGGATTCATATTGAAAGGTAAACCTAATTGGTGAGAGATATTACATCTAAGAATAATATATTTTCTTTAGGAAAACAACAAATGAAGTTGCTTATTCAATGCTGTTAGAAGTTCAAATGTAATTGCAGCTACCTGAATAAAGTGTACATGTCATTCGCTGCCTATTATTAGATTGGGTCTATATAGATTTCAATTGTTGATGGTCTCATATCGAGAATTTCATTAATAACTATGTTTGGAAGATCATTGAAGGCTTTGACTCCATGTATATCTTATGATTATATTTTCATGAAGTATAAACACATACTGCTTTGTCTTTCCGCAGAGACTCTTTGAAAGCATTTGCTCATAATCTGGCCCATGTCTTCCCCTTTCTGTTGCTGTTCTGGATAGTACCTGCACTCCGGGAGCTGATCCAGGAACTTACTACAACCTCAGAATGGATCTTCTTGAACCCTGCCAACAACTTGATGGGCCCTGATGAGTATGTCTCCCTTTTCTATTCTTTGACCTGTGGTTACTTCGGAAGTTGGTTGCATTCTAGCATCAGATCTTGTATTTTCTTGCACTTGAATGGTCCATCATGGTTCATAATCTGTGTTTTCTTCAATGGTTTTGTTGAATGATGCAGATGAATTTCCATTTCGGAGCTTCTTCCTGTTTTGGGGTGTGCTGAGTGACAGTTTTGTGGTCTGCATTTGGAATAGGCACTGTTATTTGCCAAAGTTGTGAAGTGTCCAACAAACTTCGATCAATGAGTCGTCTTCTAGGCTGCAAAGATTCAGAGGCAAAACCTAGAAATATGCACTTAGAAATTGGTTTGCTCATCTATTGTCTCCTTCTTTTGAGATTTGTTACAAGACACCATGATAATACCATGATATCTTGAAAACATTTCCAATGTCCACCTCACCATTAGGACTAGACTACTCTGATGAAGGTTTTTCATTCCATTTCTGGCACTCCACTTTAGTTCATATAATGCACAAGTTGTTATAATCTCACCACAGTCTCAAAAAGGATTTATCATATACGTAAACTGTGTACTCATAAGTGCTTTTACTAGCTTTGTTGCTAACATCACAGAATACAAACTTTGATTCTTTGAAAAGAACAGTAGTGAAATATTTTGAAAGTTAGAAATTTAAATATCAAAACTCAGTACACTGTTAGTCAATGACAAGGAATGTCCTATAACAATAAAGTTACT
The DNA here is from genome assembly GCA_936440205.1 of Lepidonotus clava. Lineage (NCBI taxonomy): Eukaryota > Metazoa > Annelida > Polychaeta > Phyllodocida > Polynoidae > Lepidonotus > Lepidonotus clava. The sequence continues at coordinate 50,510,979 of OW387140.1, read as the reverse complement.
CCCATAATAAGGTCACATACACATATCAGAATATACCCTATAAACATCAAATATATGACGTAGAATAAATGCTTCAGGATGACTGCCTGAGCAGAGGTAACTGAAGTCCTATTTTCCCAATCATTTCATTTTTTAGCCATTAATATATTTAGTCATTCATAGAAATATTATGAGATAGACTTTATCTTAAGCCCCATACTCACTAGGAGATTTTACAGGTGATGGGCAACTGGGAGAATCGGCTGATTCGGCAGATCACCTGTAAGTATACCACATGGAAAATGGGTATGATCTGAATCAGTGCTAAAATTGGCCGATTCTACCCTTAAAATTGGCCTAGTTTAGCACTGATCGGTCGGCCGATTGTGTAAAAATCGGGTATGGGGCTTTAGAACCACAGTTGCCACTACCAATTTTGATACATAAATGAAAATTATGATTTGTCTGACATATCTAACTTATTATCTGCAGTGAGGTCATTTATGTTGAGCCATAAGTTTGATGAATGTAATGCTTGTGCCAAACAGAAAAGACAAAGACACTGTTAGATTATCTTCCTTCATTCCAAAAAGGTTGTATCAACTCCTCGTTGAAATCTTCATTAAAAACACAGATAAAGTGGTCCTACCTGATGCTGCACTGGGTCTTCTTGATCTTATGTAGTCAGCTCACCTTTACAGGTGAAACAGGACAAGAAAATGATAAATGCCAATAATGACATATACTTACAGGAATGGATCTAATGCAGAGACTTTTAAGCTTCTTGGCAGATTTGTGTATTATTGACCAATAGAATGGATCGATAGGTTTTATATACACCTAGAATTCAATGCTTCATCTGTCACATCTGGGATCCAATAGTTAAAATGTTTTTTCTCACTTGTTATAATGTATGTTCAGGGAATAGATCCAAATAGAGATATTATAACAGGCATTGAGAAATTACAAGCCAATCATAATGTTTTTATATAAGATGAAATGATAATATTATATCTAAGTTGACACAGGATGAAACCTCAGCATTTCCATAGAAACAGTTCTACAAAATCTAGGTTCAATTCATGTCAGAAATAATGCCAGATATTTTGTGCTTATAATAACATGGAACGTACTTCTCATAATATATTTCTGGAAGTCTTCATCAAACTTTAGTCTTTAGAGTAGTCATTGCAAACATGATATCTTGAACCTCTAATCATGTTATAGTCCAGGAGCCAAATCCAAAAAATGACTTTTTTCGTCCAAAAAGACGGAGGATCTAAAAGTGGTTTTAAATCGTAGCTCATAACCTGAAGTTTACATTTTGACGTGTTGGCATTTGCGCAACACGCACATTTGGCCGGTATCCATGGCAACGCATAGCAACCACATTATTTTAAGTAACATTGTGAAAAAATAGAAATATCAAAGTAACTTTTCATACATGAGAAAAAGTTTGCATTGTTGTACCTCAAATGAAAGCCCATGGAGCCGGGAACGTAAAAGGCGAACAACTTTTGTTGTCATGGCGACATGGTTGCCATGGCAACCAAAAACATTTCGAAATTTCATCATTTTCACTACTTTTTCCCATGTTCTTTTTGTTATAATGACAATAATTAGGACAGGAGTGATAAAACTATCATTAATTGAAAGCAGAAGAGTCCCCATTTTGTATTCATGGCAAAACATTCCATTTGTTCCATTTGTTACTCTGCCTAGCAACCACGGAAATGTCATCATGTGAATTTGGCAATCAGTGTCCATTTTGGGGCAAATTCAGTGGATTTTTTTAGGTATATATTACAATTCTACAATACATGTCTAATTTGCACTTGCTTATCATCATTATTGATGAATACTTGATACAAAAAATCTTTTTTTACAGAAGAAGGAAGTTTCTTAGGCACTCCAGTTGCCGTAGCAACCATATGAAAGCAGGAGTTGAGCCGTTTTCTAATGGTTTCCCCCTTTACTAATGACCTTTCATTTCTAGAATTAGATCTGAACGAACTATCACTAAAAGTTAAATTTCGAAGACATAACTTCAAATTATTATGGTAAAATGGAAAATATTCCATTAATACTATTGGTCAAAGCATCCATTTGTTCCACTTGTGACTCTGCTTAGCAACCATGAAAATGTTAGTATTTGTATTTGGCCTACAGTGTCAATTTTAGGGCAAATTTGGTGGATTTTCTTAGATACATACAACAACTTTACAAAACGAGGCTAATTTGCACTTGCTTATCATTGTCATTAATGATCAAGACTTTATGCAATAAATGTTTTCTTTTACATAGGAAGGAAGTTTCTAAAGCATTCCAGTTGCCATAGCAACCATATGAAAGCAGGAGTTGAGCCGTTTTTTTATGATTTCTCCCTTTTCTAATGACATTTCATTTCTGGATATGAGATCTGAATGAACTTTGACTATATGTTCATTTTTTTAGACATAATACTAACTTTTTATGCTAAGATTGAAAACATTCCATTGATACTCTTGGTCAAGGCATCCATTTGTTACTCTGCTTAGCAACCAAGAAAATGACATCATGTGGATTTGGCCATCAACGTTCATTTCGGGGCAAATTCTGGTAGATTTTGATAGAAACACATAACAACTGTACAAAACATTGGAAACTTGCACATCCTTATTATCATTTTTAATGATGAAGACTCAATGCAAGATAACTGTATCACACAAGAAAAAGTTTCTATGGTGATAGAGTTGCCATAGCAACCATATGAAAGAGGGAGTTCTGCAGTTTTCTTATGACGTCTACCTTTTCTAATGATTTTTCATTTCTAGATATGAGATTTGCATGTACTATGACCTCATGTTCACTTCACATCAAGTTGGTATGCTAGGAAGGAAAAGATTCCATATTAGTACTGTGCAAAATCTTCCATTTGTTTCTTTTGTTACTCTGCTTAGCAACAAACAAAAGGGCATAATATGTCATCAGCATATATTTGAGGGCAAATTTGGTGAATTTGATTAGATAATTATAACAACTGTACAAAAGATGTCAAACTTGCACTGGCTTATTATCATTTTAATAGCGAGGACTTGAGCCAAGAAATGTTTTTCATATAAGAATTTCAAAATATTAGAAATGACTGTTCTATGACTACACATTCATTTTTCAAGGCATAATATCAAGTTGTTATGCTAAGGAGGCAAATATCCCATTCAATCTTTTTGTAACCAGGGATAAAGCTGTGAGAACTCTATTTCTATGCAGATATAATTGTATACACACAATAATGATAAATAAATATGACTTCTCAAAAAAAACAAAAAAGAACATCATATACATATAATGATTAAAAGATAGAGAAGTATGCAATAAATCTATGATATACATACTACATACAGATAAATTCTTAAGAGCTATTTATAAACTATCAAGATTTCAATGAAATTATAATCGGAGCCAAACGTTTCAGGAAAATGTCACACGCTAGATAAACAATATTATTTTCTGACTGTACTTGTGTTTTTACTGAAATATGGAATATGTATCAACATTTCTAGTTTGCAGTTTCCAAGATTGAACCCCTTGATATAAAACAGTTAGTTCATACTATCAATTTTTAAAAGACAACTACTTGTCTATTCATTGCACAATGTTATTAAGATTGGTCAATACAATCACTTATATATTCAATACAATCTTTACCTGTATAATGTTGAGACCAAGTTGTCCAAATGCTTCTGCAGGTTTCTTCCTCTTTAATTAGTCAATATTGCCATCTTCATCTCTTTCTTTGAAAATCAAGAACTAAGGTTATATTTAACTACGATAAGATTGATGCAATATATCAAAACCAAGTTATGCCTGTGTAAACAAATCCTGGTCAATCTGCTTGTTATAGGTTAGGTAAGTATGTCATACAGTTTTCAAATTGTAAAAAGAAAAATCTACTGACCTCCTCACTGGGAAAGATACAGTAATCATACAAACACCTTCATACAATGATAGAATTGTTCAATTTAGACCATGACATTCTTGTAAGTTCAACCGTCTCAGTGGTAAGATCCATTCCTCAAGATTGATGATCAGGTGTTCATTTGAGAGTATATCAATTTGTACTTGAATTATCTCCCCTTCATCAGTATGTACATTGGGTGACCTCAATCAATCCTCTTCTAGTATTGAATCTGACTTATGTGTCCATGCAAACAGTTCTTCATCAATCAGCCAGGAATGTGTATTTAAGGTAGACAACATGGTTTTCAAAATGCAAAAAAACATTTTACTGACCTCCTCACTGGGAAAGATACAGTAATCATGCACACACCTTCATACAATGATAGAATTGTTCAATTTAGACGATGCCATCCTTTTAAGTTCAAATGTTTTTGTGGTAAGATCCATTCCTCAAGTTTGATGATCAGGTGTTCATTTGAGAGTATATAAATTTGTACTTAAATTATCTCCCCTTCATCAGTATGTACATTGGGTGACCTCAATTGATCCTCTTCTGGTCTTGAATCTGACCTATGTGTCCGTGCAAACAGTTCTTCATCAATCAGCCAGGAATGTGTATTGAAGGTAGACAACATTGTTTTCAAATTGCAAAAACATCTACTGACCTCCTCACTGGGAAAGATACAGTAATAATGCACACACCTTCATACAATGATAGAATTGTTCCATTCAGACCATGCCATTCATGTAAGTTCAAATGTCTCACTGGTAAGATCCATTCCTCAAGTTTGATGATCAGGTGTTCATTTCAGGGTATATAAATTTGTACTTGTACTTGAATTGTCAGCCCTTCATCAGTATGTACATTGGGAGAACTCAATCAATCCTCTTCTAGTGTTGAATCTGACTCGTGTGTCCATGCAAACAGTTCTTCATCAATCAGCTTGGAATGTGCTTTGAAGGTTTTGAAATATCTACTGACCTCCTCACTGGGAAAGATACAGTAGTCATGCAAACACCCTCAAACAATAATAGGATTATTCAATTCATACCATGCCATTCTTGTAACTACAACTGTCTCAGTGATAAGAGCCGTTCAAAAAGTCCATCTTTCCCCTTCTGCAAACAGTTCCTTGTCAATCAGCAAGGCATGAGAATTAAGGTATACAATGTGGTTTCAAAATTGAAAAAACATCTACCGACCTCCTCACTGGGAAAGATACAGTAATTATGCACGCACCTTAATTCAATTATATAGCTGATGAAATACTAGTGTTCAGTCTTCCCCATCAGAATATATCGCCTCAGATACAGGAATATTTGTGCAGCTGTCTTTGCAACCACAAGCATCAGTACAACAGAGCCCATTTTTAACGCAAGAGCAGCGCCGTGTCTCACAACTCTTTGTGCATTTGCATGATATGAGCATAGTTAGGGCTACTGGTGCAGGTGGATCACGGTTCCAATCAAGTTGCAAGTCTTTGTCTGTCATGATCCATCCATTTCCATTTGGTGATGGTAGTTCAGGATGTGAGACCAGTGCATTGCGCCAAATGGCAGCCTGGAAGTTTGCACGCTCAACATGTTTTTTCAAAGCACCTTGGGTTGGAGGTAGCAGATGAGATTGGGGATTTTTGGATTTGCAGAATGTTTCATACCTTGCCTCATTTACACTGTTTGACTTGCTGTTGTAGAGTTTGCATACAAAATGCTCTATTCCTTTCAGTAGATCTTGATCAAATGGAACTTTTTGTCCGAGTTTGCCAAGTACCGCTCTGTGAGATTCTGATGAAACTGCAAGGTCCCATCCTTGTTTTTTTCCCCGACCAGCAAATGAACTAACAGAATCACAGCCTGTTATAGCATGAAGTCCTGGCAGCATGTTGCATATATCTGGTCCGAGTTCTGTGCTTAGGTCGGAGATGTTTACAACACGAGAGTTGGTCGAGGTTCCTGAAACTAAGAGTATCTCAGCAGGGATCAAATGTTGAACATGACAGGCAATGACTTCAACATCAGTATCTGATGACTTGATGGTGACAACTTTGTGGCCATTGAGAGCAGCATGCAAGGAGTGTTGAAACATTCTGGTGTCGGCTTCTTGGTGACTTGATTCGAGGGATGGAACATTTTCACAATCAACTGTCTTTCCGTCTGAAGTCAACTGCTGGCATTTGTCATGCTTTGTGACGTAGATCGTCTTGTCTTCAAGAACCTTGGCATATTTGTTTTCTGTCCACTCTTGAGCAAGGAATGACAGGAGTGATTGCTTGTTTTCATCAACGGACAGAAAACGCTTCCATTGCAGAGGGCACTTTTGGCTTCCTGAAGACACTGCAATTCGAATAGGCTGAAGAACTTCTCTGCGTGCCCTTTCTGGATGTTTTATTGACCTTTGGTCATACATTTCTCCAACAAAATCTATGCGAGGGGCATCTTTTGCGAGTTTGACCATCCTATGAAGAAGAAGGCTTCCAAGTTGACCAAAGGTAGATGGAACATCAACCACTTCCTGAATGAATGCCATGCCATCAATTATCAGAGCAGTTGATGGGGAGAGAGGGATATTTGATGCAGGAACTGTTTTCTTTTCCAGTAGGTGCTGCAGAGAAGACTTTGATGTTTTTTTCAGGCTTCCATCTACAGATGAGAGAGCCCATGGCAGATCGCCGAGTTCATAAGAGAGAACTTCTCTCATATCCATCTCCCGAGTCTGAGCAATAACAAGGAGACGTGCGAAGAGTGTGCTGTCTGCCTTAATCACTTTCTCCTTGTCTGTAGTTTTTGTCTTCCTGTGTATGAAAGCGTCATCAAATGCTTTGAGGTTTGACCGTTTGATTGGTGCAAAGAAATCTTCTTTGGCAGTGTAGATTCGTTCATCTATGAAACTTTGAAGGGCCTTGTCACCTGTTTCTCTTGCGGAAAGCAAATCTTTGGTTATTTCTTCATTTGCCACTACTCCTGAAGCAAGGCTCCTTAAATTCTGAGAACTGTCAAAGGGGTTGTTTCCCCAACCAATGATGGTTTCTTTGACAGAATGCACATCCTCTTCATCCTTTGCCATTCTTCCTGGTCTGAGTTCCTTGTGTTCTCTTTGGGCTGTAGAAGAATCACTCAGGCTTCTCAGTTCTTCAAGAACAGATGCCCGTGTATGTGCTGTAACTAGCCATTGTTTTACAGCTGTAGGTTTCTGGGTGAAGCCAACGATCCCCCCGGGACATTTTGTACTGCGGTTAACTGTCTGCTCAATGGTTTGGTCAATTGGGATTCTGTTGAATTTTCCATGACCTCTCTGTGACGTGAATTCTCCCCTCACCATTTGACGATATGCATCAGGATGCCTTTCCTCTAGTTGAGTCATTTCTACCCAGTAGACTGGTAGGTATCTAGCATAGTGGCACTTGTCATATGCAAAGACCCAGGGAAAAATCTCCCTTATGCAAGCAAGATGTAGAGCCCAATCACCTTCTCGTGATGGACGGATGAAGCGTAGAAGAAGCAGGATCATCTTCATGTAGCTGATCCAGAATTCTTTCATTGGGCCGTGGGGTACAGTGAGATACTTTTGGTAGAGGTTGAATAAGTCCTTAAACTGAGGAAGACTTGTAAGACAATCAAGACCACTTGCATCCAAACACTCCTTCAGCTTTGTGAGATCATTTGAAATGGCTCCAAGATCTACCGCATGGATTTCACTCTCTGATAGCCATTGACAGAAACCCTGCCAGGAGAGTCTGAAGATTGCTTCAAGGACAACCTGCAATTACAATAAAACATGCATAGCATTAATTACTTACAAAAGAATTTTCATTTTTGTATCAATCTTTCAAATTTGTTATGGCAATGCTTTTTATTTCTTTTTAATTATCATATGTTCTGCAATGAGATTTATTGACCATATGTTGGGATACCTCCAGATGAATAACTAACCTTGTGCAACCGGACAGCAAGGTTGTAATGCCTTCCTTCAAGTACACCAGAGACAGAGCCAGAAGCTAGAGCTCCACTCTCGATGAGGAGATCGGTCAGCCCTGCATCCCCAAATCTCTTGCCAATGACACGTAGAAATGTGCAAGCAGTATGGAATGCTCCCATGCGAAGGACTATGCGATCTGCAAGAAATTCATTTTGCCATAGAATCTGAATGGCTTTTGCATACAGTGCTTAGTCAAATACCACGACACAATCTCTCTGACCCAACTCATCTGCCATTGAAAGACTTCTTTTCAATGCATTATACACAGTCTGAGGATCCGAGGGAGTTGAATTGATCATGTTGCAATATCCAATGATACTGGTAGGAATTTCCTTTCTTGAACATGAGGTATTGAATCCTGTCCAAGATGGAACACATTGACAAGAAGATGAAGAATCTTGCATGTTGGCATCAATAGGGCATCTTGACATTAACCATGCAAAGTCTTTGTGCTCTACTTCCAGATTTTCTGAGGCATCAGTTGTCCCGTACTGATCAAGTGGCTGTGGTCCTCGTTTCTGTTTTAGAGCGAAGTCAAGTAGGGGAGGTGACTCAGATTTCAATGTCCTTTGGCGTGTCTTCTCTAGATGACTTTGTACCTCATCCACAGTCTGAAGGTCAGTTTTTGGCTGAACAACAATTCCATTCATGGCATGTGTTGTTCTTTTTCCATCAAGGGTCTCCTCTTGGAAATCAATGTTGTCCCAGCAAAACACCGCAGGAACATTTGGTAGGCAAGCACTTGGTAGGTATTTCCCATCTAGCTCATTCTGCAGATGCACTTCTGCTATAGCTGTTTCTATTTCCTCCAGCTGTGTGTAAGACATACCATGCCCACATTTGTTAAGAAGTGTAACAGCCTCCTTAGATCCCGTAATAGTTTTTATTGCCATTGGCAGAGCAACATGTTTTGGAGTTTTGATCCTGCCATGGCTAGCACAATACACAATATCTTGTGCAATAGATGACACTTGCATACTCAAATTTTCTGGCACTTCAACTCGTTCATCTTGTCCTTCCTGTTTGCAGTAGCCCATTGGACTTATAGTCCATGCAATGAGATTGTAGAGGTGATCAGGTAGAGCAAGATCTTCCCCTCGGATGTCTCCAGCTGTTGGTGGCCACTTACATTTTTTTTCCATACTGAGAATGTTTTCTCTAATTCCTTTGGCAGTATTGAAAATCTGGTGATCTTTATCCAATAGACACTCTTCATTGTTGATCTCCTGACTATCTGATGCAACTTCTTTTGATATTCTTTGCAAATGCTCAAGGACAAAAGGTACTGTGATGTCTGCTGAATAGACATATTCTTCCTTTTCTTTCTCTGTCAGCTGCCAGAATTGAATGCGGGGGCCATATTTTGTTTGAAGTTTCTCTTTCAGTCGACATTTTCTTAGATCTGTATGAATTCCATGTTCCCGGAGAAGCTTTGTGTATTTTTCAAAAAAGTCTGAGAGATTTACAAAGTGGAAATCAGAAAATATAACCTTCTCAAAATCTTGAAATAGCTTTTCTTCAATCTCTTCCTTGGCATCCTTCAGGCTTTCTATGCTGGCTGTCTCAGCGGGCTTCCTGCAGTAATCTCTATAACATGCATGGTGATATTTGACTTGCTTTGCTATAAGATCCTCATTTCTGATCTGAAGTAGAAGCTTTTCATCCCCTTTTGTATGTGCATAATCTTCAAGGCAAGTCGCAGCTTGTTTTGTAGAACAAGAGGAAAGGGGCACTTTTGACCTTGAACCTTTCGTGTATCTTTCCTTTTGACACAGAATACAAAGGTTGAAATCATACTTTTGATTCATCCGAAGGCTCTTTGGTGGTGGTACAAAATTCTCCTCAGCAGAATTCACAAACTTTCTTTTAGCATTGTCTGTATTGGTATCTCTTACACGGGTATAGTTCGCATAACATTTACGATGATAATGACCAAATGGACCCTCATCCCACTGATCTGACATTCGAAGAGCAATATCATCTTGACGGAAGAAAGCAGCCTTTTTGAATGTAGACCAACTGACGGCAGTAAACGAACTCTCTGGAGTGGAATCATCGTCCCTGACATGGCAAAGACACCTACGTATTTCATGTGGTGAATCTCCCTGACCGTTCATGACTGTTTGTTATCTGAAAAAAAATTGTAAAAACAAGCCTAGATGTATTACCCTTATCACTATTGCCACATGTAAATGAAGTGCTTTTTTTTGTCCAAAGGAAGTTTCCCTTTTTAAGGTAATTTCACAGTATCAATTTTTTTCTTTAAAAAATGATGGTTTTGTCCTCTTATTGTAATTTGCCATTATTGTTCCATTATTGTATATGTTCTCTTACCTGGTGTGTGAAATGCTTAAATCCTGTTTCATGAAGTGCACCAATTGTATAATGAAATGTGTTGATGTCATGTTCCCATGTCTATGAGGAAATCAAAACATGGATTTAGAATTAGAAAACTGAGCCAAATGCTGTACATGCTTTCATCAATGCCCAGTTGACCTTGTTTGAATGGCCTTGACCTCAGTTGAAGATCAACTGGATACCTATTTTACACCATTAAAAACCTAAGCTAAATTTATGCATATTTGAAGAATTCATTGTTAAATATTTTACGATAAATGTCTGTCAACCATGGTTTCAGGGTCAAATATCTGTAATTGTTCTTTGAATTGAGCTTCACTATGACTATCAAACAAAGTCCTACAAATAAAGACCAACATAGATTCAAGGATATATGGTGAGAGAGTTATAAGCTTACCTCTGTTGATCTAAAGTATCACCACGTCAAATAATGGATGTCCATATTGGTTGCCATGCTAATAATGGCCACTTAATTTTACGATCTGAAAGAAAAAGATATTGCTGTATAAAAGTTCTTTACCTGGTCTTACTACAAAAATTATCTGTGAATTCAAGGATTTTTTAATGTTGAATTGTCTGATTTTGCCATACTCTCTGAAAATAACCTTCTATTTTGCCACCCTAACCTTGGCTCAAGGTCAAATATGTGTATGCAATGTATGCTCCTTACATATGACTATATTTGGTAAAAATTTCATAGTTCTATCTTGTTTACTTTTTAAGTTATGACTGATTAAGTGGTTTTCCCTGTATTTTTTCATAGTTTTACAGTTACCATGGAAACCTGTTGAAAAACTCAAAATCCAGATTGGGGACTACTATAGTCATTTTCAGAAAGTCCATATAGCCTAATATACTCTGGTTGAAAATTCTCTGAAGTTGTTCAGAAATGCTGATTAAGCTTCTAATTATTCTGAAACCATCCTAATCTATCTCCTCAGACCAAACAAAATGGCTACCTACACCCACATTTTAGTCTTTTTTACTTTACAAACTTCACTTTTGCATAAATAAGGAATTAAAATTTGCAAACACTGCATACAATGCAGTAGGGAACACAATTGTGCATCCTTTCATGTAAATAGTTATAGTTAGTTATGAAAATTGGAAAAGATACTCACATGAAATGGTTGAATGGCTGTTTGTTTACAACTTGAACTTCCTGTGATGTCACAGATGAATGATGTCATGGTAACATGTGATGTCATAGACCAGGAAGGGATTTCCCAACAGAAGGGGGAATCCCCAAGTCTAAGCCCATAGTTTTTTGCAAAACATGCTCTAAGGACTACTGAAGTATGCATTGATTATGAACTTTAAGCAGGCTCACATACCACCCGGAGGTTCTTTTCTTTCATGTTCATGACATGAATTTACATTTTATTAATTTTGTGAGGATCTAGGATTTGTTAATACATGTATATTTTATGTTGCTATGGCAACAAGATGACTACAGAACATATGCTTTTATAAACATAAATAACTTACATTTGTAATTTTCTATGGTTCTATTTTCATTCAATGACGAACTTCAGGTATTAGTTTCACAACCTGCAAAAATGCTTAGTAGAACAATAGTCCTGATATGTGGTTGCTATGCAATAATCAGATTTATCCCTAGTTACGAATAGAATGTATGGAACATTTTCCTTCTGAAAATATAAAACTTCATGTCTTGCCTAGAAAAATGATCATTTGGTCATAGTACATGCAAATCTCATATCTAGAAATGAAAAATCTTTAGAAAAGGTATACGTCATATGAAAACTGCAGAACTCCCACTTTGATATGGTTGCTATGGCAACTTTATTGCCATAGAAACATCCTTCTTGTGTGATACAGTTATCTTGCATTGAGTCTTCATCATTAAAAATGATAATATGGATGTACAAGTTTCCCATGTTTTGTACAGTTGTTATGTGTTTGTATCAAAATCCACCAGAATTTGCCCCAAAATGGACGTTGATGGCCAAATCCACATGATGTCATTTTCTTGGTTGCTAAGCGGAGTATCAAATGGATGCCTTGACCAAGAGTATCAATGGAATGTTTTCAATCTTAGCATAAAAAGTTAGTATTATGTCTTAAAAAATGAACATATAGTCAAAGTTCATTCAGATCTCATATCCAGTATTGAAATGTCATTAGAAAAGGGAGAAATCATAAAAAAAAAAAACAGCTCAACTCCTGCTTTCATATGGTTACTATGGCAACTGGAATGCTTTAAAAACTTCCTTCCTATGTAAAAAAAAACATTTATTGCATAAAGTCTTGATAATTAATGACAATGATAAGCAAGTGCAAATTAGACATGTATTGTAGAATTGTAATGTATACCTCCAAAAATCCACTGAATTTGCCCCAAAATGGACACTGATTGCCAAATTCACATGATGACATTTCCGTGGTTGCTAGGCAGAGTAACAAATGGAACAAATGGAATTTTTTGCCATGAATACAAAATGGGGACTCTTGTGCTTTCAATTAATGATAGTTTTATCACTCCTGTCCTAATTATTGTCATTATAACAAAAAGAACATGGGAAAAAGTAGTGAAAATGATGAAATTTCGAAATGTTTTTGGTTGCCATGGCAACCATGTCGCCATGACAACAAAAGTTGTTCTCCTTTTACATTCCCGGCTCCATGGGCTTTCATTTGAGGTACAACAATGCAAACTTTTTCTCATGTATGAAAACTTACTTTGATATTTCTACTTTTTCACAATGTTACTTAAAATAATGTGGTTGCTATGCGTTGCCATGGATACCGGCCAAATGTGCGTGTTGCGCAAATGCCAACACGTCAAAATGTAAACTTCAGGTTATGAGCTACGATTTAAAACCACTTTTAGATCCTCCGTCTTTTTGGACGAAAAAAGTCATTTTTTGGATTTGGCTCCTGGACTAGTTAACCTTTGCCAGGACCAAGCTGCTGGCAGCCTTTGTAGTACAAGGTAACTCCCGAATTTCAACTAGTGTCATGATGGTGTCTCATATCTTGGGCAAACTCAAAACCCAAACTAATGCATTATGGTAAAGTTAAATCTTGATATAAATTGGTGCTATTGCCGAAACCTCTTAAACCTCTAATTTAGTAGAGTGCACAAGCCCTAAGTTTTGAGCTTTACACTGTTCCACATTATAGCCTATTGGAGTGAACTTATAAGACTGAGACAATGAAGGATTAGTTGAAAGGCATTCCTTATTTTCAAAATAAATCTAAATAACTTAACCCACTAAAATACAAAAGGTGCATGAGTTTAATCTCAAGCTAAGAATAAAGTGGTCCTACCTGATGCTGCCCTGGGTCTTCTTGATCTTACGCTGCCAATACACCTTTACCAGGTGAAACGGGTCAACCAATGATTAACGTTGAAACCAAGAGTGATATTTACTTACAGAAATTAATCTAAGTAGGTAGTTTTAACCTAGTTTATGCAGTGTTTGGCAATGGAACGGACGGATAAGTTGTATATTCAAACTAAATGAAATGCCTATTGTGTTAAAATTTCAAACTCTTAGTATCAATGGTTCTTCTTACCCACTAATATGTTCAAAGAATAGATCTAAATATTGGTGTTATAACTGGCATAGAAAAAATGCTAGTTAATCATAATGATTTTAAATCACAAAAAGGTAACATAATTATATAAATTGACACAGGATGAAAGCATGTCATATCCATACAAACAGTTATATGAAATCTAGGTTTATTCCACATCCAAAATATTGCCAGATATTTGTAACCAGTCATGGGATATGGTAACCTAGAGGGGTATTGGGAATTTGCTGAAAATCCATTATTAAGTGAGTTATTGATAATAAAATGTTAATAATAAATGTTAATTCATTTTATAGAGGTCTGCATATTTGTAGTAGTACAGATGTTCGAGTTGAAAAAAAGCTGTCCTGGAGGAAAATATACCCAAAACTGACAGCAAACTACTGATACAAAACTCCAATCTCTTTAGTATAAAATCCTCCACAGAATTATACCTTGCAATGAAATCCTTTTCAAAAGGAAATGTGAAGATGCACCGGTTTAATTTGCAACTTCTGTGGACCCAAAGATAATATCTCGCACTTTCTTTCCAAAAATTGTAAAGAAGTGGCTGAAGATGTCCTTCCCTTATCTATTGATAATGAAACAGAAGAAGGTCTCTTGTTAAATAATCCAAAGAAGACTATCAAAGTGAAAGACAAAAGTTTTCTTGTACTAAATATAAAATTTTACATTTATAGACCATGAATGTTTCAAGCAAGGAGCCAGTGAATAAAAGTTCCAATAGTGCCGTGATCCCCATCAGCCAACTCATCACTATGCCAAATTGCATGTGATTGTATTCATTAGTTCAAATTATATATTTTCTAATGAGTCTAATGGCTGGCCATGGTGGGGATCACGGCACTATTGGAACTTTTATTCACTGGCTCCTCGCTTGAAACATGCATGGTCTGTAAATGTAGAATTTTATATTTAGTACAAGAAAATTCTCTTCCCTTCACTTTGATATCAAAGGGATTAAGAGGTGACAATTTCAATTCCTTAAATTTTCTATATAATTTTCTAGGCATGAGCACTGGTTAAATTAGAACTAATATCAATGTTAAAACAAATAGACGTAGCAATGAAACATCAAATTTAACGGTACATTGGTCTATGCCCACTAGCACCACCTGGTTAGTAAAATAAAATTTCTCTAATTTAAAAAAATTGACTATCAGGCATTGGTAGGGGCCTAAGTCCACTCAGAGAATCACCAAACATCACTCCTCTGGATGAAAAATTAACAAGGTCAGGAAGAAATGATTTATGCTGGAATGTACCCAGGCTTAAATATTCAAGAGACTTTGGTTGTTTTATTTCATCAGTAACCTATACTTTTTCTGGTCTCTAATTGTTGGGGAGGTCCCAAGGTACATCTTTAGAAATTGAAATAATGTTTTTTTTGTGGACGTCACGCACAGATACTCAATTCCAGGCTGACAAGGCACCAAAGAAAGTTTTGATATGAACACTTTATTAAAGCTCAAAGAGAACTACCTATAATCAGAAAATCTTATGTACATCTTTGTTAGCAATAAATCTAACATATAAAATACAATTTGAAAGAAAGATGAATTTCACTGGCCCCTCCCTTTAAACAAATAATCTAGATATATTTGAATGAGCTCAGCAATTGGAAGGGAAACTTGAACTAGAAAAGCAGATCTGTATACAAGAAGGAAAGTAGATAAAATTTAGAATGTTGGAAAGTAATCGTGAGAAACTATAATAAAATCACAAAGGTTACGCTTATGCAGCAGAAAGGTTAGTTAACTACAAGTACTGTTTTGTCCTGTCTCGTCTCGTTAGAAATGTGTATGTGATGTGACAAGACATCTCTATGTGTCCCACACACTCTTTTTTATTAGAGGGTAATAAGTTTATTCCTGAGCATCACTTATGGGAATGTTTGTTCCAACAATTGCTGCACCAGCAATGGATTACTGACTTATAGAATATGTTTATTTGGCTTAATTACTACAAATTTGGCATTAATTGACTCTTAATGCACTAAAAAGTTGACAAAGCCCTACCTGGTGCTGCCCCAGTGATGTCCTCTCATGGGTTCTGCATACCTGCAACAAGCAAAACAGGAAACAATTGTAAAATAAAAACAACAAAACTGTAAAATTGAAGTGCTCTGGAACTCTAAAGCTAAAATAGATTATTCCTCTTATGATTTGAAGAACATCTTTAATTTCCCATCCAGACAATTCATAAAGAAAAACATAGATTCAATCATTGATATAACAGTGTTTTTGGATATTGTGACGTTCTCCGGTAAGTCGGGGTTGCCGATTCTTACAGCAGAGGAACGTGGGGATTGTTCGGGTCTCGGGGCGGACGGGGAATCCGGGCCAAGAACTGAGATGTGTTTTTAGAGTCGTGCCTCGCGCACGAGGGGGGTTGAGCGAATCGGTCGGGAATCGGTGCTCGATGTCAAACGGAGGACTGCGGGGAAGGGAAATTGTGGTAGGGGTACGGGTCGGCCGGGGTTCGTCTCGCTCTATCTCCCAGACCAGCATTCACCCCTACCGGGCGGTCCACCCCTCGTTCCCGCTCCGCGGGGCCGTCGGGCCGACGGTCGCCTATTGTTTGGTAGCGTGGGGCCGAGCCTGCCGCGCCCTAGTCCCCGCGGACTTCATTCCTTCGTTCCGCCCTTCATGCCTTCGTGCCATGCTGCGCCTACGCTCTCAGAATGGTTTCGGGCCTTCGTGCCCTACTTCGGTCCTCCGTTCCTCGTTCTCGTTCCTCGGGCCGTCGGGCCCCCTACCCTAAGTTTCTCCTATTTATCTCGAACTTCGACTGTTTTATCCTAACTTCTGGTTAATTGCTCGGATCGGCTCATCTTAGCGGTTGTTTCAGGAAAGAAGACACGTCTGGACACAAGGAGAACTGTTTATTCGGGCCTCACCGCCCCTTTATATACCCTAGAGGTCAGCCCTGATTGGCTGCTTTCAGTCACGTGATCTACAACTGACGTCACTTCCGGTTTACATTCTCGTTTCCGGTTTACATATCACTTCCGATTTACATCTTTCCGGGTCTCGTTCCTTTACATATTCGTTCCTTTACACTTTCGTTCCTTTACATATTCGTGCCTCTTTTTCGGGCTTTTTACACTTTCGTTCCTTTTACATATTTCGTTCTTTTACACTTTCGTTCCTTTTACGAACATATATACCTTTTATAATATTACCTTATTTTCTCTTATTTTGATCTCTACATATTTGGATGAATAGGCATTCATCACACCCTCCCGCACCTTCTTGAAAGGTGGGAAAACACGTCTTACAAAATTTCAAAGCAGTTCATACAGCAACGGCAACAGGACATACTTTAAAACCAGAAACATTTTAAACTACCAATCCTACGCTCCTTATCGGTAGAGGAGGAGGTGTCACCCTCTGTCCTCTCCGGTCTACCTCGGAGGGCCCCCGGGGCCTATCCGGCTAATTTTTATTTCTCTTCTTTCTTCTTTCTTCGTTTTTCGTTTTTCGTTTTTCTCGCTTCTCGGTCAAGTTCATATAATTCGTTTTTACATATCCTAGTCTTTTATATATTTTTTTTATCTTCGTCATAGTTCTTATCCTGGGTCTATCAGGACCCGTACTGCACCTTTTTCTCGTCTTTAGGATGAGCGAGCCGGTCGTGGCTCTCCCACCCGGGACTGGGGATCGGTCGTGACCCCGTCGCCCCCGCTCCTTTCCTCTGGGCTCCATATACTTAGCCCCTCGGCGTTTTTCCTCGCCTTTACCCTCATTAGGACAGAGGGACCGGTTGTGGTCCTCCTGCCCGGGGCCATGGGTCGGTCGTGACCCGCAATGCCCCTGTTCCATTCGTTTTTCGTCGTCCAGACGTTTTTCCCCTAGTTCGGGCGGAGAATCGGTCGTGATTCTCCCACCCAGAGCGAGGGTCGGTCGTGACCCTTAGTCCTCTCGACCTTTTGTCCGTTTTTCGTCGTCCAGACGCCCTCCGTTGTTTTTGGGCAGAGAATCGGTCGCGATTCTCCCACCCGGTCGGTCGTGACCCCTTGTTCTTTCCGTTTTATCACTCTTCTCAGGGTTCTTTTGGGTGATGATGATTTGAAGATGAAGTTTTGTAGAAAGACTGAAGATTTCTTTACAGAAGGAATGTTGTAGAAAGAATGTTCTTTTCTAGACTTCGCGCCCTCAGTCGCCTCGGCATTCGGAGCCTCCCAATGACTTTTCACGTTTGGCAAGGACAACATGTTCGAGCCAGAGGACGAGGTACCCAGCGGTCCAAAGAAGAAATGGCATTGGATGTGGAGAGGAACTTAGTTCAACCGTTAAAGTTCCAAGTGGAAGCTTCAGCAGATGGCGTCGCGGGGTTCGTGCTATCGGTCACAGTGAAACTCTGGATGGAGTTTGGGTGAAGGTAAGTTTGTGAAGACTGGAATTATTAATTGTTGATGATGTGTCCGTTTTCCGTACAGGAACTGAAGTTTGACTTTCTGGCACATGTCCTCGTGGTTAACCCAGCACCAAGACGTTCGGCTCTCGACCACGCCGACACACTCCAAGATTTCAGAGACAAAGGAAGATATCGGAGAGAGAGAGTTCAATGTAGTTAATAGGGTATTTTCGTCACCGTTCCGGGCCCAAGTGGCATGTCAACAACCGGAACGGAGACCCGATGAGAAGACAATTTTCTTTTTGATGAGGTTTCTTTGATGACAGGAGCCGGCGCCTCTCATCCCTCCCCCCCCGTGAGCAACGGTAGGAAGACAATCCTTCTTGGGGCGAGAGGGAGGCTCCTTCGTTCTACTGATGAGATGATTTTCTAAGAAGAGGATTCCTACTCCGGGCACTCGGGCCCTCGTTCGTCTTTCGGGCTCTCGGGCCCCGCTCTGCTTACTAAGTTTTTCTTCCTCCCGAAGGACCGTGTTCGTTGACGATTTTCGTGAGATTGTAATACCAACAAATAGTTCGTAATAAAGGTAAGTTTAAGATCCAGTCTGGTTTGATTCTGGGGTAAGGCCACAGTCTTCATAAGCGCCATGCCAATTTATATGAAACCATTCTGAGCGCCTTGACACGCGCCGTCGGTAAGTTGAAAATATTGGTGAGAAAGGAGAAGGAGAAGTTGTAGAAAGGGAAGATGGAGGACATCAACTGGGATCTGCACCCGACGTCAACTTTTGAGATCCGGAACGGGCCCATCTCAGCCAGCTTCAGGAGACTGGATCTAGAGAGAACTCATCCAACGTCGAACTCCAAGTCAGGGATGAAGGATCGCTTTCCGTCGTTCTTTGCAGACCTCTTGAGTCGTCTATCGAGGCATCCGAGGCCGACGTTCCAAGCACCACCTCCCTATATGTTTCAAAGACTATTTTGTTCCGTTCGTCGGGAAGAAGACATCAGGAAGTACGACATGGAAGCAGTCACTGTCGTTACTGCAGGTAAGATATTAATGTATAATTTAGTAAGTCTATTAACTTAGTTTTGTTTATGTATTATTTTAGTGGGGCACGAGCGAGGGCCTTTCAGCTACCGTCCCTGCCCGCCCCCGGTCCTCCGGGAGACATCTACCATTCGCCGTAGTCCTTTCACGACTCGCTGCATCGGTCTTGGCATGCTAAAACCAGCATCCAGGTCAAGACTTTCCACTCTACTGCTCTCCGTATGCGGCAAGAGGCTGAAGACAAGGAAACACAGAATGTGGTGGTATAACGAATCGGGGCCCATCCGGTCCAACATTCTGGGTGATCCATCCAAGAGCAAGAAGCCCGAGAAGTCCAGACGAGCCGTGGAAAGTTCGTTTTTAGGTGCCGCTAGAGGACAGAGGTCGTTTTTCACTCGCCTCCAGATCCCTCAAGGCAGCACGGGAAAAGGGTTCCAGTCTTGGCCCGTGCCAGCCTTTCCTCCAGCGGCGAGTCGCCGGTCCACCGGTACCCTATTTACCCCGGCACGACCGTTGACTCAAGAATTACACAATACTGTTCGTTCGTTCTGAGTTCCTTTCTTCGATTCCACCTCCTTGTTTTACTCTCGCTCCTCTTGGTCACTCGGACGGGTGCCGGGTGTCCGTCCGACCCCCCGACCAAGTGACTCTCGCTCCGACGTTCCGTCACTATCCTTTTTTTCTCGTTCCCTGGGCCGCCCGGCCCGCTATCTGTCCGATTTCTGCGACCGGACGGTCCTACTCCACTTCCTTGGTCCCAACCAACGCAACGGGGCTCCTAGGAAGAAGCGAAACGGCTACACACTTGCTTTTCCTCCAAGCGCCTCCTCCCGTTCCGTATTGCCCCGCAGGCCTGGTAAGTTCGTTCCAGATATGGACCTTCCAGCTTGCTGATTACGATCAACACCTCCTAACACATGCGGTTTCGTTCAATTCCGCAAGAAGAAGATTCCCATGAAGAAACTACCTAATTAGTAAGAATACTTGAGATGAGAATATTCGAGCCCGCCAGTCCGTTCCCGATGTTTTAAAGCAAAGTTTCGGGCTCATCCAGCGGTCTCCAGGAAAGTTTTTGTCCGGGCTTCGGACTCCTGTGCGGCTCAGGTACCTCCGCCTCGGCCCGGTCCTTTCCCTGGGGGTTTAACACTATGGGTGAGGAGCCAACGCCCCGTAATCCCTCCCCACCCGACTCGCGACGCGCCATTTTCCGCTTCTGGTTCCGTCGCGCTATCTTCCGTACAGGACTCTAAGCAGCATACACCGTTCTCTCCTTTTCGAGGCTTTTCATCCTTCTTCCTGATGTCGGGCCGGTAGAAGCAGCCTCTCCTCCCTGGCCGGGAGCTCGAGAAGTTGGTCCACTTGTCTGCTCTGCTTTTCTACCTCCCTCGTCGCCTTTAACAAGTCGTCTAACTGGTCTTCGTTTTTATACAACACTAAAGTCTGAGCCAACGGGACGGTTCGGTTGTGTTCGTTAATTCACCTGTCGACTCCCGGGAACTCTCGGGTGAACGGCCCCAGCGCTGCCGTCGGGAACAGTGCCATTGCCTCGTCGAACGTTTCTGGCTCGCGGCCCGTTTCCAGTGCCATCAGGAACGCCATAGACGCTGAAGCCATCGCTCTCGTCTTGGCCGTCATCCCTCGCACCTGCCTAGGAGGCCACGCCAGTTGCACCTGGATTGCCTGCTCGGCGTCCCAGTTCCGTACCGCCCGTGCCGTTACCGGAAAGTGTCCCTGTAAGACCTGTTGAATGGCCTGCGTCCTTAACAACTTGAGTCGTGGCGTTTCTCCAGATGGTCCTGCCGTTGGTGTCTCCATCCCTATGGACCCGAACACTGAGTCCGAAGCCGCCCCCGACTCGTCCAGTTCTTGCCTATCTGGCTCGTATCGTTTGGTCTCGGCCTGTCCCAACTCCATGTCTTCCGAGTCTTCTACTTCCGTATCCATGGATTGAGCAGCCGGTATTGTCAGTCTATGCATCATAACTCGTGGTTGTAGTGCTCGTCCATCCTTGTCCTCATCCTTAAGTGGGGTGTCCGGTCCTGGCGGCGATTTCATCCTCTCCGGTGACGGCGGTCCCGGGGCCTCTTCCGATCCCTGCGACCCAAAGAACGAGACTGGCTCGGGTCAAATTGTCTACAGCCGCTCGTGTTTCCGGCGTATCCGGTGCCACTACGATGTCCCTCATCCGCTTCAGTCCCGGGGGTGGTACCACTGGCTGCTTGCATACCATCTTCTCCAGGGGTGAGTCCGCCCTCGTCGGGGTAGGGGTAGAGAACAACGGCTGCGTTGAAGCCATTGACGCCGTTTCCTCGGTCTTGACCGCGTGTCGAACATACTTCACTTTTTCAACTCGGCCCGATGGTTTGAGTCCTTGTCTCTCCGCCATCTCGAAGATGAACCTCCCCAGGTACAGCGCCTCTCTCTCTGCCAACCGGCCCCCTTTCGCGTCCCGAATACTGTCCTCCAGCTCCCGGTCCGTTCTCGCCTCTCGGTAACCCCTGAACGTTCCTTCCCGGTTCATCGTTCCTTTTAGGTACCCGGGGTACCTCGGGTGTCGCGACTCATAAACAACCGACTTCTTGTGGACTGTCATCATAGTAAACTGCGCGTCGCTACAAGGTGGTTCTAGTCCCGTGGTCCGTTTTACTCCTGTCGAGGTCTCGGGTTGCGATGGTCCCAGCTCTCCTGCGCTACTTGACTCGGCGATGACCAAGGACCGATCGCTCCGAACTGACGTACTCCGGCCCGACTCTGACTGGTCCGAGCTCGTTCCCTCCTCAAGTTCTCTCGGGACTTTCCTCGCCTTTTTCCACTTTTTCTTCCGGGACGGCTCCTCCGCCGTGGATCCTTGTGCCGGGGGTCTCTTGAAGGCTGGAGGCTCCTCCTCTTCTCCCTTAACTTTCGGACGTTGATCGTCGGACAAGCTCATTAATTCCACTACCTCAGCCCCCGGTGGTATCCCTGAGCAACCTGGCTTCGGGGCTGGTGTGGATCTTCCTCCTCTTCCTCTGCCCGGGAGTCCTCTGCCGGGGAGTCCTCGTCCTCTCGGTTCTCGCGGTTCTCCCTGGGCGTTTAACTTCTTCACTTGGCTTTGTACTATTCCAGCCACTTGGTCTCCTGTCAGGAGTGGTTTCGGGTTGATCACAGCTCGGCTCGCGCTTCGCGGCGACTCGGTGACTTCCTTCCGCACCCCTTTCGCGGCCCTCCGAGGGGAACGGCGCGTGGGCATCGACCGTTCCGTTACTCCGGCCAAGGGTCCCTTCCCTGCTGCCTTGGCTGCTTGGGCTCCCTCGCCGGCCTCGGCGGCCTCCGGTACTTCCTCTGCTGCTTCCTGCTCAGGCTGCTCGGCGTCGCTGTCGTCGGACCCTCTTGATGCCCTCGGGTAGTAAGGTACGCGAATCCTTCGCCGCGGCCTCTCCGGTGCCTCCTTGTCCACCGCTTTCTCGGGGGGAAGGAATCCCTCCGGATGACGCACAGCGTAGTCATGTTCCAAATCTGCTACCCGGGCCGCCGTTTCGTCTCCAGGAGCGAAACTGGTGTACAGCGGTCGTCCTTTCGGATCCAAGGCGAACGCCGCAGCATACTCCAGCCTCAGAAGGGGGTCCTGTCTCGGCATCCCTCTCAGCAGGTTTCCTTCGTGTGATTCCCACATGTGCTTTTTCCAGTCCTGGTGTGTCGAATATGCTCGGCTCGAACACACCGGGCACATGTAGTATTGTTTCCGTACTCCATCGTGCTGGCCTCGGATGTGCTTGGCTAGGTGTTTGAATTCCTTTCCACGACACTGTCCTTCCCAACACTGTCCGCTCATCGCGTCTATTTTCCGGGCTTTCGGGCCTCGTTCCAAACTCGAAGCTCGTCCCGTCAGCCTTCTTCGTTTCCGCCTCTTGGTGATGCTGCTCGTCTCACTTCTCTGCTTTTTCTCCTAGCTTGCTCTGCTCATCTGCGATGTGATGAATTCTGATCGGCTGACCAGAATGACCTGCTCTGGCGAGCGCTCTGCCTTTTATAGCCGCCGCAGGCGGAAGTGGGCGTGGCCTGCACTAGTGACCCCTAGCGTCAAGCTCACCAACCACTTCAGCGGTGGCGCCCCCTACTATTTCCGGTCCCCGGGGCCCGCCGTTGGTCACCGCCCTGCCTGCCGTTTACCTCGTGGCCCCTCGCCATCTGCGCGTTTTCTTCCTGGGCCTTTTATTGCCCCACCGGACGTCCTTGGTCCTTTCATCTCTGCCGCCTCCTCTTGCCTTTTCACTTGGCCCTCACAGTGCTTCTGCACACTTCCCGGAGAACACAGGGGCTCGACGTTATTATCCTCTCGCCGCTGCCCCGTTCTCTTTGTCATCTTCACTTCTTTTACAACCTACTTTAAAGCCCGTCCTCGTTTCAGGCCTCGCCTTTACGACCGTCTGTTCGTTCCTCCGGCGTTCCCGAGAGTGCCGCATCTACTCTCCTCCGGTCTCCTGGACGCTGTAAAGCGGTATTACCAAGTCAGCATTACTTCAAAAGTCTTCACCAGTTTGCCGCCGGGTCTGTTATTCGTCGTAATCCAACCATCTTTTCCACGCTGTGGTTCCTCCGGACTGACCGGAAAGCGGCTCCGTGGGACTACTTTAGGCATTCGGGCCGCCGTGGCTCCAGAACGCCGTTTTTCGTTCCAACCCCGCATTTCCCACCTATATTACATCCGCAAGAGAACCAATCTTCAGCTAGGTAGCAAAATCTCGACAGCCTAACGACCTGCACTCCTACTGTAGTGGTCAACGCACCGCCCCGACTCGATGGCCCCAGGTTGATCAGTCCTTTTTGTGTAGTGCCGATTTGGTCGTTCCCTTGGTCCTCTTCCACCTGCGGAATCGAGACACGAGAACGACTTCATCACAAAAAGGGGGTACCCCGCTTCCATACGTGTCCTAGCGCGCCCCACCCCAAGCATTTACTGTGCAGCCTCGTATCCTTGCTGGTCAGCTACCATCCAGGCTGGCGCAGCGTGTCCTCGGTAGGGTTCCAGGTGGTCCACATGGACCACCCCTCCCGGTTTCCCTCGTTTCTTCCGTACTACCACCCGTCCTCGGTCAAGCACCTTGACGATCAGTGCAGGGCCTATCCATGGAAATCGCAATTTCGTTCCCTTGTCCCTATCCACCACCGTATCGTGCACCCAGACCAGTTCTCCGGCGTGGTATTCCCGCCGAGTCACCTTTCCATCGTACTCGTGTTTCTGATGAATGGCGGCCCGTTTCAGCCCTGCCCGGGCCTCCCGATAGGCTGCGACTAGCCCTCTCTCCAGGCTTTCCACATAGTTGCCCACCCGTCGGGGTTCCTCCTCCGGTCCCAGAGGTCTTCCATATATTGCCTGTCGCGGCATCATGGTCTGTCGGCCCAGCATCATCATGTTCGGTGTCACTCCCGTGCTGGCTTGCGGCGTTGCTCTATAGCTCATCATCACGAGCGGGACCATCTCATCCCATTCCCGGCCTGTCGCTCGGCAGCTAGCTTTCAGACAGCACCCTAAAGTGCGGAAACTTCGTTCTATGTATCCGTCGCTCCGGGGGTGGTACGGCGTCGTTCTCGTTTTGTGGATTCCCAACAGCGCACAGACCTGAGCCACCACCTCGGATGTGAAATTCGTGCCCTGATCCGAGTGTAGTTCCTGAAACGCGCCATACCGTGCTACTACTTCTTCAACCAGCTTGTCTGCTACTGTCACTGCCTTCTGATCCGGGATCGGAAAACACTCCAGCCACTTGGTGAAATAGCACCCCACCATCAGGCAGTACTTGTTTCCTCGTTTCGTGACTGGGTACGGGCCCGAAACATCCATGGCCAGCCGTTCCATCGGCTCCCCTACTATGTATTGATGCAGCGGCTCCCGTCTTCCTCGTCCCCTTTTCAGCAACGCGCAATCACATTCTCGACATTCCCTCCGCACGTCCTCTCGGAGTCCCGGCCAGTAAAACCCTTGTTCCAACAGGGCCTTCGTTCTGGCGACTCCAAGGTGCGCTCCTGCTGCGCCTCCATGGTATTCCCTCACCAACTCGGCCCGTTCCTCTCTGGGAACGACCAGTTGGTTCCTCCAACCATGTCCTTCTAATTCCCAGTACTTCCGATGCAGCACGCCATCCTTGAGGCTTAATCTTTCCCACTGCCTCCATAGGATCTTTGTTTCTCGGGATTCCGGAGATATGACCTCCCAACCTGGCCGGTTCGCATCCTCTTCCATCCGTGCGACAATCAGTCCTATATCTCGATCCCTCCTCTGCGCTGCTTTCATCTCCTGCGGGGACCATCCGGGCTCATACCCCCGGGCCCGCGTTACTACTCTCACTTTCTCGGCACCCTCGTGTTCCTCTCCACACTGCTTACACGGATACCGGGACAACGCGTCAGCGTTCCCGTGCTTCCTACCCGGTCGGTGTTGGAATGACACATCGTGCGAGTCGATAATCTCAATCCACCGGGCAGCCTGCCCCATTGGTTCCTTACTTCTCTGCAGCCAACTAACCGCGATATTATCCGTCCGGACTATGACGCGTTGACCATAGATGTAACACCGAAAATGTTTCAAAGCTCGCACCACCGCCAACAGTTCTTTCCGCGTGGTGCAATACTTTCGCTCGTTCGACTCCAGGGTTTTGCTCGTGTAAGCTATTACCCGTTCCTCCCCTCTCTGCTCTTGTGATAGCACGGCTCCCGTCCCCACGTCACTGGCGTCCGTGTCAAGCCACCATTGTCCTTCTTCCTCCGGGAATCCCAACACCGGGGCCTCTGTTAACGCCCTCTTCATGGCATCAAACGCCTCTTGTCGTCTCGCGCTCCACACGAAAGGCTCCTCTTTCGTTGCCAGTTCATACAAGGGGGCAGCCAATTCCATGAAGCCATTTATATGTCTTCTATAATACGAACACAATCCCACGAAGGCTCGTACCTCATGGAGATCCCGAGGGACCGGCCACTCGGTTACTTGCCGACACTTTTCGGGGTCGTGTTCGATCCCGTTGAATGAGACGACGTGTCCCAAGAACGGAATCTTCTTCTGGAACAACCTGCATTTTCGTGCTTTCAACTTCAGCCCTGCAGCGTTCAATCGGTCCAGAACCCGTACCAATCTTTCCAGAGTCACTTCAAACGTTGGCCCGAAGACCAATATGTCATCCAGGTATACCAGACACTCCTCCCACACAATTCCTCTGAGGATTCTTTCCATCAGTCTCTCGAAGGTGGCCGGGGCGTTCACTAGCCCGAATGGCATCACTTTAAACTCATATAATCCTCCTTGAGTCACGAAGGCCGTCTTCTCTCGGTCCTCGGGTGCCATCTCCACCTGCCAATATCCGCTCGCGAGATCCAGACTGCAGAAGAATAGGCTCCCACCCAAGGTGTTGAGGCTGTCCTCTATCCGTGGAAGCGGATAGGCGTCCACTTTTGTAGCCTGATTCAATTTCCGATAGTCAATGCAGAATCTCGTTCCTCCGTCCTTCTTTTTCACCAAGACGGTCGGGCTGCTCCACGCACTTCCGCTCTCCTGGATGATTCCCAGATTTATCATATCCTCCACCAGTGCTCTTTCCTCTTCTCTCCTGGTGGCCGGATACCGTCTGACCCTTTGCTTGATCGGCATCTGATCCCCCGTACTAATTCGATGTTGTACTAAGTCTGTCCGTCCTAACTCATGTTTCGAGGTCGCAAACATTTGTTCCCGGGCCATGATGGCTTTTTCCAGTTCTCCGCCTTCCTCCGTGGTTAGGCCTTTCTTAGCCTCCTCTATCATCTCGACGAGCGCTCCAGGGGGTTCCTTTACATCGCTTCCCGTACCTCGTACTTCTTGTACGAAGGTGGCTTCTCCGAGGACTCTGCCGGTTTCCAATTTCGCGCTCTCGGTCCCTCGGTTGGCCACCCAAACTTTATTCTCCTCTCCTAACGTCACCGTTCCTGGGATCACTTCCAGTCCCATTGGTAATCCAGTGCCGGTGATGACAGCCAGCTGTCCACTCTGTCCCATGTCCACTCTCGCCACTATTGTTACTCGGGTCACCTGGAGCGGGGGTATTTCCATCGTCCCCTCGATTCTCACGACCTGTCCTCCGACGGTAACTGCCCGAATCCCATCCGTTTTTCGTTCTACTCCTGGGATTCGTTCCCCCTCTCCCCCTCCTTCGGCGGGCAGGAAGACAGCACTCGCGTGGGGCTTAACTGTTAGCCGGTATTTCACCGCGAAGTCGTTTCCGAGGATTCCTTCATCTCTACCGATGTCTGCCACCATGAATGTCCACTGCAACACGCGTGTTCCCAATCGTACTGACAAGTTCGTGCATCAGTAGCACCGCAGCGGACTACCATCCACCGAGCAGAGGCGTCCTTCGTATCCGTCCAGGTCTTCCCATTTTCGTCCCCACTCTTTCCAGAGACGGTCCGACAGCAAACTAATCATAGATCCGGTATCAACTAAAAAACGGACGACACTCTCTCCTACCGTTCCGGCCACATAAAGTCCACATTCTCCCGTGCCTACTACTTCTCTCGCCGCGCCCGAAGGGGGCCCCCCGCTGAGAACACTCCCTCGCGAAGTGGCCCTTCTGGTGACATTGGTGACATTCCAGATCTTCTTTTCGCTTCTTGAACGCCTCTCTCCGGGCCGTTGCCTGTCTCCTGGCTTCTCGTTCTTCTGCCAATTCCTTCATCATCTCCTCCAATTTACCGTTTAAGGCCGTGATTTGTGTATTGGCGTCCTCCTCGGGTTTCACTGCCCGCAGGAGGCGGCGTGAGTATCGCTCCTGTATCTCTACCACCTCCACCGCCTCCTCTAACGTCTTGCATCCCTTCTCTGCACACTTCAGCTGAAGGTCTTCCCCAACTGCAGCCTGGAACGCGTGTAATGCTGCTTTTTCCTGGCTGGCGTAGTCGTTGGAGAAGTAGGCTCTCGACGCCAACCGCCGGGCGTTATCGGCCAACTCCTTCGCTGTTTGGTTCTTTACGCGCTTCAATCTCGCCAATTCTTGCAGAGCATTGCACGTATCTTTTTCCTGACCGAACCTCCGACGCAACGCCTCTACCCTCGCCGGGTAACGGAGTCGTTCCCTGTCCGGGAGTCCGACAAAGTACATTCGTGCCGTTCCCGTCAGCGAAAGAAAGAGCATCGCCGCCTTCTCCTCAGTCGTCCAACGTCCCAAGTCTGCATACTCCTCGAATTGGTTGATCCATCCCTCAAAGTCCGGTTTTCCGTCATACTTTTCCGGTCGTAAACTAAACTTCTTCAAACTCGCTCCTACCTGGCCGGTCTGTTGTTGTTGAGCTCGCGCATTCTGCTCATCCGTCGGGGTGGACGTTCCCATGAAGTTAAACCGCCTATCCATGATGGTCGTGTCCTCCCCTTTGGTCTCGGGTTTCGCACCTCCTTTCTCCTCCCCACCTTCCTTGAAGGCGATGTCAGAATCCATCTGATCGAAAACCGCAGCTGTCGCCGTGAGCATCCAATATCGACGAAACACTCAGTATCCACAAGTCCGTATGTGCCTATTTCAGCACCACCGCTGCCACCAGTGTGACGTTCTCCGGTAAGTCGGGGTTGCCGATTCTTACAGCAGAGGAACGTGGGGATTGTTCAGGTCTCGGGGCGGACGGGGAATCCGGGCCAAGAACCGAGATGTGTTTTTAGAGTCGTGCCTCGCGCACGAGGGGGGTTGAGCGAATCGGTCGGGAATCGGTGCTCGATGTCAAACGGAGGACTGCGGGGAAGGGAAATTGTGGTAGGGGTACGGGTCGGCCGGGGTTCGTCTCGCTCTATCTCCCAGACCAGCATTCACCCCTACCGGGCGGTCCACCCCTCGTTCCCGCTCCGCAGGGCCGTCGGGCCGACGGTCGCCTATTGTTTGTTAGCGTGGGGCCGAGCCTGCCGCGCCCTAGTCCCCGCGGACTTCGTTCCTTCGTTCCGCCCTTCATGCCTTCGTGCCATGCTGCGCCTACGCTCTCGGAACGGTTTCGGGCCTTCATGCCCTACTTCGGTCCTCGTTAACCTCCGTCCGGGCCGGGAGCCCACCAGAGGCCGGCCGCCGCCGACGCCCCCGCCTCCGGGCTTCTCGGTTCGTAGCCCACGAGCGGTCGTGGGCCCCGAATTTTCCCCGGCCTCCTCCCGAAGTCGTTGCTTCCTGGCCCCACATAAGAATTAGGGACGGAGCCTCACTTGGCACTCCGCCTCACCCGGGCCTCCCAAGGGGCCGGTGTCTCGGCTCGAAAGCCTCTCGGCACTTTCCGTGCACATCAATCAGCTGTCGCTCCGACGACATGGCGGAGAGCTCGTGCACGCTCGTGCACGATCTCACCTGCCTTTGGGAGATGCGCCCATCTGGATGTGGACGGATCTCCCGGTCGTCAGGCTAAGCCTCAATTGCTCGCAGTGTGGTGGCTGCTCAAACAAATTACGGCACCCGGACCGAGACATAGGTCGTCTATGAAGGATTTGGCGCCTCCACGTCGCATGGGGTGGGTGTTTTTACAGCCTTGCCTGTCGCGCCGAGTCGTCGCCAGGAAAAGGGTAGCTGTTGCTGTGGCTCTGCCACCGCGGCCGCCGAAGACGGTCGGCCCGCGAGTATCGCTGCCTCCCGAGGCGGAGGCGCTGAAGAAATCGTCGCATGTCTGGGCGGGATTCCGGCTTAGAGGCGTTCAGCCGTAATCCCCCGGCACATGAACCAAATGTCCGAACCTGCGGTTCCTCTCGTACTGAGCAGGATTACCAGTGCAACGACAAGTCATCAGTAGGGTAAAACCTACCTGTCTCACGACGGTCTAAACCCAGCTCACGTTCCGACTGCCTTCTCACCAGGGTTTCGGCCCGTGGTGAACGAAGTCGAAAGACAGGCTTTCGACTCTTTTCACCAGGGGCCTATTTCACGTCTGCAGACTTCGTTTTCCTCACTCTGGCCGACTATACTGTCGTGCTGCTCTAGTTCGGTTCGGTAGTACTCTAGGGGGCTGTACTGCCCTTCCATATACTCTATATATTTCACAAAAAACCAGACACCCAACTCTATTTTAAAAAGTTTATTGAATCACAAGTCAACGCATAATGTGTTCAGCACCTCATCAACATATGTTTTTTCCCTCTAGGGGTACACACTCAAGTACACTGTTTCAGAGAATTTGTCATTGAAATACCACTACCCTTCACCCGCGGCGGTCACCCCTTTTGAGCCCTTTTCGTCACTAAAATCAAACCCATACTTCAACCTGACGTCGGCCGGAGTCGTGCCGGGACTCGCATCGAAGCCCAGACTCTCCCCTTCGAAACGCTGTATCGTTTGAGTCGATGCGACTTGCGGATCCAGAGATATTAGCGATGCGGCTCCGTCCATAAGCGGCCTTTTCATCACTTTCTGTGCACGCACGAGGGGTATGGACGGAGCCGCAACGAGCACAGCGCCTCAACCGCTCGACCGACAGAGGTGATCTTGAGCTCGAATCGAAGCTCATGACCTCCCCTACGAGGCGGACTAGCAGTAGAGTGTCGGGGATTCCAATTTAAGGAGACACAGAGCGCAGAAATACGTTTCTTTGCTTTTTCGTCACTGAAATGAAGGCCACGCTTCATCCCGACGTCCGCCGGAGTCGTGCCGGGACTCGCATCGAAGACCAGACTCTCCCCTTCGAAACGCTGTCTCGTTTGAGTCGATGCGACTTGCGGATCCAGAGATATTAGCGATGCGGCTCCGTCCATCAGCCCTTTTCATCACTTTCTGTGCACGCACGAGGGGTATGGACGGAGCCGCAACGAGCACAGCGCCTCAACCGCTCGACCGACAGAGGTGATCTTGAGCTCGAATCGAAGCTCATGACCTCCTCTACGAGGCGGACTAGCAGTAGAGTGTCGGGGATTCCAATTTAAGGAGACACAGCGCGCAGAAATACGTTTTTTAGCACCCTACCAACATATGTTTTTTCCCCTCTAGGGGTACACACTCAAGTACACTGTTTCAGAGAATTTGTCATTGAGATACAACTACCCATCACCCGCGGCGGTCACCAGGCTCTTCGCTCGGGTCACTGTGACCCATGACTTCAAATATTGAAATTGACATCGAAATTGTTTTCCCTCTAGGGGTACGTAGTGAATCACACTAACTGTTCTTAATAGCATTTAATTTAACTCTTATGAGGCCCCTCAGTTTTGAGGCCAACTGCCTGCCCGTGTATTTGTCGTTCAGGTACCAATACCCCTGTCCAGCGTCCGTCACCATCTTCTGCACTTCCTTCGCCACAACGCCTTTGTCGTATTGTTCGGGGGTCCGTCCCTCCAAGAACTGGGATGCGCAGTACCTGAAGTCCGTCACTTCATTCTCTGACCAGACACGCAGTGGCGCACCCTGCAACAACAAACCGACACGGTTAGACTAGAGACCGTACTGACAGTCAGGTGTTCTCTTCACAAATAACTTTTCACTGGTATTGAGCTACTTCTGGACAGACCTTAACAAAGCAAACAATTCGGTACAATCACCCACCTTGCGTCCCTTGCGCCGCGTCCTCCTCAGAGTACGGCGGTCCTCCCACTGCTCCTCTTCCACCTTTCCTCCCTTGTGCCGCGTCCTCCGGAGAGTACGGCGGTCCTCCCACTCCTCCGACTCCGACGACGACGACGAAGTCGTGTGGCGATCGGGTTCGGAACCCTGCAACAACAAACCGACGCGGTTAGACTAGAGACCGTACTGAGAGTCGGATATTCTCTTCACAAATAATTTTTCGCTAGTATTGAGCTGCTTCTGGATAGACCTTGACAAAGCAAACAATGCACCAACCTGGCCTTCCTTGTGCTGCCGCGTCTTCCTAGACGGTGGCTGCTCACGGGCAAGGCGGGCGCTGCTGGAGGTAGCCTCCTCGTCCTCCTCCTCCTCGGAAGTCGCGGGATCGCGGGCAGGCGTAGGCTTCGCGGCTGGACGGCTGGTCTTGTGGAGGTGCTTCGCCCCCTTCTTATCCCCAGGCTTCTGGGAAGGCGGTCGGGCCTCCTCGTCTTCGTCGGTGTCGCCCTGTGAACGACACAGAAGAAAGATTGTCAGTAACGCGGCAGGACTTAACCTGTCAGTACTCGTACCTCTGTAGCCAATTAACCGTTTTCCCCATCAACGTAACCTTCGAGTAGCAAGACGGTCCTTATTACAAACCGTGCCTATCTTATTCTGCTGTTATTTACTAATGCAAAAGAGTTTGAACTCACTTCTAGGAGCTCCTTCTGCTTCCAGCCTTCCCAGATGGAGAGGATCATCAGGTTGCTTCGCGCTGCCTTGGACACGCCCGAGAGGTCGTATGTCCGGCGAGCGGTGGTGGCCGTGTGATCCTGTTGTCTGTGGGCGGCGTCAACCTCCTCTTGCGTGAAGAATGTGGATTCCTCTAGGTAGGTGGTGATGGACTTGCGCAGGAGCCTGGTGTTGACCGGCCCCCCGTACTTCTCCTCTCGAGAGGACTGGTACGTGTTCCAGCCGTGTTGCAGGTACGTGTTGACAACTCGGGAGTCCATCGGTTTGCCCTGCAGAGTCACCAGGAGCCATTGGTGGTCCTCCTGCTCCCCCAAACGCGCCGGCCTTACGCATGCCCTGTACCCCTCGAGGGAATGGTAAGCGGCGGTCGACAAGACAACCTTCGCCGTGCCCATGGAGGCCGCCGTCTTGTGGCTTTTCACCGTCATGACGTACTGCCCGCAGTCGGTCTGCTCCGCTTCCTCCAGGTCCTTCACGCGAATGTTGCCGATGGCACCCGCCCTTTTGCCGAACACCGCCATGAGCTGCAACAGAAGATTCATAACTGAGAACATGCCAAGATTCCCGGGCCCCGTTCTGCAGGCAGACGTCAGCGCGTTGCTCTGTGCTGTGAACCGGCCCCCGTCGCAATTCAAGCTCCAGTGGCGTATATTAAAGTTGTTGCACCTCAGAGCCTTTCGCCTGTATTCAAAAATTGGATGGGTAAGTGAAGAGGAGAAAACAGTACGACCGAGAACAATAGCTAACACATGCTGACAATGTCCGAACTACACTGAAGACTCGTGAATGCATGGGTCACCCCTTTAAAGTCTGGAGGGTAAGTGAAGGAAGAGGAGAAAACGGTACGACCGAGAATAATAAACAGGTTCTCACCGTGATGAGGGTCCCGACGACGAGCTTGTACCGCTCGTCCTCCAGCCCGTCCGCGTCGGCCTGCTCCTCCCACATCCCCGCCAGGTCGGACATCACTTTCTCCAGGATGGGGGAGTGGAGGTAGCCCCTTATCACCTCCTTGGGTATGAGCAGCTTACGGTCCTGGTCGAGCCTCTTCACCGACTCTCTTCCCGCGTGCTTCGACACGGACGTGAGGGAGTTGCCCTGCGCGGTGAAGCACTTGTCCTTCACGGCGGTCCACCATTCCCCTCCCAGCCTGGTGCTAATGTTCAGAAATTTGAAAAACTTGTAGAGTGCTTTCAGATAGTTCTTTACGGTCCCCCACCTGACCTTCTTCTCCTGTCTCAGCAGGCGGACTACTTCGCCCTTCCCCCCCTCGTCCCTGCCCAACTCTTGGAGGCACGCCATGTCGCGGGGAAGGAAAGGGTCGCTGCCCATGGTCAGCTGGAGTATGCAGACCAAGTTGCGGACTTCTTTGTGCCGGGTTTCTTCGAGCGCCTTGGCCTCCTTCTCTGGCGTCTCTTCGTCGATGTGCATGCCGCCCTCCACGCCCGACAGGTGCTTTTCGAACATCTCCCCGACCGTGTCGGCCGTGACCTCGTCCCCTACGGGCTCCTTGACGGGGGAGGCCTGGTTCTTTATCTTGTCGAACTGGGCCCTTGCCTGCTCCAAGGTGAGACCGTGTTTCACCCTGAAGTGGTACTCGTTGATCCTCGCTATGGGCCGGCGAGAGGTGCAGCCCTCTATGTTGCAACGGTACTTCTTCACCTCGGGTCCGGCGGGCCTTTTCCGAGACGTGCCGGCCGCTCGCTCCAGCATGGTTTCGGACTTGGCCAAAGCCCTCTCGAGCTCCGCGAGGTCCTCGGGAGTAGGCTGCAATGAAACGTTATAGCGTGCAAGTACCAAGCAAGAAACAGTCAAACCAGTTCTCGAGATCGACAGTAGTGTAAATACGGTTCTGTTATCAATGAATAGACGATTACCATTCCATGCATAGCATTTACTGTCTCGACTGCATTCACACTTACGTTTGGACAACACTTGGGAAAGTGCCTGTTCCTCAACTGGGTCTTGTAGTGGTTGCACTTGGGGCACAGGTAACGGGCACTCTTGAACCGCTTCGCCGTTCGCCTACCCCTGTGCCTGTAGGTGTACTTCACCGCCTGCCCCGTAGGTGAACCGTCCTCCTGAAATGATAGCGGAAGACGGTCAGAGTGGAAAGCTCTCCCCGCGTTTTGCCTGCAAGAGAAGTTCACTGTGACACGATGTAGTTTTCATTTTTTCGAGCAACGAACTTAACATCACCTTGTGGCGGTCTTCGGCTGGGACCTCCGCTTCCGCCGGGCCGACGTCGGCCCCCGTGTCGTAGTCTTCGTCCCTGCGGGGAGTCGAAGCCACGGGTCGATTGCGAACGGCCCCTTGGTCGCCGCCTGCTTCGTCACTGCTCCCGTCCTCGCTGCTCGGTCCCGGTCGGTAGCCCTGGCTGGAGCTTTCGTCGGTCCAGCTTTCCGCGAAGAGGTCGACGTACGTGACTTGCGCCTTGGCCGGTCTGGAAGGGGTCGACCGCCTGTCGCCTTCGGAGCCACCGCCGCCTCCGAACTCGTCGACGACTTCTTCCTCCCGCTCCGCCAGCAGCCTCTGCCGCATCCTGCCGCCCACAGTCTAGCAGTGGAAGAAAAGAAAGTAATCACATCATTATGCCGGTCATACTACGAACTCGGGACTGTCTCTGCTTAAATTCCGACAAACACTGAGCCTACTTCGGGACTGTCTCTGCTTAAATTCCGACAAACACTGACTGCCTCTTCCACCTTCACACGAGCATGCTTACCGTTTCCGGCCCTCTTGCGTGTCTGCGAGGCGAGGGGTTGCGAGGGGTCGCTGGGGCCGCGAGCTTGCGACGAGCACGCCGAACGTCTGACGGCCTCGTTCTCCTCATCGCACTGGAAGGCCTGGCGTCCCTGCCCATCTTGCGTCTCGATCACTCGTTCTGAAAACGGAAAGAAATTCACGTGACCATCATTCAGAATAAACAAGGGAAATCTTACCAGCCGGTTCTACGCCACAAGGGCCAGTACGGATGCCCTTCCTAGTTCTGTGGGGGCTGACCCCCCTCTGAAAAAGTCGTAGATCCGTACTGTAGGAGAAACCCGCCAACGGGCAAGGGGTCTTTATTGTGCAGAGTTCCATAGAAAGAACACCACACACCCGGCCTTTTGATGACCCTGTTGGGAGCACAGGGTACTGAGGGAACATTCTGTTCAGGGAGCTCCAACTCGTGACATGCAACGGAAACAGTAAACGTGATTCTAGTGAGCTTACCTCGTCGTGCTTCGCCCCCGTCTTGGCTGGTCTGGAAGGGGTCGACCGCCTGTCCCCTGAGGAGCTACCTCCACCTCGCCGTTCAGCTCTCTTCTGGATCCGTGCCGTAGGAGAAACCAGCCGACGGACGGAAGGGGTCTTTATTGTGCAGAACACCACACACCCTGCCGTTTGATGACCCTGTCGGGGGCACAGGGTTCCCCTTTCAGTCGCCTTCTACGACAAGCAGGGGTTACTGAGGGAACATTCTGTTCAGGGAGCTCCGACTGGAGCCACCACCCCGGTCCCCCACGGGGGAGGGAAACGTTTCTAGCTGAGAGAGGGTCTTCCGAGTCCGTCTGTCGACGCCGAGTCGGGCCCTGTCCTGGTCTTTCGTCTCCGACGCCACCTCCCTCATATAAGGGAGACGCAGTGAGGTTTTCTGACCCGCGTCACGACCCCCCGCCCTCCCCCCTCCAGACCCCGAGGGAGGCAGTCCGCAGCCCTGAGCCACGGGCCCTGGAGGGTCCTCATATAAGGGAGACGCAGTGAGAGTTTCTGACCCGCGTCACGACCCCCCGCCCTGCCCCGCGGCAGGCCGGAGCCTGCGTCGAGCGTCGGCGGTCTCGCCGCGACCTCGAAAGTGGCCGAAATCCTGTGTCTGAGCACCGCGCCTCAACCGCTCGTCCTACGGGGCTGATCTTGGGCTAGAAACGAAGCCCACACTCTCCCCTTCGAAACGCTGTCTCGTTTGAGTCGATTCGACGAGCGGATCCGGAGATATGAGTGACGGGGCCCCGTCCAGAAGGGGCCTGGACGGAGCCGCTTTGGCGAAAGCGCCCCCTAGGAGCGCCCGTAGCCGCTACCTTCAGCCCGACAAAAAGATGCGGCAGGGCGAGTAGGCCCCCGAGGTGAAGTTTCAGGCCCGTCGGGCTAGGAGGAGACGCCTGAGAGGACGAAAACCGGAAATTTCGGACTTAGAAATTTTTCGACTGAAACCGCCGCCGTCCTCTGGCTTGGTTTAGCGATCCTGACGGACGCGTAGCCGCTACCATCCTGACAGAAAGCGCATTCTGGCAGCGGGAGTCGGCCGTCGCGCGTTTCGCACTTTCTGTGCACGCACGGGCGGGGAAATGAGCACCGCGCCTCGACCGCTCGTCCCACGGAGGTGATCTTGGGCTCGAATCGAAGCCCAGGACCTGCTCTACAAGATGCACTCGACGGGGAACCCCAGCGATTCTCCGCTCTCGAGCTACGGGCCACGGAAGGCCGTTTTTAGCCCTTTTCGTCGCTTAAATGAGAGCCCCGCACCGACCGGACGTCCGGCGGAGGCGTGCCGGGGCTCGAATCGAAGCCCACACTCTCCCCTTCGAAACGCTGTCTCGTTTGAGTCGATTCGACGAGCGGATCCGGAGATATGAGCGACGGGGCCCCGTCCAGAAGGGGCCTGGACGGAGCCGCTTTGGCGAAAGCGCCCCCTAGGAGCGCCCGTAGCCGCTACCTTCAGCCCGACAAAAAGATGCGGCAGGGCGAGTAGGCCCCCGAGGTGAAGTTTCAGGCCCGTCGGGCTAGGAGGAGACGCCTGAGAGGACGAAAACCGGAAATTTCGGACTTAGAAATTTTTCGACTGAAACCGCCGCCGTCCTCTGGCTTGGTTTAGCGATCCTGACGGACGCGTAGCCGCTACCATCCTGACAAAGTGAGTTTGGCCCGTCGCCGCTACCGTCCCGCACGAGCCGCAACGAGCACCGGGGCAAAACGGCCTGAGGGGCCGAAAACCCAAAAAATGTTGGACTTAGAAATTTTTCCAGTGAAACCGCCGCCGTCCTCTGGCTTGGTTTAGCGAGCGAGTGAAACCGCCGCCGTCCTCTGGCTTGGTTTAGCGTTTCGCACTTTCTGTGCACGCACGGGCGGGGAAATGAGCACCGCGCCTCGACCGCTCGTCCCACGGAGGTGATCTTGGGCTCGAATCGAAGCCCAGGACCTGCTCTACAAGATGCACTCGACGGGGAACCCCAGCGATTCTCCGCTCTCGGGCTACGGGCCACGGAAGGCCGTTTTTAGCCCTTTTCGTCGCTTAAATGAGAGCCCCGCACCGACCGGACGTCCGGCGGAGGCGTGCCGGGGCTCGAATCGAAGCCCACACTCTCCCCTTCGAAACGCTGTCTCGTTTGAGTCGATTCGACGAGCGGATCCGGAGATATGAGCGACGGGGCCCCGTCCAGAAGGGGCCTGGACGGAGCCGCTTTGGCGAAAGCGCCCCCTAGGAGCGCCCGTAGCCGCTACCTTCAGCCCGACAAAAAGATGCGGCAGGGCGAGTAGGCCCCCGAGGTGAAGTTTCAGGCCCGTCGGGCTAGGAGGAGACGCCTGAGAGGACGAAAACCGGAAATTTCGGACTTAGGTCAAGCGACGCGCATGAATGGATTAACGAGATTCGTTAATCCATTAACCGCCGCCGTCCTCTGGCTTGGTTTAGCGATCCTGACAGACCGCGTAGCCGCTACCATCCTGACAGAAGCGTAGCCGCTACCATCCTGACAGAAAGTGAGTTTGGCCCGTAGCCGCTACCATCAGGATTAACGAGGTGATTAACGAGATTCGTTAATCCATTCATGCGCGTCGCTTGGTTTAGCGATCCTGACAGACCGCGTAGCCGCTACCATCCTGACAGAAGCGTAGCCGCTACCATCCTGACAGAAAGTGAGTTTGGCCCGTAGCCGCTACCATCAGGATTAACGAGGTGATTAACGAGATTCGTTAATCCATTCATGCGCGTCGCTTGGTTTAGCGATCCTGACAGAGCGCGTACCCGCTACCTCCTGACAGAAAGTGAGTTTGGCCCGTCGCCGCTACCGTCTCGCACGAGGGGAATTTTTCGAGTGAAACCGCCGCCGTCCTCTGGCTTGGTTTAGCGATCCTGACAGACCGCGTAGCCGCTACCATCCTGACAGAAGCGTAGCCGCTACCATCCTGACAGAAAGTGAGTTTGGCCCGTAGCCGCTACCATCAGGATTAACGAGGTGATTAACGAGATTCGTTAATCCATTCATGCGCGTCGCTTGGTTTAGCGATCCTGACAGACCGCGTAGCCGCTACCATCCTGACAGAAGCGTAGCCGCTACCATCCTGACAGAAAGTGAGTTTGGCCCGTAGCCGCTACCATCAGGATTAACGAGGTGATTAACGAGATTCGTTAATCCATTCATGCGCGCCCCTTGTGGACGGAGCCGCATCGCAAATATCTCTGGATCCGCAAGTCGCGTCGACTCAAACCAGGCAGCGTTTCGAAGGGGAGAGTCTGGGCTTCGATTCGAGTCCCAGCACGACTCCGGCGGACGTCCGGTCGAAGCGTGGCAGAGGGTAGCAGGGCCAAAGACTGGCAGCAGCCTCTCGGCACTTTCTGTGCACGCACGGAGCAGTGGGTGGCAGGGACAAAGACCAGAGACTGGCAGCAGCCTCTCGGCACTTTCTGTGCACGCACGGAGCAGTGGGTAGCAGGCAGGCAGTCGGGGCCAAAGCCGCCGAGGGGAGGAGGAGCAGGGACGGATGTACAACGACATCAAACAGCTGTCGCTCCGACGACATGGCGGAGAGCTCGTGCACGCTCGTGCACTGCTCACCTGCCTTTGGGAGATGTGCCCATCTGAATGTGGACGAATCTCCCGGTCATCAGGCTAAGCATAAATTCCTCCCAGTCTGCCTCTGGGCTTATTGAAGCACTTTCTGTGCACGCACGGAGCACGAACGGACGCTGGCGGGTACTTTGCAAATTCAACTTCATCTGAGTGAAATTACCAAATACGGTCAGCTGTCGCTCCGACGACATGGCGGAGAGCTCGTGCACGCTCGTGCACTGCTCACCTGCCTTTGGGAGATGTGCCCATCTGGATGTGGACGAATCTCCCGGTCATCAGGCTAAGCATAAATTCCTCCCAGTCTGCCTCTGGGCTTATCGAAGCTGAGAACCTACAAGAAGCACTTTCTGTGCACGCACGGAGCAAGAATGGACTCTGGCGGCTACTCTGAAAATTTCAACTTCATCTGAGTGAAATTACAAAATAGCGTCAGCTGTCGCTCCGACGACATAGAGAGAGAGCAGATCCAGTCAGGCAGGAAAACCAGACCGGACAACTCACCCGCTTTTGGAAGATGTGTCCATCTGGATGTGGACAAATCCCCCGGACGTCAGGCTAAGCATCGATTCCTCCCATTCTGCCTCTGGGATCATGAAGCAACTTTCTGTGCACGCACGGAGCAGTGGGTAGCAGGGCCAAAGACCGCCAGGCTCTGAGCAGCAGCCGGGCTTACTTTCTGTGCACGCACGGAGCACGGACGGACGCTGGCTTTCTACTCTGCAAATTCAACTTCATCTAAGTGAAATTACAAAGTAGAGTCAGCCGTCGCACCAACGACATAGAGAGAGAGCAGATCCAGTCAGGCAGGAAAACCAGACCGGACAACTCACCCGCTTTTGGAAGATGTGTCCATCTGGATGTGGACAAATCCCCCGGACGTCAGGCTAAGCATCGATTCCGCCCATTCTGCTTCTGGGATCACTTTCTGTGCACGCACGGAGAGAAAGGGGTCTGTTGCCAGACAACTTGTCTCATCCATTTCTCAGTGGGACACCGATGTATGGCAGCTGTCGCTCCGGCGACGTGGCGGAGAGCTCGTGCAGAGAACACGGCCCACCTGCCTTTGGGAGATGTCTCCATCTGGATGTGGACAAATCTCCCGGTCGTCAGGCTAAGCATGAGCTTATCAGTGTATTGGAGACCTGTTTGTTGAGTCAGTTTTTCGTTTGCCTCAAGGAGGCTTCAAAGAATTTGTCAGACAAATTGTCAGTCACGTGCCGCAGAGATATTGTCCATCTGGCTGTGGACAAATCATCAGGACAAGCACAGTAGAGAGTACCATGTAACAAAATGGATACAAACATAGCAGGAGAACTTCCAACCAAAGTTACCATGTAATCTCAACCAGCAGCACCAGTTAAGTTCCTGACGTTTGATGACGTTGTCGGAACACAACGCCCCTTTCACTCGCCTCCTACGAGAAGCAGGGGATACTGAGGGAACATTCTTGCCAGGGAGCTCCTTCCGTACAGGAACTCTCACCCCGGTCCCCCACAGGGGTAGCGTAACACAGCAGTCGCTCCGACAACATAGAGAGAGAGCATATCCAGCGAGGCAGGAAAACCAGACTGGAAAGCACACCCGCTTCTGGGAGCTGTGCCCATCTGGATGTGGACACATCTCCCGGTCGTCAGGCTAAGCCACACTGGCCGACCGGACAGATGTAAAGCGACGAAAGTCTTAGTCAACCATGATCGGCACACCCTAGCTTCTGAAACCCTGGCGAATGATGCCACACTTGATAGCCAACAGGTGACCGAGGTGAAATGTACTATGACCACGCTCAGTCAGGACAGTGGGGAAGAGCCACGTGTGTCGCAACCTTTAACCAGTGCCTCCTTCAGTCCATCATCACCTTACACCCTCCCGGCTCAGGACCGCCGTCAGCAACACTGGGTACTCCTGTCCTTTTTACCTGTTGCAAGTGAACCCATTCTGCGGGCAGAAGCGGGTCAGTGCAAGTCTTACGACCAGAACACTGAAGGCCAACCTTGGTCTGTCGAACTGACACTCACAGACTTGACTTGTCACTCCTTTTCTGCGGTTTTCTCACTTGAAGTCTACCAGCACCTGTCCCATTGTGCTCTAGTGTTCTTGTTCAATTCGGACAGGTGCTCAACATGTCACACTGGAGACCAAACATGCGCTGCACATACGGACGGTGGTGGGTCTCATTTAGGGACCGGGGAGTCCACCGGCCAGTACCCTAATAGAGACAAGCGGGCTACGAAGGGGATCCGTTCGTAGGCTGAAAACCCCCGAAACGAATCTCCGACCCCACCTTTCCAAGTTCCGGCCTACCTTTACCGTTCCGAGCCTACGAGTCGACATTGGTGGGCTGTAATCAACGCCAAAGGGAGTCCTCCGTTCCTCGTTCTCGTTCCTCGGGCCGTCGGGCCCCCTACCCTAAGTTTCTCCTATTTATCTCGAACTTCGACTGTTTTATCCTAACTTCTGGTTAATTGCTCGGATCGGCTCATCTTAGCGGTTGTTTCAGGAAAGAAGACACGTCTGGACACAAGGAGAACTGTTAAAGAACTCTGTTTATTCGGGCCTCACCGCCCCTTTATATACCCTAGAGGTCAGCCCTGATTGGCTGCTTTCAGTCACGTGATCTACAACTGACGTCACTTCCGGTTTACATTCTCGTTTCCGGTTTACATATCACTTCCGGTTTACATCTTTCCGGGTCTCGTTCCTTTACATATTCGTTCCTTTACACTTTCGTTCCTTTACATATTCGTGCCTCTTTTTCGGGCTTTTTACACTTTCGTTCCTTTTACATATTTCGTTCTTTTACACTTTCGTTCCTTTTACGAACATATATACCTTTTATAACATTACCTTATTTTCTCTTATTTTGATCTCTACATATTTGGATGAATAGGCATTCATCACAATATGAACAAAAGAAGTTACCAGTTTTTAATAATTCTGTATAGATATATTTCATCTTCATGAATATTTTAATGTCACCTACGCACAAATCTCAAGTGTTCCTCCCTAAACACTCAAGCTTACAAAGGCAAGTGGAAATTAGGACTAATATACAGTCTGGTCTCAATACAGTAATGGGAGTCATCCTCATGACCACGCGGCACTGCATGGTATTGAGTAGGTTCAGTTCACAGTGTGATGAACCCAAACGACCCACACTCAAACCTGGCTATAAGCATGCCTCGGCTGGTTACTAGCCCACACAGGTTGAATAATACCTGGACAAATTGAGCTGATAAGAGAGCACTAATTAGCCTCTTCATAGCCAAACCCTTTACATGGGTTCACTGTTGTCCATATTTTCTATTTGCATCATATGGGGTTACAAGTACGAAACCCTATAAATATCATAAAAATACAAATCAGGAGGCAGAGCATTTTCTAGGGTTTCTTCTGCTACCCTTTTTGATAAGTTTTCTGGACAACTCAGATCAAACAGGTACATTTCAATATACAATACTGTCTGTGGAGGTTAACAATCCAATGCATGTGAATATTGCCTACATATAAGTAACGTGAAAGTCATACCTAATAAAACTTATTGAATCTGTGTATTTGATTAAGATGTGTGTATCATAATGTGACCAGGTGACTCGGCCTGTCGCCGACTTGGACCATCGACTCAGCCCATGCACTTCGATGGGTGAAGATCCCTAAAATCGACAGGGTGATATAGCAATTTCTCAAATTTGACATGCGACATGGAACCTATTGCCAGGAAGAAAAAGGTAAACGACATGGGCCATTTCTTAAATTTGACATCTGACATTAAGGTTTTTTAAAACCGACATTAATATTCAAAATTATAAGATATGGGACATAGCTGTTTCTTAAATTCAATGTGCCATATGAGGACACCCCCACCTTCCTACAGCCCCACTTTGTTGGACGTACATCAAGACCTCCCGGCATTTTTCACACCTCAAGGTAGGCGAATCGCCCGCGATCTGTCGATTAGTCATGCCTGCAGAGGAGACACCCAAGCCTTGCCCGTTGGTTTTCATGCCATAAGCTGTGCCGACTAGGCTTCTCTCTGAGATGCCCATGCCTTGCTCGTTGGTTTTCACACATTTGACGTCTGTTCTAAGTCAAGGCCTTCTGATATTTGTTTTATCCATAAACTAGGAATAGGGACAAGTTAGGGTTATTATACCACTAGTATCGAATCCCAGAGATGGTTAATTCAGTGTTGCCAACTTTTTGAAGGGTAAAATCACGGACTCTCCGTATATCTCCCAAAATACCTATCTTCCTAGTGAAAAGTCATCTTCCTGGTGAAAAATATTCGATTTTTGACCTTAAACTGTGTTTTCAGCTTAAACACAACGGTTTTGTGGATTGAGGTCTTTAAAAGGGGAGGTTTTAGGCATATCTTTCAGGAATCATGGACCTGGTCCCCCAAATTACGGATCACAGACATTTTCTTTTTGACTACTGAAATCAAGGACGTTTCCATGGTTTTCATGGCCATGGGTGGTTGGCAACACTGAGGTAACACTGTGTAAAAAAAAAAGGGTCTAGACCACTAAAATCGACAGGGTGACACGGCCAATCCTTTGCTTAGTGACAGGTGACAGGGCCTATTTTAAAATCCGACACGGCGACATATCTAATTCTTAAATTCAACAGGCGACATAGCTTATAGTGATGGTCGACAGGGGCTTTTATTAAAATGGACACGGCCACAGAGCCTATTTGACACCCGACATCAGGACCTCCCATTCAAGGCCCCTTAAAAGAGGGATGATTTAT
The DNA here is from genome assembly GCA_936440205.1 of Lepidonotus clava. NCBI lineage: Eukaryota > Metazoa > Annelida > Polychaeta > Phyllodocida > Polynoidae > Lepidonotus > Lepidonotus clava. Next base: position 50,466,934 of record OW387140.1, on the reverse strand, counting down.
AGTTTTTATTTTTTCTTTAAATTATGTTGCTTTTTTGATATGTCAGCATCTATTGCCTAGTATTGGAAAAGTTCCCTCCCCGGGCCATACTGACTTTACTCAGTGCTGGAGACGCCGTGGGGGCCGAAGCGATGGTCTGAAACCGCGATGGGCCCACTCACCACTCTGGCACTTTGACGCTCGCTGTATGGCGACTCACGTCTCACATATGTCACAGATTCTGGTGTGGAGGGAGATTCACTGCAGAGTGGCCCAGTCCCCTGGCAAACGGTTAACCATCATATGGGGGCAGGCCTGCTAACATTTCATCACTAGTTTACAGGACAAAACTGCCAAAACATTATAGAAAAAACGGCACATTTGTCTTTAATGTGACAGGTTTCAGTTTTGAACGAATTTTCACATACCATACCATGGATGGGAATATTGACACTAAAATAAAGAAGATTTTGTGATGGATTTTCATTTTTTCAAAGAGAGACTTAGATATTTCATTATGACAGACAATACATTTTGGAAAACCAAAAAAAAAGGTTTCCCGTAATTTGACCATACAAGACTATTTGATTCCTGAAAAACGGGACATTTTCAGTTACCAACGGGACAACCAGGACAAGGACTCAAAAACAGGACAATCTTGGCAAAAAAACGAGACAGTTGGCACCCCTGCAGGAATTGAAATAGCACAGGCCTAGGGTCCCGTGGCTCCTACAAAGTTTGTAGAGCCCCCAAATTACTAGAGCAAGGGGCCCGACTGGCCTCTGAACACAGAAATGGCTGGCCCCTTCAAAATTGACTCTACTACCTGATCGCTGATCGAGTTGAATTGAGTTGAGTTTAGTTGGCCTCAGTCTTACAGTTGAGCTGGTTTTATGGACTGGTTTTATGGACTGATCAGTCAGGGCATACATGTTGAGTTGTTGAAGATGTATGACCCAATGGTCGGGTCTAAAGCCTTAGCTATTCTACACATTGGGAGGATGCGCGCATCGGGTCTCTGGGCCCAACGCGTCTGGTACGGGTCTGGGCCGTATTAAGACTATATTACATTATGCGTTGGGTCGCATTGGGTCCCGTCGCCAACACAAAATATATACTATGCATTTGGCATGTGTTGGGGGGGGGGTTGCTTTAGAGTTTTATTCATTTTCCTGTACCATATGTTTGAACTATAGAGGTTAATTATCTTGTTATTAGTAGTGTGCTGTAGTAATTGTAATTAAGTTGTAGATAATAACTAGCTCCGTACGCAGTCTCCTTCCTGTCGCCTGCTGTTGTCCAATACATAATCATAGTTCAATATCATGTAAGACATGAACACTCGCGTGAAAGGATATTGTTGTTTATTATCCAGTGTATAGTCGCTCTGTGACAAGAACTCGATTGACCATGATCAGTCCCGAGGTAGGAATCCCCTCAAACACATTCAGCCAACGCTCCCACGCTCTAACACAATTTCTATGCCTCAATCCAGAACCAAGACTGCAGGTTAAAGGTCCAACCTTCCCTGAATGTTACTCACACAGCGTTTACAGCTAACTCTGGCTGGCTGAGAGCGGAACACGCTATTATAAGGTGGTATGTCACACCGTGACTCCTCCCCAATTTCACTACTGTCAAAGTGAAACACGGCTTACACGTGTGCTTCTAAAGCTCACGCCTTACTGCCCAAACATGGACTGGCCACCCGCGTCAGTACATGTTTAGGCAAGTTGAGACGTAGCCTGTGTCATGGTAGAGCAGATTTTTTTGCTAAGACCGGACAGTTGTGCTTCTGGAGACTCTTGGAGCTACGACAGTTGAGTTGAGTTGAGTTGGGCAGTGGAGCCGGGCCTTAAATGATTTGAGCGAAGGGCCCAACTGGCTCTTATGGCCCAGGCTCATAGTATACCGACCCAACTCTACTGTTGAGTTTGGTCCAAATTAGTTGGTGAGTGTATCATGCCATTACTGTAGTAAAGTGCCTATAGATAGCCACTAGACAATTTACCAAAGGCCAATGGCCATTGACATTGGCATCGGTGTCGGCATGAAATTATCAAACATTCTTAATATGGATTGTTGTTACCGTCGACTGCAATGGCCAAAAACGATGTAGATGGCAGTGCAGATTATGTGTTGGTTTGCTTTGTTAAAGCAGTGTTGGCGAACTGCTGTGCTGACGTCAGCGCCAATTCATCCCGAAATTGGTTAGTGGGTATGGGGCTTAGAGGAATGTGACGTTCCTCGGTAGTTTGGGGTTTCCGATTTCTACAGCAAAGGGACGTGGGGGTTATTTTGGCTCTCAGTCAGGCGAGGAGTCCGAGCAGGAAGCCAAGATGTAAGATCAAGAGTTGTGCCTCGTGCACGAGGGGGAATGAGCAGGTCACTCGGGAAATCGGTATTCGGTGATGGGGGAGGGGTGTCTCGGTCGGCCGGAACCGAGGTATTTCGGACATCGGGACCGGGGGACCAGGGCTTCTGTTAACAGGCGGAAGACATGTAGGATGGAAATGATGGGGATGGATTTGGAAATGATGGGGATGGATTTGGTGATCCTCGGCAGTCGATGCCCTCTCTCGCGTGTCTCTCGAATGTGCCAGCTCTTCGACATGTCGGGAGTATTGGGCCGACGCTCGCCTAAAGGGTGGAAGCGTGGGGCCGAGCCGGTCGTGCCTTAGTACTCCCAGTCACCGGGGGGCTGCTCACTATTTTGGGTTTCTGGACCTGTCCAGGGGTCCGTTTCAGTAAGGTCTAAGGACGTTGCCGGTGTGGTCTCTGAGTGGAGAGGTCCCAGGTGGGATGGTCACTGCTGCTGGGACCGTTTCAATAAAATGTTGTGAATCCAAAGAGGTCTCTGAAGTGGTCGCCAGGCAGAGAGTGGTAGGGAGGTGTATCTGGGACCCAGCGACCAGTAGAGAAAATCATGTTTCAAGTTTAATAACATCAACAATGTTAGGAATTATGATCTAAGAATTACATGTAGTTATTCTCAAGAACTATACCTTTTATGTTATATTCATTATTTGCACACACAAAGTTAAATAGACAGCAATATTGTGTAGTTTCGACAGGGATGTGCTTAGAACTAAAGATCCCCAAATTTGGTGCCTCAGTGGTGTCTGGCGGCGACGTCTTTGGTTATACCAGCGACGTCTTCAAGGGACCCCAAAGAGGTCGCCAGGAGCCCCAAAGAGGTCGCTGGGGCCGCCAGGGAGGTCGCTGAGACCCCCAAAGAGGTCGCTGGAGGGTCAAAGACGTCCCTGCTGCGACCTGTTTGCGATTTTATATTGAAATGGTCGTTGACAGATTCAGCAAAGACGTTGCAAACAGGTCGCTGCTGCGAGCAGTACAGAGACGTCGCCAGGTCTAAGACCTCTCTGCTTATTGAAACGTTCCCCAGTCTTCCAGCTTCGTGCCGCTGCTCGGGCTGTTCTGGGCCTTTGGGCCGTGTTTCGGTCCTTTGGGTCTTCGGACCCCGTACTACTTCTCAATCTATTTTCTGTGAACTTCTACTAATATTATCTCGCGTTTGTTGAGTTACCTAGTTAGTTTCCATCCATCTCATCGACTTAGACCCCATTCAGGGCGATACCAGAGAAAGAAGACACATGTGGACACAAGGAGTACCGAGATGGAACTGTTTATTTTGGCATTGCCGCCTTTCACTTTACATCATTCTATTTGTTTTCGATACCGACGCTGACATACTGATGAATGGACATTCATCACAGGTATATCAGGATTTTATGTAGGTAGTTAATTGAATATTTTAAGAATGGTCAGACAAAGTAAATAGTAATGATGTTCTAATAAAAAGTATTTAATGGGTCTTTACAGGTCATACTTAACATTGATACCCTCCATGCTGAAGTTGATAGGATGTGCAAATACTGGGGATATGATATCTCATAACTGGGCTGTCTTTATATCAGAAAATATGCTTCCCTTCACCAATCTGTACCTAAAGTGAATTTGTTATTTTTTTAAACCGTTGTGTGAATTTTCTTTAATTAATACTTTCAATATTGATTTCGAAACCTAATATTGCAGTTTTATATATCAGGATCCGTTTGTAAAAGTTTGTAATTATATGCTAGAGTACAGAGTTTTGCAGTATGAATTGTTGTTACATGAAATGTTATTATATGAAATTATACCCGTGCCTGAACACTAAATAAATTAAGTATGATTTGGTTAAACTTTCATAATGTTGAATTTCCAAATTTCTGGATTTTCCTCAAATAAATATAACAGTCATATATACAAGGCTGGGCTTGTGTAAGCAACTCACCACCTTGGTGAGTCCAAAGTCATGGCGAGGACAAATGACCCCTAGATTGGCCACAATGGGATTAAAAGGAAATAGTGTGTAATGAAAGTAAGGTGCATGACTTAGAATAAGTTGATAAGTCAAAGCTTAATAACTGGGAAATCAGTTACACCTAAATGAATATGAGAAGTATTTGATGCCTGTATTAATCTCCAGTTTGATTTTCAAATAAATGAATAGACAGTATTTCACTTTGTAATTTAAAGTCAAAAAAAATGTGTGATTCGAAATTACGTTTAATGTGAGTTCTAAGTGGGCCCAGGGCCAATATACGTTGGAATTTTTGAATGACATATTTTGCACTTTTTTTTGCTAGGGTAGAAGACCATTTATAGTATGATATATAATCAAATCCTACAAAATACAAATTTGATTTTAAAGAAATACTTATATATTTTATTGCACACCATATATGAGAAAATACAAAATATTTATATTTGCCCTGTGTTTTTTCAGTAGGAAAAATAAAGATAAAGGGCATTGAATAATTTTATCTAAAGACCTCAGGCCCTCAGCCAGGGGGGGTTTAGGGGGGTTGTACGAACCAACCCCCCCCCCCCCCCCCCTTGGAGGATTTTTTTTCTCTAATTTTCAATGTAAAATATGATACTAAATCCAAAAAAACATGCACTTTTTCAAAAAACGAACCCCCTGGGAAAAAAACTAACTGGTACTCAAAAAATGAACCCCCCTCTGAGAAAAGCTGGCTACGGGATTGGACCTATACAACATGATAGCCAGGACGACATAATTATGATATTGTATAGTCAATCTCAATATTTAGAGCACAGATTTTGTCTATGTATATTGCATGACGGGTGAGTTACCAGAAAACATGCACATCATGATGCAGAATGCGGCATACAGGCATAGACATAAAAATACAAATACATTAGTTTAGTTTTTCTCTTTTCTCTATTATGGCTCACTCTCCATTTATAGACAACATTATATGGATAGAGGAACACCTGCTTGGAGAGTCTGAGGTGTTATGCGCCATATCCACTTGTGGACAGCCCGACGGTCATACAGCCCAATGGCCAACATATACTGCGATGCCAATGGCCCGACAGCCCACACTGAAGCCCCTTACCCACTAAAACACCATACGCACTAGGCGATGTTACCGTCGCTGGGCAACGGGCGACTGCGAGAATATCTGTCGTCGTCGGTCGCCGGTAACTGTAATTAGGCAAGTACAATATTTTACCGACGATTTTGCCGACGATTTTGCCGGTGATCTCATCTCCCATCGCCTGTTGCCCAGAAATGCACTATACCCATGGGGAGTCGCTCAGCTATTCTGCGTTGCCTGGCGATGGTAGCACTGATTTTCCCAGAAGCCCCTTCCCTGGCAACGGTAAAGTTGCCTAGTGGGTATGGGGCTAAATTAGCAGCGACGGGTGACAGGCGACAGAGAGAATGGTCATCATCGTCACCAGGCTACGGTAAAGGGCCATACCCACTAAGCGATTATGACCAAGTTGGCCCAAAAATTGGCCAATTTCAGTGCTGATCAGATAAAAACATGCACATTTCAATCTACTGTACTGACAGTATTCCAAGTACTCCTTGTTGCCTGTCTACCATCGCCGGTAAAATTGCCTAGTGGGTACGGGGCTTAAGGCCCCATACCCACTAGACGATTGAAGCCTTTGGGCCTCGGCAATCATATTTTATTCTGATCACCTATCAGTATGGTGAATTACAATATGTATACATGGTTGATCTGAATCATTGGGAAAATTGTCTGATGATTTGCTAGAAGAATAGTGGGTGACGTCAAAATTCAGAGGCTGTGAACCTGAAATGCTGCGGCAGGCTGCAGCAAGTTGTCACTGATAACCCCTATTAGTGCTGCAGCAGCCAGCCTATAAGCCCTCTAAATTTCTGACCAGCGATGACCCAAAATTAATAAAGGTTGACATATACCATAGCGTTCGGGAGGTCCTAGGCTTTTCAAAACTGCCTGATGCCAGACCGAACACGAATTACAAACTTCAAGGTCAAAGGTCAAAGGTCAAAGGTCACCAAAAAAAGTAAAAATCTGAAAAATATAAGTTTTTATCTTATAGCTCTGCATTCATAATAGATGGAGCTTAGTTATTTGGCAAATATTTAGCCACTTATGGGGCCTAACTGTGATTTTCATATTGATGACCTTGCCCAAGGGCAAGGTCATCAATCTCAAGGTCAAACTTCAAAAATGATCATGAAATGAGGATCTAACCTTTTATCAACTCTTATTAATGTTTTAATATAGCCAATATCAATTGTTATCATTGAACTGTTTGACAGAGGAGATTATGAGCTTTCTTTTGATACCTCATATGGTGTGATGGGGCTTAGGTTTCCATGGTAACGGAGCTATCATTTATCACAACCAGTTTCGCTGAAAGACATTAAAATAGGTGAAACATACCCAGAAAACCACAATTCTCTTGATAGGAGAGTGGTCATTCTCAAAAAGAGCCTTATTTAAGGAAAAACTCCAAACAAAGCATGCCATAAATGTGTCAAATTCAAGAGATGATAGTTTGTACTAAAAAAAATTGCTCCAGCACATTATAGTAAATGGTTGGTTTCCATGGCAACCACCCAAGATAAGGTATTCCGAAATCAATAGTTTTTTGGACATATTTTCCTTAATATTCAAGATAGAAGCACAAATGAGACATCAAAATTAAGCATTCCTAGAGTTCTATGGAATAGAAAGCTGAAATGGGTTGTCTTGGTTACTGGGTTGCCATGGTTACCAAAAATATCTCAGAAATTGACCATAATTTCAGTTTCTCTTCTATTCCTGTCACCATAGCAGCCACAAATATGGGCCTAACAAGACACAACCTATCTATCTCATGAATACATATACATTGAATCATGTGTTTTTGTCCAAACAATCATATGGAATGCAATAAATGAGTGGTTTCCATGGAAACCACTCAAAATTCATGTTTTTTCCCCAAATTTGACAGTATTTGGGATGTATCTCTCTTAATACACATGGTAGAAACACAAATGATACGTCATATTGATGCCTTCTGAGAGTTCTATTGGATAAGATACTAACATTGGTTGTTCCTCTTACTTATTTGCCATGATAACCAAAAACAACTTCAAAATTGACAATTATTTCAGTTTCCCTCAACAATGAACATGGCTTTTAAGGTATAACAGAGTACAATCTCTTTTATAAAATAAACACTAGAATTGTTATAACTATCTTCCTCAATTTTCAAGATTGAAGCACAAGTGAAACATCAAATTGATGCACTTTGATAGTTCTATTGGATAGTCCTGGATAATCCATGGAAACCAACAAAGAAATCAGGTTATCTCAAATTCATTGATATTTGGGTTGGACCTTTCTTAATGGAAAATAGAAAGACAAATGAGACGTCAAAACATTCTATGGCATACAAAACTAAAAGTGATTGTTTTCATTACCTAGTTGGCATAGAAACTAAAGGTGACTTCAAAATTGCTTAGAATTTAGGGTTTCCTTTTGTTTCTTTCCTATAAGTACTTACCATAAGATGAGCTTATGGTCCCTCAAATATGAACCTAAAACCCTCCTAAAATGCTCTTAAGATACACCTAAGCACCTTAGATGCACCTAACATAACTTGAGGAGCACCTAAGATGTGCCTATGATACTCATAAGATGCCCCAAAGATGCCCCAAAGATGTGCCTTAACCCTTTAGACACCACTAATTGAATTGTATTGTATTACTTCCTTAAGTTTCTAGTCACTGAGAAACTTCAAAGGATGACCCATCCCTATCAAATGAAAATTATTGATACCTAATTTGGAGTTTTGGCATTAAATAAGCTTTTATTAAACAATGTATTTGCTGTTTTGTATGTTGAATACTCTTTAGAGTGTTCCCTTTGGAAAAATATGGAAAATAACAGGAAAATGCCTATTTTTCTGGGTGGCTAAGGCTGGATCCGGGAGTACACCCTTAGGCAGCTGTGGCCAGATAGGGATCTAAAGGGTTAACCTTTTGGACCCCAATTTGGCCGTAGCGGCCCCTGGGTGTGCTCCCCAATCCAGCTGCAGCTGCCCGAAGTGTAATTTTTTTCATTATTTTTCCATATTTTTCCAGGGTGAATATGTGAATGAAAAGTCGTTCAATATAGCATTTAAAAGCTGATTTAATTTCCTATCTAATGCTTCAAACCTCATTTCCATAATGTTCATTCATAGTGGTTGGTTAGCATTAGAGTCTGCTCAAGTACAAGGAAATTAAGGAATTCCGGAGGGAAATCCATGGATATCCTGGGGTAATCTTGCAATTTATGTATACAAAGTTTGGGATCTAAAGAGTTAATACCCCAAAGATCCTCCTAAATGCCCCTATGATGTGTTTAATATGCCACAACCATGTATCTGATATGTGCCTAAGATCCCCCTAGTGTTTGCCTAAGATGTACCTAAGTCACCCCAATGATGCACCTAAGAGGTGCCTAAGGTGTGCGCAAGATGCAGTCCTCATAGGATTATATAATGATCTCTTAAAATGCCCAATAGATGCATCCAAGATGTACCTCAGCAGGCCTGTAGCCAGCTTTTATTAGAGGGGGGTTCATTTTATGACTATTTTTATTCCAGGGGGGTGGGGGGGGGGGGTTGTTTTCTAAATGAAAGGGCTAAAATGCAACCCCCCGAACCCCCCTGGCTAAGGGCCTGCTCAGATCCCTCAAAGATCCACAATAAGATAGTACTGTATAAAACATAGGCAAGGAAGCCTAAAACTTTGGAGGAAATTCATTTCATTTTTAATTATACCACTCAATTTGATGCAGATCAAGATCCTTTTTTTAAGATCTTGATAATGAAAGGATATTCGAATCCTCATAAAATATTGAATTAAATGTGTTCCCCCACCTCATAGTTTAACCCTGTGGACCTTGTAGACCCCAATCTGGCCATACCTGCCTGAGGGATTACTTCTCATACCAGCCATACCTGTCTGGAAAAATAGTTAATTTTTCCATATTTTTCCACATTTTTCTAATGATAACAAATCCAATAGAAATGTCAGAGTAACACTGAATGAGGCAACATTGACATGTTGGTAAAATAACATGAGTCAGATGGGCAATGGGTAATGGGACCCAATGCAACATGACCTGACGCGTAGGTCGCAGCCGGAGGATAAAGGAGCTTTTCATTTACAACATGACCCAACGCATTGAATAATATAGCCTTTACAAAAAACAACAGACCTTATGTCCTAAACATTTTATCATAGGGAACACAGGACACTTTGAAATGTGAAAAAATCATGCATTTTTAAGAAGTTTCCATGGAAACCAACTATGTGTTATAAAAACTCTGGGCCTAAAAGGTTAAATTGTCATTAATATACATTTGAACATGCAGTTGGGGCCACAGAGAGTAATGTTGTGATACAGTTTTGATATAAACCATACAGGTTTCTGCTAGGGGTAGTTCATGTACATAGTGGTAAGGGTGAAAATGGGTAAAGGGATAGAGGGTATTTTAGGGGCATGTTTGGGGAATATTGAGGGCATGAGGCACATCTAAGGGAGATCTTTGTGGCATCTTTGTGTAATCTAAGGTGTTTCATTGACACAATTTGGGTGCATCATAGCTGCATTTGAATACCAGTATAGATGATGATTTCCTTGATAACTGCCCAAGGTAAATAAAAAGGAATAACTATTTTTCAATGGAACTAGTTTAACATGGTATTAGAATCATGCTCTGACAATGTAAGGGATATGTCAAGAAAAATCTATAGGTTTTACTGTGAGTATGGGGCCATTCAATTTTGTATTTTATTTTGTATTTCAATTTAGATGCTCCTTAGGTTTACCTTAGGTGCTCCTTAGGTTTACCTTAGGTGCAACTGCGATTATTGTAAATTCTGAGTTCATTTTTGATTATCAGGGCAGCTGAGTACCCAGGAAAACTGATTTTCATGAAACACTTATTTTCTAAGGTGGTTGCCAGGGAAACTGGTCTTTTACTCTATTCCATACTCAAGATATTTCAGAACAAACCCCAAATCTACACATTAGAGACTAGTACACTTGGGATAAGCCTTAAAAGTACACTTGGGATATACCTTAAAAGCCATGGTCATTGTTGCTATGGTAACTGAAATATGAGTGAAACTGAAATAATTGTCAATTTTGAAGTTGTTTTTGGTTATCATGGCAAATAAGTAAGAGGAACAACCAATGTTAGTATCTTATCCAATAGAACTCTCAGAAGGAATCAATATGACGCATCATTTGTGTTTCTACCATGTGTATTAAGAGAGATACATCCCAAATACTGTCAAATTTGGGGAAAAAACATGAATTTTGAGTGGTTTCCATGGAAACCACTCATTTATTGCATTCCATATGATTGTTTGGACAAAAACACATGATTCAATGTATATGTATTCATGAGATAGATAGGTTGTGTTTTGTTAGGCCCATATTTGTGGCTGCTATGGTGACAGGAATAGAAGAGAAACTGAAATTATGGTCAATTTCTGAGATATTTTTGGTAACCATGGCAACCCAGTAACCAAGACAACCCATTTCAGCTTTCTATTCCATAGAACTCTAGGAATGCTTAATTTTGATGTCTCATTTGTGCTTCTATCTTGAATATTAAGGAAAATATGTCCAAAAAACTATTGATTTCGGAATACCTTATCTTGGGTGGTTGCCATGGAAACCAACCATTTACTATAATGCTGGAGCAATTTCTTTTTAGTACAAACTATCATCCGTTGAATTTGAGACATTTATGGCATGCTTTGTTTGGATTATTTCCTTAAATGAGGCTCTTTTTGAGAATGACCACTCTACTATTAACAGAATTGTGGTTTTCTGAGTATGTTTCACCTATTTTAATGTCTTTCCGTGAAACTGGTTGTGATAAATGATAGCTCTGTTACCATGGAAACCTAAGCCCCATCACACCAAATGAGGTATCAAAAGAAAGCTCATAATCCACTCTGTCAAATAGTTCAATGATAACACTTGATATTGGCTATATTAAAACATTAATAAGAGTTGATAAAAGGTTAGATCCTCATTTCATGCTCATTTTTGAAGTTTGACCTTGAGATTGATGACCTTGACCTTGGACAAGGTCACCAATATGAAAATCACAGTTAGGCCCCATAAGTGGCTAAATATTTGCCAAATAACTAAGCTCCATCTATTATGAATGCAGAGCTATAAGATAAAAACTTATGTTTTTTCAGATTTTTACTTTTTTTGGTGACCTTTGACCTTTGACCTTTGACCTTGAACTTTGTAATTCGTGTTCGGTCTGGCATCAGGCAGTTTTGAAAAGCTTAGGACCTCCCGAACGCGATGGCATATGTCAACCTTTATTAATTTTGGGTCATCGCTGGTCAGAAATTTTACCTCCCATGCTGCTGCACTATATATGCCACTGGATGGCTGCAGCCTTCTACAACCCATTCATATCTCATTAATAGTGCCAGAAAGAGCATGTTTTCAATATAATGATTAGGGAGAAAGATAACATAGAACTTACCTTTTAAGTTGTATACATTACACACCTTAATCACCTCATTAGGGCTAATTAGTTAATTAATTAATGGGTTAATGAGGTCATTTAGGGTCATTAAGACAGTGTCTGACACCCCTTCCTATCTGGCTGCAGCCAAATGGCTGCAGGTCGCGACCTTCAGTGCCCTGAGTGGTGGCAACATGCTGTTAAGTCACTGACCACTGGCTGCGACCTGCTCTGGTGAATTTTGACATCTCCCCTAGATCAAACTTGTTCATTTCAATAATTATTATTATAGCAAAGTGACTGGCGACTAAGCTCAAATCGCTGATTCTACTGATCACCTGATAGTATGATATATCAAATTGTGAATTTTTGATGCCACTAATATTGGGTTCTGGGGACAGAATCAGCCAACTTTAGTGCCGTTGCCAACTACTTAAAAGTTGCTTAGTGGGTATGGGGCTTTAATATTCAGCAAGTTTGATACTTTACTGGCCATTTAATGGACGATTTTACTGGCAATCCTGTACTATGTCACCCGTCGCCAGACATTTAGCATTCCCACAGGGCGTTGCTGGGTGATCCTGAGTTACCCAGCGACTTTACCAGCAATTATCCTAGTCCCCAATCACCCATCAAGGGTCAGATAACTTAATGGGTATGGGGCTTGACGCTGATGCCAATTGCAACAACCATTGGCAATCAACATTGGCATCAACTTATCAATCATGTTTAATATGGATCAGTGTGGTTGTCGCTGTGGCCATCGCTGTGGCCAGTATGGGCATATGAATGCAAGTAAAACCTAGAAATGTCTGTACATATATAGCTAGGTAATACACTTAACATGTTATATTTTTCTATTTTTCCATTAGGCAAATATAATTGATATTTTAGTTTTATGAATATCTTAAATTTGATCTTCTTTCTCTTAGAACCCCTTTCACTCAATACATTATGAACAACCTCTACTAGGCACATCTACACTAGGCTGGTAGCATTCCCTGACCCGCTCTGCTCTATATTATTTCTGAGGGAAATTCATATTATTATGACTTCAAATTTTAAGGGCAGTATTTAAAAACACAGAATTAAATTGAAGAATTCTTGAAATTTATTTTCTTTCCATGAAAATTCCCTAATTCTTCAACATTTTCCCTGTTTGTCCTCTGAAATTTTTTAGAATACACAAAATATAGTAATCAGTAAACTATTTGCAAGAAACCCTTTTATGTAATTCCCGGTGAGATATCTATGTTTGAAACTACAAATACAAGGTAACCAAATGGTAAAATACTAATCGTCTCACACAAGGGTCAATCACTGACCTCATGCACCAGTGACCTTAGTGGCCCTGTTTATCTAAGAAAAAGCTGATAAAGACTTACCTTGTTGTCTAGCGTCTTCAGACAGAATGAGTCTTCTTATCTCCCAGCCCACCTGTAACAGGTCAAACAGGTATAGATTAACCATACTAGAATACAGTCAAGTCTCTTATTCCCGACAAACTTTAACTTGGGATAGCTGCGCATTATTGCTCAGAAGTTTGCATACCTTTTACCTTATGCCTTATGCATGCTGTATCAATCCCAGGTGGTAACTTGCTGTGTATCACCCTATAGGGTGATACAGACAAGTAGTTCCTGTGGGAAAAGCACACAAATACAAAGCACGCAAAAACATAGTCCGTAATAATGCGTTATTTAACGCATGTTTTACCTACAAATATGCGAGATTTTCTATTCTCATGCATAGATTTACGCATGATACGCATGAACAAAATTCATGAACTTAGTAAAACACATGATAATAGCTAGGTTCCTGACGAGGGCGCTAATACAGAAATTGCAAATGCACACGGCATTGTTCCTGACACTACAACATAGCTCTCAGTGTGTAGGTTATGGACCCTTCTCTCACCTCAAGCAGTGTAAAAACAGAAATGAAGACAATATACCATATAGAAAATGTATGCTTATTTATAGATTCAAGGGGGTTGAAATAAATCGATATTGAGATTGATATTGAAATAGTTAAATTGATTTTGAAATTGATATCAAAATAGCTATTGCCCTGCTTATACAGGGTCTTGGGCCTGTGCTACGCTACAGCCCTCTACCCTGTATAAACAAGGCAATAGCTATTTTGATATCAACCCTCGGTCAGTACTATATATTTATTTTCAAACCATGAAGAAATCTCTCTCCTAAGGTATGATACGTTAGAAGTAAAGAGTAGATCATTTGGCTAACTACATTGCAGCACATGATTTGGATGAGCAGACTGCTGCTGTTGACAGTGTGATGTTGTGTACATTGTGTACGCTATGTACACAATCTACCAGGTATTATTTTCAAATCATGAAGAGATATTGGGCTAAGGTATAATAAATACATAACCAACCTTCTCTGGTCGTTAAATGTATTTATTGCTGGTTCTGATTGCTCCCTGTTGCCCAGATATAAGCACACAGAGAACACAATTTTAATGGATCTTTAGACTTTGAGAGCTATCCCAGAAATACCAGGGAGTGGGAGAAGATAGATGTTTGAAGTGGGCCCAGAAGGTATAGTAAGTGCCAACCATATGGTATTTGATGATAGCAATCACTGGCCACCAGCAGGCATACTTTGCAACTCTCAAATAAACTCTCCATTAAGTCTACTTGATGACAAAGGTGATCTTTTGCTATCATCTGCACTTGAAGTATTGGTTCCTTTCCCCCTAAGGGACTAGCCATTAAAGGTCATATTCCACTTTGCGGCATTTTGCTTGTAGTGGGCATTTTATTAGCTGTGTTTGTCCCCAATGCAAGTAAATCAGGGCATCTCAAGGTGGAATATAAAATTTGCTTCCAGTGTTACTTCCGATGTTACTTGCATTGGGTCACCACAAGTAACACAGCTAATGAATTTATATAGGTTGTCTATGAAATGCTTGTGGTCGAGGAAACCAATACATCTGTATCTGCACCGCAAAGTACTGGCAGTGGCAAAAACGGTGACCGCAAGTGGTCCCCTACCACATACTGGAATATGCCCTTAAGTATGTATGCACTTTGTCAAGAACTGTGGACAGCCCCGTTTCTTCCTGTGTCTCTCGTGTGGTCCAGTTCAGGACGATATGTGAAGTACTCTTTATCAGATCTCATGGTGTGATATTGGTTGTTTTCCTGATCTAAACATTGATACTTGCTCAAACACATTTTTGTGAGGCCACTCAACCTCTGCAAAACCAAAGCTTATTATGATAAAATCATCAAAATTTAATAGTTCCTTCAAAGGGACATGCCTCAGGTTGGGAAGGACTAGTCAAGGGGCTTAGGTAAAGTTTTTTGGTTTTTTTTGGTCCGGAAAGTCTTTCTGCCAAGATAATTTTTTATCCACGGATTGTTCTGATCACAACAAGTTTTGGTGGCATTTTTTGTTTTGACCTAGAAGTACATTTCAACGTCATCAAAGAAAAAGTATGAAAATAATGTAAAACAGGAATAGAAAATAAATTACTGGTAAAAGGTCCATAATGAAATAAGCTAAATGTAAAAGGAAACATGTTCTTTTACATTCTGTAATCTAAAGGTCATTTATTAAGGACAAAAAGTCATCTAAAGGCCATTTAGAAGTTAACTCTACTTTTGTCTTATAGTCAACCTGCCAAAACCATAAATGAAATATCTATGGACATTTTTTGATAATGACAATCATTCTAGCTAGTGGTTTTAAGAATATTCTAGGTCAAAAGATAGCGGTGAAAGCCACCCAAAGATTTGACCTTGAAAGTCACTTTCAAGGTCACAAAGATCAAATTTGTTTTATTCTATATTTCAGATCTATAATCTAATAACCTTCAAGGAATCTCAAATATTTGATATTAGGATTGATAGTTTCTCTTTGGGAGGCACTGTAACTTTCAATTTAAACATGAACATATAGCCTCTCTAGACTGTTATTACTCTTTTCTCAGCAAACCTTAAAATGCACAGGCCAGTAACTGTTTGGTTCATACAATCATGCATATCAGGTCAATGTAGTCCTTTTTCATCAGACTAGCAAAGCAATGAGTCTGAACAAGACCGTTGTGGATACCACAATGAGCTGTGTCCTTGAGAGTCACTTTCAAGGTCACCAAGGTCAAATTCATTTTTTGAAAGATTTGATCTTACCTATGCAATAGCTCTAAGAAATATCAAAGTTCATTTATTTCTCGTGACTTCCATCTTAATGCATTTCAAATTGTGATTTAAATATGATTATAGAGTAGAGTAGCATGCAAAGTGTAGTTTTTTCAGAGTGTATTTTAACAGTGAACCTTTTGTATTTAGGTGATTAGAATTTAAGTAATGTGTTTACAAGCCAGTATGGCAAGATGCCAATTGTATAATTAACCTAATGGGTCATTTCATAGTCATGAAAAGCTGAGATGTTCAGGTCTATTGTAGATAAGTTGGGACTACTACATGATGTGTTGACATTGAGCATTCTCTAGCTTTGATCTGCACTTTTACAAGATCAAAAGACATTTTACTTTTCAATAATCATAAGCGTATGAATGGCCTTGACCTTTTGATGGTTATTTCATCAACAAATAACAGGATAATAGGATTACCACAACATTTTAAAGCGTGAAGAATTTTCTGATATATTTCTCAATTTATTCTTTTTTTGCTAAATGGTAAGTAAATAGAAAATTATTCACTTTTATTTGGAAATGCTGTTTCTTTATAGTGTAAGCATTGTTAACTATCAACTCAATTCACCATTCACTATAATTCATGTTGATATATCAAATGAATGAAAACAGAATAAAGTGAAATTCACTTTCGTAACATTTTCACCCATTCAAGTTTGTTTAAATGGCCTTGACCTTTTCTTTCACCAAGCAAAGATATCTAGAAAATAACATAGGCCTCAGATATTGATTTGTATATGTTTTCTTTAATATAGAGTTTATATCACGGACACAGTCAATAGATAGAGGAAAATAGAGGAATTCTGACCTTATGACCTTGATAGGTAAATATCTGACACTTATATTCAACAACAAAATGTGACCAAAATTTTCCTGATACTACAGGTGTCAGATGAATATATCTAGGTACAATAAAGATCGAATTAACAAAAACATACATTTGTGACCCGATCTGACAAAATGAGTCACAAGTCGGCAATGAGTCGCAAGTCGCACGACCCTTCCATAGCATTCCTTAGCTAATTAGCTTTCAAACGAGGTGTAACGTGCGACATGCGACTTCTTGCGACTTCCGTCTCAGTATGTCAGATCGGGTCACATTTGCTCTTTTTCTAGCATAAGTCCCTGGACTAGAGCGGTAAATTAGTGGTTTAAGTTGCAACATCATATTAGCTTGCTATATCACAAGTTACATTACCTATTTTACTAGAGAATAGAGGTACATGAAATGTTAAGAATGTACCTTAGGGGTTTAAAGAGTAATCAGTCTACAAAAGGAAGTCTCAAACAGATATTTTGACACAGCATACTAAACAGTTGATCACCTACCTAAAGACAGATCATTTAGTATAGAAATCCAGTTCTCTCCTCATGAAAATTACCCATGGTTGGTTGGAAGGTTACAGAATGAAAGAACTTGTTCTATAAAAGATCATCATAAACATGTATTTGGAACCTTTTAAAAAACCTTTTAGACGAGAGACTTGCTACCACACATGAAGTTGGGACTGGAAATATCATCTATATGTAGAAACATAATTAACCGTAGCAAACATCATTATAATTATGGTACACTTACATACTGCAAATGCTTAGGGATAATTTTCCTAAGTGCAAAACACCTATTGATTAACATAGTCGGCACCCTTGTACCTACACTCAGCTGCATTATTGGTAACCCATCAGTATTCTTCTTGTTGAAAAATACCCCCTTTTCTCTGAATTCCCCCCCCCCCCCCAAAGCACCTCTATTTTGCTGAAAATGCTGACACTTTAGGTCTCAAAAGCAGACCCGTTATCAAAAATAAAATGCTGACTTTTGTTAAGCAGTTTAAGTCTAAAAAAAATCTCCTTTAGTTGAAATAGTTCACTTTTTCAAAAAAAAAACCCCAAAGATTCATGTCTTTAAATTTACAGGCACGTGAAGTATTGGGGAAGGAATCTTTGTTTTCATGTTCTTTAGAATGTTCATGCTTATCAAACATCTGTGAGATTTATCACTACACCTGCTTTCTGATTTTTAAATAACACTATATTGGAGTTTGTCCATACTTATTCTTATACTGATAAACTTTTTTCAGTATGGGGGTCCATAATTCCTTACACAGGGAGCTTTCATATATCTATCAACAAGATTATCATTCAAACAGCTGATAACAGACATTAGATTGACATCATTCTGTAGGTTAGTTATTCAATCTGCTGTCACGTAGTTATAGTGACACAATAAATTGAGTCCAGGTTCCTTGCTTATTATTATGTTTAATGTATTAGGTTTATAAAACAATACTTCTTGTTGTGTACAGCACTCATCCAAACACACACACGCACACACACACTAGCTGCAGTGTAGCGGTCTCATATAGGACGCCCTAAGTCAATCTCTATGATGCACTGTTGGTGAGTCATTAATACAACACTCACCCTATCCCACTCCTGGATCACTTGACACAGAAGGGGGACAGTGTACGTCAAGGGTCCTCTCAGTAACTAAAGTATGTATGCAGTTAAAGTAAGTACATGTGTACCAAATGTGCATGCCCACTATGACCAAAGGGGGACACTGTGTTACACAATATCCAGATAACTGAATTGATTGGTTTTATCTAAACTAAATTTTGCAAGGTCCTGCCAATTTATGGAGAGCACTGGCCGCTGGAGTACTCAGGCCACTGGAGAACTAAGGCTGCTGGAGAGCTCGGGTCATCTGGCAACCAGATGGCCCTCTCTTGCAACTCTCCAAGATTGATTTGATAATAGAGATGATTGTCAGGTGACCATAAACAGATCATTTGGTTTTCGCAAACTTGACGATTATGCCAGAAGCAGTAACTGCTGGAGACATTGGCATTTTGTGTGACACTGGGTCAAACGTAGGCAGTGATGGACTTCAGTATTCAGTGTAATAGCTTCTACACAGGTAGTACTGGACCTAGTATTCAGTATAATAACTTCTACACAGGTAGTGCTAGACTTAGTTTCCAGTACATCTTCTACACAGGTAGTCCTGAACTTAATATTTAGTAAAATAACTTCTGCAGTAGGTACGGGAGGTCCCAGGCAAGCAGCGACGTAGCAAGAACATTCTGCGCCTGTGCTATTTTAGTTAATCTGAAACCTACCCATTTGTCACATAACAATAACATTATTTTAGGTAAAGTTACAACTTACCAAAAAGGAACGTGATAATAACATTATATTTTCATTGAGTTGTGACCTAACTAATAAAGAATGTTATAATAAAGTTATTATAATGTGCATGAACGTTACAAGAATGTCACAATAATGATATATTGCGACATCGTAATGTTAGGTTCTAAAGACGTCTTTGGGTGCCATCAAAATAATGTAACAAGAACCAAATCATGACTCACCAGAATGTTATAATAACGTTATAATAACGTTATATTCTTGCTTGGGGTAGGTCTAGAACACTGTGAATGTGATTATGTCGATAAGGTACTGTGCAATTGTGTCCCTGCCCTGGGCCACCCTTGATCTTGCTGATATGGAGAGTAGGCCTATCAGGATACCACAGGGAAACAGTGTAGTGATTTAGTCCCACACCAACTAGGCGACTTTTGCACGGTTGGCCGATGAGTCGGTTGTGAAATTGGCGAACTCCTATGATCTCCTTTAGGTATTTGATATTAAAATGAGAGTGTTTGGAATGAGTCAGCACTAAAATCGGCTGATTCTACCCTTAAAATTATCCAACTTTATAACCGATTAGCTGGCTGACTGTGTGGGTCTGGGGCTTTAGGGTGCCTGTGGGGGCCAATGGTGTTTACCCGAGTTCTCCTGGCCCGACTTAGTCACAGGCCCACGTTCTTCCAGCCCAAGTTGGTCACTGGCCCGAGTTCTCCAGTTATCTTTGATATTGTCTAATTCTCATCTTTGCAGGTAATCAAAGAAAACTACATTTATGAATATGAAGAGGAGTTCAAATATCATTCGGCCAAATGATGAATTTGATGAAATAAAGAACAAATAAAATAACTGCAGCAACCTATCAACACTGCTAATGCAGCAGATATTATCCGATACATTACTATTATTCACTACAAAAACAGCTTTTATTATCCACTGTTAATGCAGCATTTTCTTTTGCACAGTTATTAAATATCTATGCAGCAGTTCACTGTAGCAGTTGATCAACATTTATTTTATTAAGTGGTTCTGTGCACACTGGGTTCTGACATTCTTAACTGAAGGCTACACATTGAAATCCTTGTTATCTTATATTCAACATAATGGAAAACTATAGCATTGAATACTTTCTCAATTTGTATCCATATATGTCAGATTTTTCAATTCTGCTTGGAAATTTATTCATTACAGATAGATCTCAGATAAATTAACATTTCTAAAGTTATCTCTGTATTAGCATTTTTGGTGACAAAATTAGCTTATCTAAAAAAAAAGCCTTTAAAAATTACAAGGAGCTCTAAGAAGCAAAACCTCCAACTGCAAACATTGACATAAATAAGACAAAAATCTAATGGATCTTTAGATTTTAGAGCTATCCCAGAAATACTAGGGAGTGGTCACAAATAGATGTTTGAAGTGTGTCCTGACAGTATAAAAAGTGTGAATTATGCTTATTCAAACACTAGCATTGTGATAAATCTTTAGTATTTGATGATATCCAGGGCAAGTTTCCAGGCATAATTGGCACCTTTTAGATAAGCTCTCCATTCAATCTACTTGACAACACAGTTGATTTTTTGCTATCATCCACACTACAAACATTTACTCCCTTTCCCCTAAAGGACTATAGATTCAATAATTATTTATGCATTTTGTCATGAACTCTGGCCATGGCTTTATTTCATCCCTACCAGCCAAGTCATCACTCATACAAGGCAGGGAATATAAAGTGGACTGTGTTATCAGGTTTGCCCAGGTTTATTGCATGGGGTGAGATTTGGACATAAATGTTGAGAAATTTATGCATCCTAGTCTCTCTTTCATAGCTGTCACCTGATTACACAGAAAATATTAATCTATAGATTTATTTACAATCAACCCTTTAATTGAACACCCCTGATGAGTATAATTATTTATGTTTTGAACTAGAAATATGGAGTAAATTAGGGCAAAAAAATAATTGCATTTAAAATCTTGCAAAAGGGCCGGTTACTGGGCTAATGTACAAATGACCTTAGTGGCCCTATTTATCTAAGAAAAAGTAGATAAAGACTTACCGCATTGTCTAACGTCTTCAAACAGAACGAGTCTTCTTATCTCCCAGCTCACCTGTAACGGGTCAAACAGGTACAGCTTTGAGGTAATAATGTCACTGAGGAATTCTCCCAACCACATATACCACAGATACCTTATTCACTTCGTTATACGTGAAGACTCGCTTAAATCAAGATGTAGGATGGGTAATTATGCAGACAAGTTACATGCCCTAAGCATACAATTTTCAATTAATCTGGGCTCACTTTATGGTTTAATATATTGGAAAACTAATTATAAGTATTTTTCAAATTTGTATTTATATATCTAAAATTATTTAGCTTAAAATTCATGCATTACAGATATAAATATGCAAACATTTGTTTATCTTCTATAGACTGTCATGTGTTTTGCTTAAAGAATTACTATAATTAACCTGTAGGTACTTAGAAATACTGTAAACAGCGTTCAGTTATAATGAGAATTAAAATCATAGGTGTCACAATAACTCAAAATGAATAGGAAAAAACACACAGAAACAGATAACAAAGTCCAAAGTTTAAACCGGTCTACAGTTGGGGATGGCCTACCTGATCGACGTCAGAGGTTAAGGAGGTGACCTTCTTATCATCAGGCTCAACTATAGAGAGTGGAACAACAGAACATTAAATTTGTGATATGAGAGAAAATCAATATTGCGAAAGATATATGAAGTCACCAAACTAAATTGTGCAAAATTGTATATTAAAAACTTATGGGCCAATTATGAGAAAGTTTGAATTTTACAACTTCTTCTGAAACCTGTATGTTGATATACATTATAATACAAATAAAAGATTTAGTAATTCACTGGAAAATGTCATAGACAGCGCCAAAATGTTTGATAGAATGTTGAATTGGTCAGTGATGAATAACACCTGACAAAATACAGAATCCTAGGGTAAATGCTAATAAGGCATGTGCGTTTGTGTACATAATAATGTTTAGCACTTGTCAACACTCATGAACTTTTAAACATTTCCTCTCAACACCATCAATACACATAACAGGTTGAGGCAACCTGAGGAAAATTACCTAAGCAAGAACATGATGTTCTGTTTAGTTCTGCTTGGGTTCTTGATATACTATTTTGATGGCACCAAAAATCATCTTTAAAACCTAACTTTATGACGCCACACTGTGACGTTATTGTGACAATCTTGTAACATTCTTCCATATTATAATGACATAATGATATTATCCTTTATTAGTCTCAACTTCACTAAAATAAAATGTTATCACAACATTCTTTTTTACTATGTCTCAACTTTGCTTAAAATAACGTAACTATTACATGAAAATTGGGCAGGTTACAGATTAACCAAAAAAGTATTGTCGCAGAACATACTTCTAACATCGCTGCTTGCCTGGGTAGGATGTTCTGAGATAAGGACTTGTTATGTCTGTGCTGATCGGGATGGTCCATAAACACAGGCCAACCTGATAAGTTGAATTAATTGATATTCCCTGAACGTTTATTACTGTTTCTGACTGCTATTTGTAGCCCTGTTTGTTGTCCCTTGGTGGCAGAACTAACTAACACTCGGGCCCCATAACACTGCAATATAGAGTAACAATATTGACCTTATCACAGCTATATGTCAAGGGTCCCTATGGAATGATTGATATTGCATTACCATAAGAGGGTGCAGTGTTCTGTGACATATGAGCCATACAATACAATTTTCATTTCATCAGTCCACCACTAATTAGTGGTGTGTGTGTAGTGGGTGGGGGGGGGGGGGTCTATACCCACTGGGGGAAGCAGAGCCTACTTGTCAACTGACAAATAAGGCCTGATATAAGGACCGGGAGCCTTGTCGTCACTCAACTCCTCATCTGTAACCCCTACCACCCCAACCACCAAACCTGGAGTATACAGTTACAAACTGGACAGCAGCCACCAACAGGAAAAGGGGGAAGCTCTTGGGGGACCAAAGAGATGTGGAACTTATGGGTGACCCCCACCCCCTTTGATAATGCAAGTATTAAAGCCACAGTATCTTCCACGAGTTGCAAACATTGCAACTAATTGCAACTAAAAGTGAATTAAAAGAAAACAACATCTGGCAAAGTTATTAGTCATGTCATGAATTCACAAAAAGACTATCGATCATATATCCAGGGTAGGAGGAATTATACTGTCTATACATATACATATATAAAACATGTACTTCGCCTGAAACTTCCTCCACCTCGGATTGGTCTTGAGCCAAGGAAACTGCGCATAGACCCCTTGTCAGTTACACAGCCACCCCTTTTATTCCCACGAAACAGATAGCGAACTGCAGACTTCTGGCCCCTAGGTGTAATACTAAATAATCATTTTAGTTTCCCTTATCTTTTAAACTCATCCCCTAGTGAAAATATGCATGCTTACAGATGCTTACTGGACCAAAAGCTACTATACATGACCAAATAACGTCATAATCATAGGAGAAAGAACAGAAAATCCAATTTGTTATGGCCTTCCAATGCTGACGCATAGGGCAGAACTCAACAATTTTGCAGCCATGTGTGAGAAATGGCAAATGGACTATAAACACTTGGATGGATTCTAGCCTAAATGCATGTCTTATCTATGATGCCAGTAAAAGTTGCAATGGGTAGCAAATTCAACATAATATGTTCAATTTGCTCCAAATGTTTTTTATATGTTCATATGTTGATATTGTGACGTTCTCTGGTAAGTCGGGGTTGCCGATTCTTACAACAGAGGAACGTGGGGGTTGTTCGGGTCTCGGGGCGGACGGGGAATCCGGGCCAAGAACCGAGATGTGTTTCTAGAGTCGTGCCTCGCGCACGAGGGGGGGGGCTGAGCGAATCGGTCGGGAATCGGCACTTGATGTCAAACGGAGGACTGCGGGGAAGGGAAATTATGGTAGGGGTACGGGTCGGCCGGGGTTCGTCTCGCTCTATCTCCCAGACCAGCATTCACCCCCACCGGGCGGTCCACCCCACGGTTCCGGTCCGCGGGGGCGACGGGCCGACGGTCGCCTATTGTTTGGTAGCGTGGGGCCGAGCCTGCCGCGCCCTCGTCCCCGCGGACTTCGTTCCCTCGTCCCGCCTGTCATGCCTTCGTGCCATGCTACACCTCGGTCTCCGGGGCTGTTTCGGGCCTTCGTGCCTTACTTCGGTCCTTCGTTCCTCATACTTCGGGCCGTCGGGCCCCTACCCTAAGTTCCTACTATTTATCTCGACTGTTTTATCCTAACTTCTGGTTAATTACTCGAATCAGCTCATCTTTAGCGGTTGTTTCAGGAAAGAAGACACGTCTGGACACAAGGAGAACTGTTAAAGAACTCTGTTTATTCGGGCCTCACCGCCCCTTTATATACTATAGAAGTCAGCCCTGATTGGCTGCTTTCGGTCACGTGATCTATAACTGACGTCACTTCTGGTTTATATCTTTCGTTTCCGGTTTACATTTCACTTCCGGTTTATATCTTTCCGGGTTTCGTTCCTTTACATTTTCGTTCCTTACATATTCGTTCCTTACATATTCGTGCCTCTTTTTCGGGCTTTTTACACTTTCGTTCATTATTTACATATTCGTTCTTTTACATATATTTCATATATTTCGTTCTTTTACACTTACGTTCTTTACATATATACCTTTTTATAGTTTTACCTTATTTTCTCTTATTCTGACCTCTACATATTTTGGATGAATAGCCGTTCATCACAATATATCTCAATATATTAATTTACTAAATTGTTCAATATGTTTCAATTAAATGCACATAATGCAATATGCTTATGGAGATAGACTAGGATTCATACCCAAATGGCTAACTCATTCCTACTTCACCATATCTGGAGGGGGTACTTGTAAAGGCTAAATTGGCATGAATGGCTGGCGGCAGAACCAATTCTCATTCTCATATCCCCCTTCAGGGCCCCCAGTCTCAGGGAGCCTCACTCTCACCCTGTTCCTCTTTAACATATTCGCCCAGTTATCTGCCACTTTCCTTCAAATCTTCAACCAACACACACGTTCTTTGCCACCGTTCACCCCTCATCTTATAAAACCAATTATTTTCATGTCTCATATTATATACTTTTATAAAAAATCTCATCAATTTTAATATACAAATCTCTAATCTTATCTTACTATAATATAATATAATATCTTATTTATTGATAATTTATTCTATCATTCTCTTTTATATTCAAACATTCTTATCTTCTTACATGGTATGAGAATAATAAAATATAACTCTTCAAGTTGTCAAGTCCTTTTGTGTTCCTAAGCCAGTCATTCAAAGTCATTTATCTTATTATTAATGACATTTTGACTAATGGGATACAGCTAGTCCTTTCTCATCTGCTTTTCCCCATTGACATAGGAAAGCATTGAAGTAATTTAGTCCATGGATTCACAGAGATGTATAGACTGACACAATCTTAGCAGCTGGAAAGCTGGCACCATGTTTTGCACTTTCAGGATGTAACCTGGCAACTCCATTGGTGACACTATTTGCCATGGTAAATTAGAGTTAAAATATATCAATCTATGTTGTTATGGTTCTGAGTGTTGTTGTGTCTCCATATTCATATTGTCAGCATACATGTACAAGCATTCAACACACCCCTGTTGTGAGATGCCTGTTGATATTACGACTTGCCATAATGAAATACCAGCTGCTAAGATATGCCGAATTTTATCAACAAGCAAGGTTAAAAAACAAAGGCCTTCGATGGATGTATTGAGATGGGAGTAACAAGACCTTTTTTCTCAGCCAAACATCAACACAAAGAAGACAAAAATCTCATGCACCTCTAGACTTCAAAAGGTACCCCACAGTGGCGGGTCTGGGGGGCTTACCTTTTTTTTCCCCAATTTAGATTTTCTTTTGTAAATTCGGACCAAAAGTAATTAAGGACAATTTTTACAATAGCGTGCCCCCATTTTTCAAAATCCTGGCTCTGACGCCATTTAAAGTGGGCCCAGACAGTTTGCGCCTTTTCAAACACTAACATAGAGATAACTGTACATAACGATAGCTAGGGCGGGCCTCCAGGCATATTTTGCAGCTTTCAAATGAACTCTCCCTTCAATCTATTTAATGACACAGGTGGTCTATTCCTATTATCTGTACTGGAGGCACTAGCTCCATCTCCTTAAAGGACCATCCATTAAGTGAGTATGAATTTTGTGATAAACTCAGGACGCCCCCTCCCCCCCATCTTCCCATGGCATTATTTATACACAGATGTTTATCTTTGCAAACTACTTGGAGGTTATTGTAAAATCCTATGAGAGCGGTGTGAGTCTTGTCTGGTTTAGACCAGTTTAGATCGATAAGTAAAGTACTCAGATCTCTTTGTGTCATATCAGTTGTTTCCTGATTCTAACATTGATACTTGCTCAAATGTATTTCCAAACTATACCTTTCATTAAATCATTCACTATATCATTCAATATTTAACTGCTATCTATAAAGCATAATAGTTCCTTCAAAGATTAAGGTTGGAAAGGATTGGTGAATCAGTGGTTCAAGTTGCATTATTATATTATAGGTTGCTTTATCACAAGTTACTTTACCTATTTTTCCAGAGACTAGCGATACATAAAATCTCATTGGGACTAGGACGATTAGTCTATTGAAGGAAGTCTCGAACAGATATTTTGACACAGTATGATAACTAGTTGATCACTTACCCAAAGACAGATCATTTAGTCTAGAAACCCAGGTCTCTCCTCACGGAAATTGCCCATGGCTGGTCAGAAGGTTACAGGATGAAAGAACTTGTTCTATAAAAGATTGCCATAGACATTATGTATATATGGAACACTTCAAAAAAACTCAGGCTATAATCTGACCAGGAATATTGCCACCAAATATGAAGTTGGGACTGGAAATCACATCCATGTAAAAAAATAATTAATCATAGCAAACAACATATAATTATAGTAAACTTAGTGCTAGTGGGGAATTTGCTTTAGTGCATGCCAGATGAACACCTATTGATTAACATAGGTGGCACCCTTTGTACCCCACTCAGCTGCATTATCGGTAACCCATCATTATTCTTCTTGTAGAGAAAATACCCCTCTTTCTGCAAATGTTTCCCCAAATTTGAAGACTTGAATTATCGAGAAAGGGACCCTTTTTTCTGGTTATTTAGACTGTTAATGCATATCAAATATCTGTGAGATTTATAATTAAATCTTCATTGAACCCAGTGAGTTTTAAACAACACCATATTGGATGCTGTCCATGTCTACTGTTATGGTGATAAACCATTTCAGTATGGAGGTGCATTATTCCTCACACAGGGAGCTATAATCTATCTATTCAAAAGGTTATCATTCAAACAGCTGTTAAAGGGCCTTCGATTGACATCATTCTGTAGATAAGTTTTTCATTCTGGTGTCATGTAGTTATAGCAACAAAATAAGTCCAGGATCCTTGGTTTTAGGTTTATATAGGTTAATATAAATGTATTTATTTTTTGATACAGCACACACACATGCACACAACAGTGCAGGGATCTCATACAGGGGGCCCCAAGTCTATCTCCCTGATACACAGGTGGTGAGTCACTAATACAACACTCACCCTATCCCACTCCTGGGTCACTTAACACAGAAGGGGGACGGTGTATGTCAAGGGTCCTTTCAGTAACTGAAGTACATGCACAGTTAAAGTAAGTACATGTGTACCAAGAGTGCATGCACACTATGACCAAAGGGGCACACCGTGTTACACTCGAGTCTCAAACAATATCCAGATAACCGAATTGATTGGTTTTATCTAAAGTAAATTTAGCAAATTCGTACCTCAAGAACATTTGTTGTGATTCTGTTTTATCTCTGCCTGAGATGTACATCCAATCAAATACTTATGTGCGTAACTGTTCACTAGCTACTGTTTGAAAAGGATAGTAATACTCATGTTCCCTCTAATGCCTGCTGACGTACATTTTTTCATCTATTCACTCCATGTTTCATATGAATATTGGAGAACTCTGGTGGATGACAAACTCGGGCTGCTAGAGAACTTGGGCCACTGGAGAACTCAGGCCGCTAGAGAAATCAGGCCGCTGGAGAACTGGGCCTGCTAAAGAGCTCAGGCCATCTGGCATCCAAACGGCCCTCTCTTGCAACTCCACATGATTAATGGAGAGCTCGGGGCGCTGGAGAACTCAGGCTGCTATAGAACTCAGGCCACTGAATAGCTCGGGCCATCTGGCAACCAGATGGCCCTCTCTTGCAACTCACTGAGGTTGATATTGATAATGGAGATGATTCCAGGTGACCATACACAGATTATTTGGTTTTTGCAAACTTGATGCTTATGCCAGAGGCAGTAACCACTGGAAATAGTGGCATTTTGCATGACACTGGTTCAAACACTGGTAGTGCTGGACTTAGTTTTCAGTATAATAACTTCTACACAGGTAGTGCTGTACTTAGTATTCAGTATTATAACTTCTATCGGAGGTATGGGAGGTAGGTCTAGACTACTGTGGATGTGATTATGTCGAATAGGTACTCTGGGCCCCTGAACTCGACCACCCTTGATCTTGCTGATATGGAGAGTGAGCCTATCGGGATACCACAACATTGGCAATTTTTTATAATGTAAAGTTGGGGTTAAAAAACAATATTTCGTGCAATTTAGCACATAATAAAGACACTATCAATTACCACAATTTCTCTGAAAAGATATCCCGAAAAGTCAGATAGATCTACCTCGATTTTACAAAGTGTGTTTCTCATGTCATGTTTGGAAAAGGTTAAGAAGGGATTCTTATTTTCAGGGTAATGTGGTGGTTTTGCAGTTTTAGGTCCAGCAAATTAAAACAAAGATTCTTATGAATATTTTCAAGAATTATTGATCTGGTCCTCAAAATCACATGATTTTCACAGATGGCTGGCAACAATGTGAGTGTATAGTTGTGTACGAGTCTTAATGCCCTGGATGGCCATTTGCCTCCACCATCACTCCCCATGATTTTAAGTGGCCTAAGCCTACAAGTAAATTATACAGCCTGAAAATTCAGAATACTGATGTTATCCTTGTTATGTAGATTATATTTAGTAACAAATAACAAAAATAGGTAAAAGTATTCTGGCTACTGGATGAAGAATCGAATCAGAAACAAATTAAAAGAATAATCAACATGATCACAGGCAAGGACCTTTCACACTAAATTCCAACCACTTCAAAATCCATTGTTCCCTGTGTAATGAGAGCCTCTTCTAATTAGCCACAGAGCTAATTTGCTTTATTTAAAGTTAGCTTAATTTGTCAATCACCAGAAAACTGTTAGTTATATCTAAAAGTTTAACAAAGTTTACACAGCAGCCCATCAATGTTCCTTATACAGGTCTTTTCTTTCTCTTGTGGCGTATGTCATATAATGGACATATTGTAGTGCATGGTGTGAAATAATACACTCACCCTTTAGGCCCGTTCATTGTTATCACACCATGCACTTTAGTATAGGCGGGATAGAGGAGTGGAAAAAAAGGCTTAAGGTCAAAAATCACAGAAAGTGTGCAGATAGAAAATTTGGAGGTATTCCAGCCCCTAGCCCTAGGATATTAATTTTTTCCCCACTTTTTTGGGCCCAAATTGTCAGGCTCAATGAGATCTTCATGTTACATATGGGTTTTACTGGTGAAATATTGAATTTTTGGCCTCCAGGGCCCTAAAACAGGCCATTTTTACCCAAAATTCATGAGAAAAAACATGAAATCAATATATTTGATAAAATTATGAGAAAAAAGGACTAGATATACGTTGGTTCATAGTTTTTCCCTATAGAGTAGATGAATACAGAAAATTTGGGCCTATAATTGCATACCTGGGCCACTTTTTTATATATCTGGAGAATTTTTTAATTTGGGGAAATGCTTTGTCCTCCCGAACAGAAAGGCCCTATAGACCCCCCTCCTAAATACCTGTAAGGCGGTTGGGTTAAAAAATGTCACTAAAAGCTAGAGCTAGGTAGTATGTGTTGTGTTTAAAAAAAAAAATTAGAATTCCTCTAATATCTTGGCTGTGAGCAGGCCATGAGTGATTTTACAGAAAAGTACCCCTAAAATTCGCCCGGACACTGAAAAATTGTTTAATCCCCCCCTGCTCTTAATTAATATATTTAACTATATTGACTATAACAGTTATTTACCCCCCCCAACCTCCCTAAGTGGCCAGCACATAGGGTAGCCCCTACTGCCTTTGTCTCTCCGGCAGTGAGTGGGAAACTCTTTATGTCCGGGCGAACAGCGCGTCCTCCCGAGTGACACCTGAAAAATTGTTTCAGCCCCCCTGTTCTTAATCAATATATTTACAATATTGACTATGACAGTTATTTACCCCCCCAACGTCATTAAGTGGTCAGCACATAGGATAGCCTGTACTGCCTTTGTCTCTCCAGCAGTGAGCGGGAAACTTTTTATGTCCGGGCGAACTGCGCGTCCTCCCGAGTGACACCTGAAAAATTGTTTCAGCCCCCCTGTTCTTAATCAATATATTTAACTCTATTGACTATGACAGTTATTTACCCCCCCCCCCCCCATGTCCCTAAGTGGCCAGAACATAGGATAGCCCGTACTGCCTTTGTCTCTCCAGCAGTGAGCGGGAAACTCTTTATGTCTGGGCGAACTGCGCGTCCTCCCGAGTGACACCTGAAAAATTGTTTCAACCCCCTGTTCTTAATCAATATATTTAACTATATTGACTATGACAGTTATTTACCCCCCCCCCCCCCCCATGTCCCTAATTGGCCAGAACATAGGATAGCCCGTACTGCCTTTGTCTCTCCAGCATTGAGCGGGAAACTCTTTATGTCCGGGCGAACTGCGCGTCTTCCCGAGTGACACCTGGTGTTTCATTTAGGAACTAACAGAGTGCTCGGCCTGCCATTGGCTGATAGCGATCATGTGACCACCCAGTTTGGCTGTACGGACGCTACCCTCGCCAGACGACAACAGATCACGTGTAGTACAAGTTGATTATGCAGAGAACCGGGGGAGTTGCCAAAGTCTGTGATTTTTCTGTCTTACCAAGTGATCCAAATGACCCAGAGTTTGTACCAGAGGAAGGGGATGTAGGAACTTTATCTCACTATAATTTTGTAGGTGTGATGGACAATCACACACATGGCTTTGAGTCAACCTTCACCTTTATCAAGGAACTGATCACAAAGAAATTAACACAGAAGCATCCTAATCTCCAGCACATATACTTCGTCAGCAACTTTCAATCAAGCCAATACCGCAATAGATACATTTACCAGATGTTAATAGATAGTATGTTGTATATATGTTTGTACTGAGCAGTATATTATGAGGATTATCATCACCATTATCTCATTAGAAAAAAAGATTTGTGTTACATGGATTTATACCAGTATACAAATTAAACTGTATCCTACTGTACTAATTCTACTATGAGGGCATGAATTAACTAGTAAAGGCCTTTCATATCACGGTCAGGGAAAAGAAAAAAAGGGGAAAGGGGCGGAGAATGGTAAATAAAACATGTTTTTTAACCTTTCACAATTTTTGAATCTGCTTACTTGTAATGGTAATCCTATATCTGTCCTCCCAAGTGACCCTTGCCCCTCCCCATCCACCTAATCAACCAACCCCAGTATGCAGGATTATGGTACCCTTACCTCAGTCTTAAAAAGGCAATATAGACCTACAGTTGATAAATCCTCACCCACTACAGTAATAGATGGAGATATAGTGTTGAGGAAAAGAATGTCCTCCCGAGTGACCTTAGCTCTCTACCTCTCCCCACACCCCTAGCTCCTATACATCATTAGCAAATATCCCTTTTGCATAGAAACAAAAGATTAGAAGCTATATAAGTCAACCAGAAGAGAAACACTATGGAAAGTAACGTAGTAACATGGATAACATCCCTTAGTATACAGTCTGACACTTATATGTGAAATAATAAGAAAAATGTCTGGGCGAGTGACCTTAAAGACAATCGCTCCATTATAGTTCTAAAGTTGACATTTTCTTTAAACTTTAGGAGGTGAAAGCTAAACATATATATGTAAACCAAAAATGAAAAAAAAATTGGGGGTCACCATGGAAACTTTAGAGTAAAGTACGTCTGAAAATCTGTTTAATTACACAAATTTAAGTATTTTCACTACTTTTAACTATTATAGAGATTCCTTTATCACGTTCATGAAAAATCTCAAATAAAGTTAAAACTCATTTGAACATGAAGCCAGCATATGAAATTTCTCAATTTATGCAATATTATGTGAAGAAAGAAAAAACAGATTTTTTTTTGAATTTGAAACAGATAGATTTTTTGAAATACAAAATTCTAAATTCTCATAAAAATGATTATAACAAAAATTTCAAAGTTGAAAACTTCTTCAAATGCCGACATGTAATTGGTATAAGTGTTAACTTTCATTTCATGAATAAAAATTAGGGGGTCACCGTACTAACTTTTTCAGAAAATCCACAAATCTATTAATAGAACTAGGTCGAAAATAATACTTTTATTACAAATAAATTCACAATAAATTAACAACCTGGAATCTATGAAATATAATGAAATATATGAATGTATAACGTTCTGGACTACAACTTTGTCGCTTACTGTAAAAAAATTGGATGACCTTTGACAGAGATATGAGCAAAACCGCATTTTCCCTTCATAGAGTTCTATAGTTAAGCATTTTAACCTCTATGGTCACGCTCTACTGCACACCCATAAAGCCAGGCTGCGCAGTATGTGTGCGCATAAACAAATGGCGCCATTGCCCTTAAAAGGATTATAGTGCATAGAAATTATGTCCAAACAAGAGAGGAGCATGTATGTGTTACATAAAAAAATATTTCCTCATAACAGATACATTCTGAAACACTGCAAAAACCACAAATGGATATATAGCATTTCCTGTGAAAAGTGTCCTCCCGAGTGATATTTGGGGTATTTAACACATGTTTCTCATAGAAATTCTAAGGTACAGACAAATTTTTCCACCTGTAAACTTATATACCAACTGAAAATACATGCCGTGGGCATTGTCTTCCATACAATTGATAGTTTATACCTAAGTCAGTTCCTCCTTTATGTACAATAGAAAGAAATGAATATTTTAGGACCCGAGATTTATGTGAAATCCATGCTAGGCCCCATAGGAAAATTACCTTAGGGCAAGGCAAAAAGCACATGAAGTCTGCCTACTACACCCCAAACCCAACCCTTAGACCCAGTTCTACAAGAAAAACTATATAACAGTGGACCACAAACATTTTAGATCTCATTTGGCTATCCTAAGGGGTAAAAAAAGTCACTCGGGAGGACAAGGTTTCCAGGGTATGTAGGTTCCAGGTGTTGCCATGGCAACAAATTTAATATTTAACTCATAATATTTCGTGAGCAGTTACCCCACCACCTATACATTATCCACAAAAAATATCTTTGAGATACTCAAGTTTTTTTTTCAGACCCCCCAAAAACCCCTTGAAGCCCTATATGCACACTTTCTGTGATTTTTGACCTTAAGGTGAATTAGCTATAAACCTAGGATTCTCAGCAGCCTGACTGCTAGTAAGCTGGTGAATTAGAAAATGTGATGTAATACCTTGATGATAAAACAATACAATACTTGTAGCTTATAATCTGCAGTGATATGTGCAATCAAATAAACATTTCCTGACGTAGTAATCAATTATCTGGTTTTTTTTTGTTTTAATATCATTTTGCAATATTTGTGACCAACTCTGGAAACTTAGAGCTCTTCATTATATACTACAACTTAAAATTGAAAAATTAGAAAAGAACAGCTAAGAGTTCTCATTATAATGTTCAACAAAATTGAAATCATTTCACCAAGATCACATTTTATGCTAAAAGTATATGTTTCTCTAATCAGGTCTTTGTAAGTTTTGCAGTACCATTATTTTGTACAGTGTGTTTAATGGACTTTTTTAAGGTTTCCGACCCTTTCATGTTGTAAAACTGAACTTTTACCTCGAATATTAAAATTAATATTGATTCGTTCATAGTCAGAACATTCATGCTTTATGTCAATAATCCACTTAATTGCACTGTAAGTCAGATGATTATAGCAGGTACTCAAGATGTCCTAATATCTAGAAATACTGCTATTTTGATAAATCCCTCAGCAGACCAATGATAACATCAAACCTGTAGGATGTCATGAGCATTTGGGGCATTAGTTTGTGGCTGGAGTCTTGTCTGATTAAGACCAATTTAGACCAGTTTAGATCAATAAGTGAAGTATTCTTTATCAAATCTCAAGGGATATCAGTTTTTATACTAACTCTAGCTTTGAAACCTGCTCAAACACATTCTCAAACTGCTCCTTATTCAATATGTACCATGATCATTTATATAATGGTATATGTCCAAGGTTTGGAAGGATAGGTGAATCAGCAGCTCAAGTTGCAATATCCTGATTAGATTTATGACACTAAGGCCCCCTTAGATGAGTCCATGAAAAGAATTATCATTCAAGCATCTGATTACAGCCCCCTGCACTGACATCATTTTGCAGGTAAGTATCTAGAGTCTCGATCAATATCCAGATAACAGAATTTACTGTTTTTATCCAAAGGAAATTTGGCAATTGTCTACCTCATTAACCTCTGGTGTATGTTGTTTGTGGTTTATCTATTGCAAGATTTGGTCTTAGAACTACATCCAAGAAAAATTGATTGATACCTTGAAAAGGTATATAGACTATGAGTATTAGATATCACACCAACTTACTATATCATTGAATGTGATCTTTGTACCTTCCCCTATGACTTGTAATGGGTCAACAACTAAAACATCAATAACTCATGCACATTTATACTAAAGCCCAATTATATTACGCATTGGGTAGACGGATGTGTCGGGTCCTGGTGCCCAACACGCCTGGTTTGCATTTGGGCTGTATTTAGAACATATCACACTGCGCATTGGGTTGTGTGGGGTCCCTACGCGACCCAACATGAAGTATATTATACTATACATTGGGTCGCATTGGGTCAATTTTCCTATATTACACCACACATTGGGTGCTCAGTTGCCCTAAAATGACCAAAACAGTGTAATATGGCCTTTACACTATATAAACTAAGTAAATCACCTGGTAAATTCTCAAAAGTCCCAATTAAATATTGGTAATGGTGTAACGAGAGTATTAATTTAGTTGGTAATAATTATTCCCATCAGCTTCTTCTTCTGCTATTAATACTGAGAACAACAGTTTTACATCTATTTGTTTGAAATTTGATAAATTACAGCAATAGATTTGGGATCTACATGCAGTTCAATTATTTGTATTTTTATTTCATTCATTGAGGAAATGTTTTATGTGAAATTTTAAAATAATTATGTTGCTAAATAACATTTTACCATATATAAACATGTATGCATACCTACATGCTTAATCTGTAATTGTAAATATTTCACTTTTGTGAAGCCATATACATACTATCATTACTTGTAACATATTAATCTTCATGTTATTTTTCGGGCAATTCACATCATTTTGACATCACAAGGTGTGTAGTTAAAAGCCAAGAAATTAATGGATTACAAAGATGAATTTTCTTCCCTTGATAATTTCCCAATTCCTCAACATTTTCCTTTTCCCATTTAAAATATTTTTAGAATACTGAACTCAAGTTAACTACCAGTAAAGGCTACTATGAGGAGATGGGTTACAATGACCTATCCTCCTGCTCTGTGATACCAACACTGCTGTGATTACAGGATTTGTCACATGTTGAGAAACTCGCATGTCCTTGTCTCTCTATCATAGCCCTCACCTAAATGACTATTTTTTGTTAACTACATTAAAGTGTTCCTTGTATATAAATCTATAAATTTTACAGATTTATATACAAGGAACACTTTATTGTAAAACGCCTGATGAGTATAAGTAGTTATGTTTCAAACTCCAAATATAAAGTTAATAGGGTGAAAAATTACTTGCAAGGATCAGTTGCTGGGCCAATGCATCTTAGTGGCCCTATTTATCTAAGAAAAAGCAGTTAAAAACTTACGGTGTTTCCAACGTCTTCAGACGGAATGAGTCTTCTTATCTCCCAGCCCACCTGTAACAGGTCAAACAGGTGTAGGTTAGTAAGACATTCAAAGCTCCCTTTTCCTGAAAAGCTTTAACTCGGGATAGCTGTACATATTGCTCAAGAGTTTTCATTCCTTTTACCCTATGCATAACATAATCTGCTCAGTTGGCCTGAAGTCTCTTTTCCCACTTAAAGTCAGTTAGTTTGTTTCTGAAATACTTACTAGTCAGTATAGGCTTTGAGGCCAGAATTTCACTGAATACTAGGATATACTGAGATAAAGATTTAGCCCTGATGGCTGGGATGGTCCATAGACACAGGCCTAAGTGTTGAGTTGAGGTATTTGCTATTCATTGAGCTTGTTTTACCGTTTTTGACTACTCCCTTAGCCCGGGTACTATTGCTTGGTGGCAGAATCAATTGCCCAAAGGCCATATTACACCGCCATATTACTCCACATCAACATATCTACAATACAGCTGTGATACTGCCCACATCACAGCCATGTCATAGGCCTCTATAACGGTATTGTGGATACTGCATTAGTGTAATAGGGCAGGATGTACTGTTCTGTAATATCATACAATAATATTATAATTTCTATTGTATCCAAGTCATGGAAAGGAATGTCTCAAGCTTTAAATTAGGGGACATTTGTTCAACATATTTGATAATGATAAGTTGGAGATAGGTTGGAAATCCCTTTAATTGCAGACCATTTCATATCTTTCAAAATAAAAGTCCCCATTGGCAATAGCCTGGAAAACTTTGCACTATACTTGTAGTTTGATAATAGTTTGATAATTAATGGTGTGATTAGGCTATGATAACGCTGAGATATACACACAAGGTCAGATAGACTGTCGCCTTCTCCTGTGATGAGTAATGATATCATGCAATAAGGTCGACAGACTGAAGACATCTTTTCATTGTTAGGTGTTATAAGGGCCCTACTATAAGCAGGTTTGGGCTCGCACCGAATTTGGAACAACCTGTCAGGATGGGACAGATTTTCCTGAGATTTAGGAATGATTGAATAAAATCAAAAATAATGATTAATAGAGATATTTGCTGAATATACTCTTTCAGAAATTTTTTCAGGAATTAGTTTTACTATGTACCTAAAGCTCTTCTGATCTGAAGTTCATTGCATACATATTTTCGCATTAAGCAAAGCAAGGCTTCCTAGTGCAGTAACATTTGGAAGGACAGCAGGGGCTGACTTATGTAACCTATCCCAGGGAGTGCGCCCCCCCCCCCCCCCTGGTAGGGCTAATTATGGATTCTCTTTCCCAGCAACGGGGATCCAGACTGGCCAAAAGGGGCCAAACACAACATTAAAAAGATTCGGAAATATCAGTTAGGCCCACCTTTTTGAAACAAGCAACATCATACATAGTTTAACAATCTCCAAACTTTATTTTTGCAAATCGCTTGGAGCTTAGTATGAAATCCTGTGAGAGCGGCATGATTCTTGTCTGGTTTAGACCGGTTGAGACCAGTTTAGATCAATAAGTGAAGTTTTCTTTATCAGATGCCATGGTGGAAAAGAGTTTATCTTTAAAGCCTGCTCAAACGTATTTTCAAACAACACCTTATCATTCAATATACCTACTACCTATAAAAGGTCATTCATTTAATAGCACACACCATTCGTAGTTACAGCGCCACAATATAATGAGTCCAGGACCCTTAGTTTTAGGTTTATGTAGGTTAATAGAAAAGTGTTATTTGTTGTATACAGAGGACACACACACCCCAGTATGGGGATCTCATACAGGGGCCCCCAAGTCTATCTCCCTGATAAACCGGCGGTGAGTCATTAATACAGCACTCACCCTATCTGACTACTGGGTCACTTGACACAGAAGAGGGAGGGTGTATGTCGATCCTCTCAGTAACCAAAGTACATATACAGTTAAAGTCAGTACTTGTGTACCAAGAGTGCATGCACACTATGACCAAAGGGGCACACTATGTTATACTTGAGTCTCAAATAATATAATTATAGATAACAGGATTGATTGGTTTTATCTAAAGTGAATTTAGCAAAGTCCTACCTCACGAACATTTGGTGTGATCGTGTTTTATCTCTGCCTGACTTGTACATCCGATGTAAAAGTTAAGTGTATAACTATTCACAAGCTACTGTTTGGAAAGGATAGCAAAACTCATCGTCCCTCTAATGCTGATTTACCTTTTTTCAAATTCTATCTATTTATTCCATGTTTGATATTGTCTAATTCTTGTCTTCGCAGGTAATCAAGGAAACACAGATTTATCATTTTGAAGAGGACTTCAAATATCATCAGGCCAATTGTTGAATTTGAATCATTAGTTACAGATCCTATTTTTCAGATGTTCATTTGCTAGAGATTTGCTGAAATGTTAACAAGCTACACAGGGGACTAAGCAAAAATTATATTCATTCATATAAATGTTTTGATATAGCTTACTCAACAACAGATCACCTACCCAAAGACTAATCACTTACTCTAGAAATCCAGTTCTCTCCTGAAAAAAGTCCCCATATCTGGACAAGGTTTTAACTGTCCCAATGCTGTAAGTTTGGGCAAAGGTTGTGCTGGGGTTATTACATTAAAGTGTGTCAAGATATCTGGCCTGGCCTGTGAAGGTGGCAGGTCTATACTGGGATTATTTATAGATCCTGCCACCCAGCGACAGGCATCCTGACCGGCCCAGTCATAACCTATAAAAGGTGGGGAATATAAATTAGGCCTTTTCACGGTTTGACGGTTATCAGCCTGGGCCTGACTACACACAAAAAAAGTATATATCCAAGGAACCCTTTAATGTAATACCTACAAATATACGGTAGTGTGAGGGCTTAAAATATTCATATTTAATGAGAGTTTGGCCCAGTGTGCGGCCATGTTGTGGTATCCTTACACAACACTACCCTGATAAGGCTTACAGGGGACAAGAGGTTGGGTCTGGCGATTCAATAGCATTGGGGATATGGAGGATTTCACTTTTTAATATGAGTGATAAATATTGTGCTTTTCATAGATTTTCAATTACATACATGAAATAGTTATCAAACTAAGCAAAGTAGCTGTTAGTTTTTTAACATTCCCCAAGACAGCAACATTTTGGTGACATATTAAGCAGCTATGTTTTGACCATTTCAAGTCATTGACATAATGTGTTCCATCTCTCCTCGTTGAGAAAAATTTATTTCTCCAGCGAGTACTGCATTTTGTATACTCATTTGAATGTTTTTTGTGGAGAATAAGGAGGGAAAATTAAACCCCTGCCTGGTCATTTGTTGTCAGGTAGCCTTATGCCACATCCTAAAGCAATCTCAATCTCAGTTCCCAGCTTCTCACCTCTTTGTTGCTGGTAAGGTGTTGGGCTAGGTGGCTAGACAGGTTACTGGACAGGGGACCCTGCATGCAGGGGCTACCTGGTCGCACACCCCACGGCCCAGAGTACCAGGGCTGGATCACACCTTTATCAGCGGCTGCCACAACTCCTGACCCCGGTATACAAGCGACCTAAGTGGTCCTATTTATCTAAGAAAAAGCTGATAACGACTTACTGTGTTGTCCAACGTCTTTAGACAGAACAAGTCTTCTTATCTCCCAGCCCGCCTGTAACAGGTAAAACAGGTATAGATTAGCCATACTAGATTAATAATAAAATCACAGTTCCCTATTCGCGACAAACTCGAACTTGGGATAGCTGCACATTATTGCTTGGAGTATTTCATACCTTTCAATCTATGCACAAAAATTATGCCTGAAAACCCTTTCTCATATAAAGCCAATTTCTAAATGACCAGCTTATAATGTCACTGACTCTGAGGAATTCTCCCAACCACAGATACCTTATTCATTTCATTGTACCTCCAGATTAGCCAAAATCAAGATGTATGCTGAGTAAAAATTTGCAGACAAGTCACAGGCCCTAAGCATACAATTTAAAATTAATCATGGCACACTTTGTGGATTAACATTATAATGGAAAACTGGTAATGAGTATTTTCCCAAATTGTATCTTGATATAACTACAGATATTTGGTTTTAAAATTTATGCATTATAGATAGAAATATGGCAAACAGTTTATTTTCTATAGACTGTCATGTGTTTTGTTTAAAGATTTATCATGAAGATACTTAAAAATACTGTAAACAGCTATCCATTGTAACGAGAATCATACTTCATATAGGTGTCACTATAACTCAAAATGATTAGGTGAACAACACACAAAAACAGATAACAGTGTTCAAAGTTAAAACCGGTCTAGAATTGGAGATGGCCTACCTGATCAACGTCAGAGGTTAAGTAGATGACCTTCTTATCGCCAGGCTCACCTCTAGAGGGGGGAACAACCAAGCAGTTAGGTATGAATAAAAATCAATAGTTTGAAAGATGTGTGAAGTCACCAATCTAAATATTTGAAATCTTCTGTTTAAAAGCCTGTAGGCCAATTAT
Organism: Lepidonotus clava; assembly: GCA_936440205.1. NCBI lineage: Eukaryota > Metazoa > Annelida > Polychaeta > Phyllodocida > Polynoidae > Lepidonotus > Lepidonotus clava. The sequence continues at coordinate 50,426,193 of OW387140.1, read as the reverse complement.
AAGGAAGGTTGAATTTACAACTTTTTTATGAAACCTGTATATATGTGAACATAATAATGAGAATATAGAATGTAAATATTCTATGGAAAATATCATATACATCTCCAAACAGTTTCAGAGAATGTTGAATTGGTCAATGATAGAATTAATAACACCTGACAAAACACAGACCAGTACACTTGACAACAGAATCCTATGGTTAATGCTAATAAGGCATGTGCATCTGTGTACCTAATAATGTTTAGCACTTTTTTTCACTCATGAAGTTTTAAGCATTTTGCCTGAATATCATCAATACATACAACAGGTCGGGGCAACCAGAAGAAAACTAGGATGTCCTGAGATAAGGACTTATTATGTCCTGGCTGATGGGGCTGGTCCATAAACAAACGGCAAGCTGATAAGTTGAGGTGTTTGATATTTCATGAGCACTTTTTACCATTTTTGACTGCTCCCTCTAGCTCGGGCTGTTGTCACTTTGTACATGTGGCAGATTCTATAGCCCTAATGCCATTAACTCTACACTACATGAGTTACAATATGCCTGTAATATTTACCACATCACAGTGATATTTAAGGCCCTATTGCATTGTTGATATTGCATTAGTGTAAGAGGGCAAGTTGTAGCGTTTTGTGATATTTGAGTCATACAATACAATTTCTATTGCATTCAAGTCACGGAAAGGCATGTCACAATCTATATCTTTAGGCACACTTGTTTAACATATTTGATAATGATGTGGAGATAAGGTGACTCCCATAATGAGTCAACTATGAGTCAACTATGGGGCAGTGGGTAACTGAAATGACCTCTCCTTGATAAGGAGCCAGAAGAGCATAGGGACAGACAGTCACTTATATGACTTCTCTCATTGATGGGAGGCCATGAAGGGTCTCTCAGTGTGAATAATATTTGTTCAATTTTGCTGGCTTGCTATCAGTTTGTCAAGATTAATTGTGAATGCATGAAATAAAACTTTTGTCAATCTCATTTGAAACTCCTGTAACAATTCTACAATTTCTAACACATCTTTAATTCAAATTCTGAGCTCATGGTATATGTATTGACATGGATTTAAAAATCTAATTGTTTTTGGTACGTTTAGAAAGGATCTTATTGATTCATTGGTATTTCACTTCTCTACTCAATTTGTTATCAAAAGAAAGTTTGTTCTCTTCAAATCTGACAAATTATTATGATCATATTGAGATTCCGTTACATCTTTGGGTAATGTTCACAGGTTTAAGGATATATTTTAGCCTTTTATCATCCATAACCATCAGTATTTTCTCTACTCCTCTTTCTTTACTACCACCTAACTTTTTTACATATCAGTATATCAGATATACAGCTTCCAATTGACCAAATCCTTTTTTGAGTTTCTGGATAGTATTAAACAGAAAATTACATGGTATATAAAGCAGGGTATTTAAAGCCAGGATATATTTAAGGCATAATAAATCTTACTGTTTTACCATTGCTGGTTAGGAAAGGATTAATGACTAAATCAGAGTTTTGAGGCAAGCATCTTCATCTAAAGTTTAGCAATCAACAAAATAGAGACAAACACAACAATACAGGGATCTAATGCAGGAGGCTACTAGTCTATGCCCCTGTTGCACTTGTGGTGAGTCACTAGGGAGATTTAGATATTGGTCCCATAAATGCCCAACCTGTACATGGTCATGGGGGAGAGGGTCACATTCAACTGGGACACATCATATGTGATGGTCTATATATGGATCTGAGGTAAGAGGTGGATAAGTAGGGCAAGAGGAATAGCTGGACATCCTGCCAAGCGGTTAAACAGGGAAATTGTCCTGCGTGAAAACCATCCTTTGTTGTTGCTTTTCTCACAGTCAATTATATCTAATTTGAAACTTTAATTTCAATGTCTTACAATGTAATTATATCATTAAAGGATATGGCATATGTATTTTATTTCTTTGTTCTAGGTACTCAGGGTTTAGCAAAAGGAAAGAGACTACTGTAGAAGTGTGCCCATAAGTCAATTGATGTGGTAATACTCCTGTATTGGCCCCTGTGGTGGTGATTCCCCTCATTCATTTCAGTTTGGCAAGGTGCCAAGCGTTTGTTTTGGCCCTTCATGTGGTGGAGCATAAACTGCAATGATTGGGCCTAATGTTAGGCCCTTCTCCCCAAGCCTAGGCTACTTGACATAGAATAGTGAGTGTGTACCTCCCAGTAACCTCCCAGTAACCAAAGCACATACACAATTAAAGCAAGGACATGTCAATGCACAGTCTGACCAAAAGGGCACACTCTGTTACACTAGAGTCTCAAACAATGCCAGATAACAGAACTGGTTATCTAAAGTAAATATGCCAAAGTCTTACTTCATGGATGTCAGGAGTTCAAGTGTGTTTTATCTCAGCTTGTCTGCAATGGAGAAAAGAATAATATCTCAGTTAGATTTGTCAAAATAATAGGTGTTAGAAATTGTACCACGAAAATGTAATTGATACATTGAATTTTTTCTCAGAATATAGAATATAGCATAATGTGTGAAACTACTCTACAGGTGAATGTGATATTTGTACCTTCTCTTATGACACGTAAAGCATTGATAATGCATGTACATTGATGCTAACGCTATATAAACTAGGTAAATCATATGGTCATTTATCAATAGACCTAATTAAAACATGAACCATATTGATTATGGTATAATATGTGTGTCTATTTCCTTGGTCATATTCCCATCAGCATCTACTTCTGCCTCACGGAAAACCACACTTTTGTATGTATTTGATGACATTTTTATCAACTACATAGACAAAACTGTATGAGAATTAAGATATGGACCTACAGATTTTACTCAGCTAGACTGATATCGGGACGAGTCCTGACATCATTCTGCCAACTAAAATCTGTAGGTCCGTATCTAAATATGAGTACCATTTTGTATTTATTATACTTTTCTGGAATTGTGAAGATTATATAATGTATATTTACTCAGATTCACTATATGTCACACAATGATTATTTACGATAGGTTTCATTCTTCGAGAACTATGTTCTTTTCGAGTGGCATGGTTCATGTCTCTGTAGTGATGCTGTTTGTTTTCAAAGTTGTGATGTTATCTCAATGTGATGTTGTGCCGACTCCTCATGATGCTCCTCCAGATTATTCAATTTTACAGACAGACTATTGGGGTCCTAGATGGAGGGGGGGTCCTCATGTCACCTGCCAAATTTAAGAAATGGTCATGTCCCCTGTCACCAAGGAAAAGTCCATGTCACTATTGTCACTTATATTAGGCAGTATTCTCTTAATCAGCATATAAGATTTTTCACTTTTCATATTTGGATTGAAACAAAAAAGTGGATGTGCACCTCTCTGAAAATTTTCTCATGTCACCAGGCTCCATGTCACATGTCAAATTTAAGAAAAGGGTTGTATCACATATCACTAAGATAGCCACGTCACATTTAAGAAATAGCAATGTTGCCATGTTGAATTTAAAAAATGGCTATATCTCTATACAAATAAAGAGGTCTAGACCCATAATATTGAATTTACGAGGAAATCCTAGGTGGTGGTGGACAAAGGACCCAGGATCTATGAGGAGATGTAAATTTGACATGGCATTGGCTTAAAGAGAGAGGCCGCTGACTGTATATTGCTATACTCCATCACCTGACTGAAGAAGGTTTTGAGGAGGGTCGGTTGGTGTCCCCCCGACCTTAGAAGATTGAAAAAAGGGGGTTGTGGTGCTTCCCTCTGACTGAAGATTGTAAAAAGGGGGTTCCAGAGGTGTCTCCCCGACTCAAGTTGTTAAATGTCATAAACCTGGCTTTTTTATTTTAATCTTAATGAAGGAGAGTATTAGATTATTGATACATATTTAGCTTCTAGTTAGTAGCATTTTCTTCAGTAAACACCCAACAAACCACACACACACAACAGATGGTCTTCTAGGAACCTTCAATAACCTGTCGTTGGCACAGGGGGAACTCAAAGAGGTGAAGAAGCTAGCCAATTGCAGCATTGAACCTGGCCCACTGGCCCATGCAAGTTGATCATGCAAACCACTTCAAAACCGTTGTGTTGCTGTAACCTACCATGTTATTACACCAAACATACTAGGATGAATATTGTCAAAAGCCAAAATGTCTTATTGTTTATTATTTGAAGATTAGGTGAATGTAGTGGTAAATAATCCTAGGGTAAATAGACTTTCCTTCTTCTATTGGAGTGTATGTTTAAGAGGTCCAGATTTCCTGGTCATGGTTTCCGCCACAAGTGTGTGTCTGATTAGGCCTTCATATCCCGCCTAGGTTATAATCAAAAGGCCTCTGATAATCACAAGGTAATCAAAATAGTTGTTACATAACCATACCTTTCATTTCCTTTGTGAGGTGCTGTCTTCTTATCTTGTCATCTCTGCAAATACTGTTTTTCTATTGGAGCTGCGTTATTTAGAAATGTTTAAGCAGCAGATTGACATGGAGGTAAATAGCAGTTAGCCTGTATGATCAAAGCTTCAAATAAACAGTATGGTGTACGTGATCAGTCTATGATATCCTTACTTTATCTCTACTTTGTAGCCTTTTAACCTGGCCATGCAAACACTTCATTTGAAGAAGTTGATAATGCCAAGGCTATTTATCTTAAGAGTGTGTCTTCAAACAAACACCTCAAGATCATATTCTTAATCTTTTTAGAATACTTGCCGGTGAAAAGATTAAAATCAAACTAAGATCTTAGATCTTGCAGTCAAGGGGCAACATCTAAGTCATGTCAGTGACATTCCCTTATGTTCTATGACATTCTGCAGTGTTACAACAATATACTGCAATGTTTGTTTTCTTTATACTTGAATTTTTACTAGATATTTATTTCACTTATGTTTTCCTAGTTTACATGCCAAGGGTATTGCGTCTCAGAAATACTGGTCATGTTTATGGCTGATTCTATTCGCACATCCACGGACAACTACACATCTAAAAATCCACACATCTACGGACCCATGCGTGATGACTTTGAACCCACGTGCAATGACTTTGAACCCACGTCAGTGCGTGACCACAAATCATCGTGCATAGGCTGAAAATCATCGCACGTGGGCCGAAAATCAACGCGCGAGGCTACGTGTTGATGTGTACATGTGTGTAGGTAACTCACGCGCAATGATTTCCGTCATTACGCGTGGGTCCCCGTAGATGTGTAGGGAACCCATGCGCGATGATTCATTGTGCTCCCGTAGATGTGTAGATGTGGGAATAGACGGTCCCCATGTTTATATGTCATGAAGATCAAAGAGTTTTTTGTGTAATAATGATAACCTTTATTAGACTGGCTCTGTTAATTACATCTCGCATATGGTGTGTATATGTGAGTAATGTTTATGACCATGAAGTACACTTTTAAATGAATGAGTTTTGCTCAAATTGTATTCTTATTTGAGTGAATGTACCTCTGAAATATTTGATATTATCTAAATGCTATCTGATAAACCCCTATTTGAGAAATGTCAATGGTGCACAAGTGTTTCAGTGTCTTTGGCTACCGCCTGTATAGTATCCGCTGTCACTAAAATAATTGCATGAATGATGTTGCTCATTCAATAGGCATTATTTGGGTGATTAGATGGGTGAGAAGGGCATCACATAATGCTGATGAGGCTTCTGAGGACCCTTCCCATTGGTAAGAATTCAATCAAAACTTTAGATAATCATGCACCTTATAAATTACTTATGTCCTCACATACTACCTCCCCTCTTGCATACAACCATATCACTACCCTTCACAAGTTTGGAACTTTAATCTAATGATGTTACGGGCTTATTGCCCTGTCAATATGACTCCTTATCACTCACTTGCTTTTTGTCACCAGCTACATTGTACTCAAGGCCTTGTATTCCCCTAATAAAATTGGTCCATGCAGCTTTGTTTCGATCTGGATAAAGGGGAAGTGAAAGACGACCCAAGAACTGCGTGTATAGACCTTGTGCACACATGGTCCAGTGACCATTTTTTGCTAATCACAATGTTTTGGGCATGACCATGCAGTTTCTAGATAAATTTTGAATTTGTTAGTTCTACACAATAGAAAAGGTTTATGACTAAATATTTCTATTTCAGATCATTCTAACATAAATATGTTTTCATACATGTTTTTGCTATGCAAATAATGATATGTTTCAATTGATTACCAATAAGTATGGTCGCCAGTCCCATTCTGGGTGAACATTGGTTAGAAGTTGGGGGTTGTGCCCCCTCAACACCCTTTTTTGATTGTACATCAAGCATAGCCCCTTGGCTATAGTGATTCACTGGTAAGGTAAATCCATTGCACCCTACATAGGTATGGTTTTTCAGTACTAAGTTTGGTCACCAAGTCACCACCAGTACTACTGTAATTCCAACTAGCCCCAAAAGTTCTCATTTAAGTCCTGTCTTTCTCTATACCTTTTTTTTATCCCTGCGATACCTGTTAACTGCTATTTATATACCTTCCCCTCATTGATCTTATATCCTTCACTGGTTCCACATGCCTGCAGGTAGGTAGTACCTCCATACACTTACATACATCGTTTTGGTAGTGGCGAGGTCATCTTCCTTGGCTGCCATCTGGTTTTCCTAAACTTATCTGTATTAAATGTTATACTTTATCAAATATCGATTCATTTTGTATGTGCTCATTACAGTCGGTGACCATTATTCCTCTCATCTCTCATCAATAATAACTAACTTATTTCAACCACATTCCCATAAACGAAGCTATTTATAAAATAAACAAGTATTGCACCCTTTGCTGAAGAGCAACATAACTTAAAACATCATGTATGCCTGAGGTTATAGCCTCTGTGCATTAATGACTATATTCCAGATATTAATATCCAAATGTCTCCCAGAAAAAAAGCACTAGAAACACTGTGTGTTGTTAGTACAGGAGCAGCAGGGAGGTTGCAGTATGTAGTAATATATAGTAGTTGTTGAAAACGAAGGGCTTCTACATCCTCCAAACGGCAACCGTGAAGTGGGGGGTAGTCCACTTTCCAACACAGCGCTCTGCCTAGTATGGCACACCTGATTGGTCATGGGGACTCATCAATATTCATGAGTGGGGCTCTGAGTTCTGTGGGGGGTCCGAAGTGGTGTCCGTCAGGCGAAGTGGTGATTTATTAAAAAAGGGGGTATGAAAGGGGTTTGTTGCATGCTTGCCTGGGCGGTGTATTTTATGGGGGCGGTTGAGAGGCAAGGAGGTGGCAAGGGCCACACTGTCCTTGATTTATTTGCAGGGGTTGGAGCAGGTGTCAAGCGACACACTGTTATTGGAGTTGAAAAATTATATGTGGTTCAGCGGCGGCAAGGGCCACTCTGCATGAACGTGGATTATTTCATCCGTGGTGGTTTTGCGATTGGGGGTGGACTCAGAGTATGTTTGGGGGTATTGACGAGTGAGTGTGTGGGGATATTTTCACCATGTCAATCTGGAGGTGCGAGTCCTACTCGGTACTTGTGGCACCTGGAGATAGAGGTTGTGCTGTCCCCTTACTGTCCTACATGGTACAAATAAGGGCTGGGGTCCCCCTGAGCGGGCTGACCGACAGGCCGGCGAAAATTATTTTGGGGTATTAAGACCAATGCATCGACCCAAAGTCCGTCTTACACAGTCCGGACTTTGTGGGAATGGGTGATGTCAGGCGGCTGTCACGGTTTCGGTAAAAACCTCATCAGGCCGTATATGTTTGGATTTCATGGTGTCCACACAGGATCTTTTTTTGGCAATACGAGTGACTAGGCAAGATTGGCAAGAGTTGGTCCAAAAATCCATGTCCGAATTACTAAAAGTCCAGTGGGTTGTACTAGGCAGTGCGTCGTTTCCATCCTCTTAGTGGTTAATTGTGTGTCGACTTGAGCGGTCCATCAGAGTATGGCAGACGGATTAGGTCAAAAGTGGGACGTATGATGTGATGGGACCACTGTCGTCGATTCACAAGTTTCAGTAGTTTCAGTGTAAGTACCTCCATACACTTACATACATCGTTTTGGTAGTGGCGAGGTCATCTTCCTTGGCTGCCATCTGGTTTTCCTAAACTTATCTGTATTAAATGTTATACTTTATCAAATATCGATTCATTTTGTATGTGCTCATTACAGTCGGTGACCATTATTCCTCTCATCTCTCATCAATAATAACTAACTTATTTCAACCACATTCCCATAAACGAAGCTATTTATAAAATAAACAAGTATTGCACCCTTTGCTGAAGAGCAACATAACTTAAAACATCATGTATGCCTGAGGTTATAGCCTCTGTGCATTAATGACTATATTCCAGATATTAATATCCAAATGTCTCCCAGAAAAAAAGCACTAGAAACACTGTGTGTTGTTAGTACAGGAGCAGCAGGGAGGTTGCAGTATGTAGTAATATATAGTAGTTGAGTAGTGGTGAATCAGAATCTAAGATACAACAGCTAGATGTACAATAAAACAACACAGCAATAGATCTAATGCATCCCAACGTTTATTAGCCTAAAAACTATTAATTTCTTTGTACATTTTTAGTCTCAATAAATGTATTTCATTTCCACTTGTCAATTTTATATTTCTTAGATAATTGCTTCAGTATTGATTACAGTTGTTGAATTATGCACCTAGTGCGCAATACAAGGCACACATTCCCCCTATATCTACCATTAAATGAAGTACAGTTTGTTACACGAGCAACATTGCATATGAGACATTGCTCTTATAGCTTTTTGCACCATTATTGGTGTCAGGTACAAGTACCAGTTGGCAGCAAGGTAGACCTTATAGATTATACTATAGATGGCGCCTCTCTGGAAAGCCTCTGGCTGCTCTCCTGACTTCATGAAAATGGGCAGAATGATTAGCCTTTTAATTATCTAAATAATCAATAAATCCTAAGAAAACTAAGAAAAATAATAGAAAGGTTATTGATCCATTATACTATCTATTGACACTTTGATAAATGCTTATAGTACATAAATACAAGGAGAAATATATAATAAATTTGGAAATAATTTTTAACTTGGTTGATTCATTTAAATACATAAATGTTGAAGAGACTATGTGTAGTATCGCAAAAAGTATAACCATAGAAAAGACCAGTTAAAGATAATTGAGATTTTACATGTTTATTATGCACATAACCATAAAAGGGATAGATGGAATATCAAGAACTGTTTAGCATAGTATTGTTGACTGTGACCACATTTCAACTCATACAATAACAGGTTGGGGCTGCCATAGGAAAATCGGCATATCCCAATATTTCAGGGTATCAATTATTAAAATCCTATTTAGGAACATTCCATTATCAAGTGTAAATGTTAACGTACTATATTGTTAGCTAAATAAAAATTTGACAATGTTTAGTTTGAATAACATGAATAAAACATGATATATATATATATATATATATATATGGGTATCAACATTTAGTTAGTTTTTCAAGCAATGACACATAAGCTCATCCCCTGCCCTAATTTACCCATTAACCAATATTCTTTTGAGTGAGTATTTGAGCTTATAGTATCATTAATAATATCTAATATTGCAATTTTGAACTGTAGATTATTTTGCATGCATGTTTTCTTGAAAAGCTATACTTTTTTTGCATATTTCACAATACACTATCATCTTTCTGTAAATGACATTTCTTTTAATTACCCACACCTAAACACCATATCAATAGCCTTACAATGATACTGATGTTGCTATTATCAAAGACATTTGTGACCCGATCTGACATACTGAGACGGAAGTCGCAAGAAGTCGCATGTCGCACGTTACACCTCGTTTGAAAGCTAATTAGCTAAGGAATGCTATGGAAGGGTCGTGCGACTTGCGACTCATTGCCGACTTGCGACTCATTTTGTCAGATCGGGTCACATTTGAAATAACCCATAGTATCTTCATCGACCAATATTAAGATATTCATAGAATAACAGATGACCCACGATGACCCATGATTGCTTACAGTTGCAGGTCAACTTGATAAGTCAGGGGACATCAGATACTATGACCTAGCAGATATTATAAGCCATGTGTCCCACTCATGTCTTGCCTGTTACAGATAACAGTGACTGATAAAAGGACCAGAGTGACCTCAAGGATATAGTACTATAATAATCTTTAACTCTCAAGAAGTCCCTATACATTTATACAGAAATTGTGTAATGTGGATATAATCATAAACCATATCATTTTCCCCAAAATTTCCTGCTTATCTATAAAATTCATAAAACCCAGGAAACACACAATGTTAAAGGACATTATACAATGTTGCAAATAATTGACGTTGGAGAAATAGCATACATCTAAAACTGCCACAACGACAAGTCCATTGTGGTACTAAAGTTAACCTGCAACATTCGATGTGATGGTATATAAATAATGTGAACGCCAACATTAGTTTTGGTCTTGCTTATGATGTTGCAATTGTGACAATGTTTCTTTCAGGACATTGATGCAATGTTCCAGGAAAACCTGTTCCTTCAAATGTTGTGACAATGTTACTCTCTCAATGTTGATACAATGTTGTAAGGAATCCTAGACTAAACAAAACAATAATGATGCAATTATGGTGACACAATGTGATATACATTTACGCACAGAAGTATTTAAGTACTGATAAATATAAATGTATGTAATCATGTTACATTTATACATATAACCATGTACTTTATAGTATGTGTTTCTGCTTGTAATGGCTACAGTTCTTCAGCATCACAGGCTATATTTAATGGCTCTGTATGTGAAATCGGCAATCATAATGTGATTTTGTAGGCGGCCGTGCTTTGTGGTTGGAAACTACAAACAGTGACTGGCCTATGAACCTGGGAAGAGGGGATACCTCAACAGGTGGCACCACTGTTCAATTTCACTTTATAGATATACATTGGTATATGTATCTTATTATATGTATATGCATGTATGTAAATAGGAACCCTTTATAAATAATAATAATAATCAATTGTTATGATAAAGGAAGCATGCATATATGCACACACAGGTTCATACATACACTTGATGAAACATTTGCCTTATTTCCTTCTTTTCATTCAGGTTATTTATACATGATGTAATTCAAACAGGTGTAGTCTCCCATTGCAGTCTGTGCATTGTATGTGATTATTCTTAAGATTGAACAGATTCAAGACCATGTATTGCCACCTTTACCAAACAAGATAACATATTTACAGGTCTGATAATGAAACAATATGATAAATGACAATGATGACATCATAACAGATTTTAAGCAATGCTCCTTTTAAACAGTTCCAAATTTTCAATACTTCTTATTTTAACAACTAGTGTATTCCATAGTTTTGAAACAGAATGAAATACTAATTTTCTAATAGTTCACTTCTTGATATAGGTAAATTTACAAACATAGCATACAAGCAGAGCTTGCAAAACATGTACATTTTGTAACTGGTTTTCAATTAAGGTACCCAATAGGAATAGGTTTCCAAATACATATCAATATTTGTATTCTTCTCCTTCCTGCCTACATTCTTATATTTGACATATTATGAAGCACATTTATGTTATCTCTAAAATCAAGAACAATAAAACAACTTCAAATATATTTATATTACTTTGCATAATCTGTAAATTATCCAGGGCTTGATTTGAGCATGAAGAAAGTAAAATATTCCCATGATTAATAACACTACATGACAAAGTTTTTATAATATCCAAAGCCACTGTTACCATGGGCTATATTCTCCTTAATAATCTTAATAATAAATGTGGTGAATTACAGTGCCAAAAGTTTCTTAAAGCAAGGAGCAGCTAGTACATAGAAGCATTTTACATGTGGAAAGCATGTGTGTACTACTCCTCATTTAAAGAAAAAAAGGTTCTGACATGCTCAATATCAAATGCTTTTGGACTAGTTTGAAAGGGTTACCATGCTCGTTCAGTTATCATTTCTGTGAAATATATTTCTGTGCGGTACAAAATCCCAACACCAGAGGGTCAGACACGTTTCCCTGGCCATATTCAATTTTATGGGTTATTTGACCCTGTCCCGAGTGAATGTAAGATATATTGGTACCAAAACATGTTACAGCACAACTTCATAATTCATTTTCAGGTTAGGCTAACATAGGGAAACAAAATTCTATGCGGGTTATTTGAGAATGTATTTGAAGGTGAAGTTAAATTAAATGTGGGGTCCTGTAGAGTTGGATCTTCAACATCTTGCCAGGCAACTACTTGGCTGTATTTTGGCTCTGATTCGATACCACTATATGCATTTGCTGATGCTCTCTTGTCTTCAGGCTGTAAAAATGAAATTAAGAATGTTGGAATTATATATAATAGTTTCTCTATTTCCTTTAATATCTATATATCATTCAAAATAATTTACATTTTGAATTGAGCTTATGGGTGGCAAGAGGGACAGTTGAGGGTGGGCACACCAGAAGGCATGCCATATAGGGAGTGTGGGCAGGAATAAATCATTTAATCCTCATGAATGATCAACAAGTAAATGAGGCAATCACCTTGAAAAAAAATTATTCATCGAAGAAAATAACTGTGGCATTAGGTTTTGGATTGATTGTAGGATTTGTAATTACTATTGTTATTCTTACAAGTCAGAACGGTATAGGCCTAATGCTATGTCCCTGCCCCTCCCCCCCTCCCCCCCAGGAAGCAGTGGGCCCCCACATGCCAGCCATGGCCTCGACTTGTCTGTACAACGCTGAAGGGAGTATTCAACTATACAACATCTGGTATACGGCTGCGATATGATCATATCGTGGTCAAGTTGTGGACCTCTACGATATCATTTATGTCACTTACGTGTGGTAGGGTAAGTCACAATCCCTACAACATTAAAGTCATGTGATATGATTCTTATCACAGAGAAAGTTGTGGGGGAAAATGTCATAGGTTATTACATAAGTTATGACATTTATTCAACATGTTAAATAATGTTGTGGCAGTAAAATAGAAATGTTTTGAATTGCAGAACATGTGGTAGGGTATGTGGTAGCGTATGTTGTATGGAATGGTGCCATTAGGCTACGATATTGCTGCGATATGCATGTACAAGGCCTGTGATTGGAGAGTGATGTAGGAGATTTAGGCCTAAGTGAGGCCATTGCTAAGCAGTGGCTCCACTTAGCAATATCATGTCTGGCCCTGTGGATTGTTTTGTCAATTGCAGTACTTGTAATTCTCCCTACCATGGATAGCTGATTTACAGTATTTCAAGCACCTACAGGCTAATTTGGACTGATTTTTTTGACAAATGCCCTGGAAAACATTTCAAAATATTTCAAAAGACTCAGGAAATATTAACAGATATGGATACTGATTTAGAAAATAATGTTGGCTAGTTTTTCACAAAGTTAATCTACAAATAATGATACATTTGATGAAAATTCCTATACTAAAACCTTGAGTTTTGTCGACAAATTACCCAGCATGCATCCTGTTTCAGGCTAACCTGCAGGTAACACTCAAGAAGCTGGCTATCAGTGGTTGGGAGAATTGAGCAATTCTCACAATCTTAGGCTTCTTCAAGATCCAATAATCCTTACAACAATTGCACGAAATACCAGACAAAGTTCTGCTATTTAGACTTTTTATGTGACAAAGTGTTTCAGGGCAAGGATGCCAAATCTATGTGGATGCTTCGGCAATGTGTGAGCATTATCAGAGTAACATCATCCTTCTCTGCCGCCGCTTGGATATATAACAATTATTTCTCCAATAGGCTAGGTAAAAGAACGGTTCGTCCTGTTGCTATAAAATTTGCCACCACCACATTTATGACTATGTGATAAAAGTTATACTATAGTTATGACAACAGGGCAATTCTATTCCCACATCTGCACATCACCTCAAAGCCACACATTCTTACATCCATGGGCAAACTCACACTGATGCAATAGCCATTTGTGCTGATTAATGGGTTAATTAGTCATGAAGCACGGATGCCAAGTCATCACGCATTGATGCCAAGTCATCGTGCATGGATGCCAATTGGTAGCAATCCAGTCAGCCCAATTGGCATTGCATCAGCATGAATGGGCGTCACTTCAGAGCGAATGGGCATCCTGTCAGTGCGAATGGGCGTAGCATCAGCATGAATGGGCATTTTGTGAATGTGTGATACCACACCCGATGATTTCCGTCAGCGCAAATGGGTGTTGCATGAGCACAAATGGGCACTGTGTGGATGTGTGATATGACACAATGATTTCCGTCAGTGCGAATATGCTAGCTATGGATGTGAGGATGTCAAAATAGATGGTCCCATGACAACACAGTAGCGAAGACAACATTAATATTTACTGTAAAGGCTGTCATAATCAACCATGGAAGGTGACTACTGCATAACCACCTCAGGCACCTGGCCTGATGTAGCAGGGATGATTTAAAGCAATTTTGAAATCCACAATGAAAGAACATGGGACATAGCAAATGATAATCAGATCAGATTGCTTATATTTTTTTCTAATTTGAGAAGAAACTATGCTTACCTTGTGGTCTTTTGCCATGTTCGGGCAGCTGAGGGCCAGGGGCAGGTGGGCAACGTGAGGCAGGCAGCAGACTTTACCAGGACCATGGTCTAAAATAAATCATGCAGTTTTGAAAGACACAGTTGCATTCCAATGACAAATTTGTAATAGTGGTTTAAAAAATCTGAAATTCAAATTCGGAACACTTCAGATATTTTAATGTGGGGCAAGAAGGGCAATAACCCAGTCAATGTCTGCCACTTTAACTCTACTGGGTAAAGAGGGGAACCCAAGGGTGGCTCATGGCTGATGGGTAGTGGAGAGGTTGAGAATCATCTTCAATGAATTTAATATCAATGGTAACTGGCTGGGGGTGGGCAAGGGTGGCCAAACCCACCATGTCCTCAGACCTTGTGAGGCAGAGGGTGAAAAAGCACGGCCAAGAGGAGGGGTTCTTAAGGCAGCCCTTGGGCATTCAGGCTGTGAAATAATATCATACATAATATTTAGAACAAGGAATAACAATGAATGATGGCAAAGTTTGAAATGATAGAATACATTCGTACCTGCTGAGGCCAAGGAAGGAGACCCAGCTGTCAATGAGACGGGCGGACATGAACAGACAGAGGCAGCTGTCGGGGCCCTCATCTCTGAGGAGCATTGAGGAGCAAGGCAGGTGGCCTGAAAGACAAAAAGAAATTCCCAAATTCTTAATAATACCACAATTATTCTGGAACTTAAGATGCTTAAAAATGAATATATATATATGTAGGGGCTCAACATGTCTGATTTATATTAACAAACAAAAGAACTTTTAGGTGATGCACGGAGGAAGGGCCACTGGATTGGTTAGGGACAGCCTTAACATGGGTATCTTTAACCCAATAACAAACCCACCCTTCTCTGTCAGATTGATAGTGGGCAGCCAGGGGAGGCAACCAAGGGTGACTGAGAATTGATCTTGACAAAGCATAGGGGCTGCAGGTTGGCAAAAACTGTGAGCGCAGGCTGAAATAAATTACAATGGCTATCAATGGTTCAAACTTTCTGGAATTCACACTCATGTGACCAATCATAGAAATAAGCCAAAGGTTTTGTTCATTTTATTTTTTATGAAAAACAAACATGTTTACCTCAGGGTCTTCTGGCAGGGCAGCAGCGGTGGTCTGGCAGCAGGCAGGATCCAGGAGAACTCTCTTCTGCCTCTCTTATAGATTTCTGTAATGTCTGAAGTGTTATCAATTTTAAATCCAGAAATGTTGAGCCAATGTTTGAAATATGGTTTCCAATCAAAACTCTTTTTTTCAAAACTGCATGACTCATTTCAGCCCGCCCTCCCAGTACTGCCTGCCAGCCAACTCCTGGATCCTGGTACTGGGAGGGAGGGCTGAAATGAGTCATGCAATTTTGAAAAAAAAAGAGTTTTGATTGGAAACCATATTTCAACAGTGGCTCGACATTTCTGGATTTAAAATTGATAACACTTCAGACATTACAGAAATCTATAAGAGAGGCAGATTTATGATTTTCAAAAAATATATTATTCTTTAGACTCTTAATGCTATAGTAGCATTCTGAGCTAATTAACATTGAAAAGTGTTTGTTCTTAATGTTAGTATGGTTAGATATATCTCTGCCAATAACACAAATAACATCTGAAGATGAGTTTAAATGAATTATGAGCTAGGTAATAATTTTGTTTAAAGAACCCAGTGGGATTTACTGTCTCCAGACAAAAAACTTCTCTGGCCTCTCAAACTTTCAGATTTGCCTCTCCTGGGCAGGTCCAAATCATAAAAGGGTAATCATCTGACAGCTTCTCTATTTAACAATTATCAAATTCATTTTAGTTTAATCTAGCATGTGAGAGATGTTATATCATTACCCAGTATGTTCTTTGGATGGAGACATTTCCATCCTAATGAAGATATATTCCAAAAAAAAGATTTATCATACAATTTACCAAATGTTGACCAAATGTTTTCACTGAAGTATTTCTAGAATTAGGGCATATCTAGCCCAGAAATTTGCTTTGGATGACCTCTTGTTCCTCCTAAAATCAAACAAAATAACTTTGAATTCAAAAAAGATGTTTGCCTGTCAGAATAGATCCTTGATCCATCACCAACGCTTCAATGCATCATCACCAGCTCTGCTTTCACCTGGGCCCAGGGCAGGGATGGAATGGATCAGGTATTGATGGCTAGGACATGTGGAGCGCTTCACTGAGGTACTTTATCTCCAGTCTCCTCTGAAAGAAAAGTACTTTTTGCACATTTTAGGAGAGCAGAAGAAAGGTTATGCTTTGCAATACAGTTTTTCAATTATATTTTGATAATAAAAGCACAAAAGCATAGCTTTTTTTCAATTTGTGAAACAACAGGTTAAAAGACTATCTTTCATCAATTGTAGTGCAAATGTGATCTGACCAATGTTTGATTACTTTCATAAATCTTAGTTATATGTCATTTAAATAGATCAAAATAGGTAAAGCACTGACCTTTTTAGGCCTAGAATTATTTTATAACAAATATGTGCATGTATATAAGAGAGTACGTACCTGTGTATAAGGGTATTCAGGTAAAAAAGTAGAGGTAGGAGGGCCATGATAAAGGGATCGGTGGGGCTCAAAGTCAGAGTAGGTAAGGCCATGAAGTAGGAGAGCAGAGCCAGCAAGTAAGGGCAGGTTGAGTTCAAAAATATGGGCACATGGCACCATTAAGTAGAAAGAGGGAGGGGCAAGAAAAAGGGGTAGTTAGGGCTAGTAGAGGGAGGCAGGTCTGGGAAGAAGATTTAGGAAGTAGATAAAGGGATGAAGGGAAGGTAGGGCTGCAAAATCTAGAAAGATATAGCTGGGGAAAAGGATGGGTAAGGATGTATGGGAAGCTAGGGTCGGGAAACAGGAGAAGCTATGGCTGGAATATAGGGAAAGGTTGGGCCAGGAAAGACTGGCTTGTTTTGCCAGGAGATAGTGGCGGGTAGGGGCAGAAAATGTGGGACGGTAGGGCCGGAAAGTATTTGCAGGTTACGCCTTGAAATACAGTAAGGTGGAACCTGGAACTAATAATTATTGAAGGTAGGATCAGTAGATGATATTTTTCTTGTATGTATTCCTTTATTTATACAGACAAAAAAAAGTGTTACATATACCTTGTCTCACTTTTCTGTGTGTGAGATTAAAATCACTCTCCATCAATCCATACACTTTTAATATGTTTGAGTTTAAAAATTATTTTACATATGTTTACATGTATAATTATCATTAATTTTGTTTGATTAAAAGCATAGATTGTACACATTAAAAAAAAACAACTTAAGACATCACACTACAAATAAAATCAATATCACAATTTCTTAGAATAATAAATGTAAAGTCGACTAAACACCAATGAATATCAGAAAACAAAGATTGAAAGAACATCAATAATTATTATAAACGTGATCATTTACATACATTGTAAGTATTAATTTAAACCATTTTACATTATAGGATACAGTTATACTTTTAATAAGGATTTATGTTTACTTTTAAATTCAGTTTTGCACCCAATATTTGTAATATCCGCAGGTGAGCATTCAATAAAAGAGCTCCTCTATAACAAGAATTCATTTTTTGTCTTCTCAAAAACAGACTCAGAACAGAAAAAAGGAAGTTAGGGCCTGAAAATAGTTCCAGGAAGGCAGGACCAAGACACAGGGGAAGGTAGGGTCAGAAAACACAGGAAGATAGGATCAGGAAAATTTTAGAGTTAGGGCCGGGGAGTAAGGGAAGGTAGGTCTAAAAATACTGGCAGGCAGGGCCTAAAATTATTGCAAGGTAAAACAGTGAAATAAAGGAAATTAGGGCCAGAAAAACTGAGGGTAGGCCCAGAAATAGAGAAAGGTAGGG
Organism: Lepidonotus clava; assembly: GCA_936440205.1. NCBI lineage: Eukaryota > Metazoa > Annelida > Polychaeta > Phyllodocida > Polynoidae > Lepidonotus > Lepidonotus clava. The sequence continues at coordinate 50,407,818 of OW387140.1, read as the reverse complement.
TTGTGAAGTAGAGACAGGAAGGACCAGCAAATAGATTGCAGTGTCAGCATCTAAAGAGGAGTCCACACCATGCGCACATCCCTGTTCCCCTTACCTCAGCGTCCAGTGTGCGGGTCAGCAAATGCATGGACTGGCTGTCCCCCCTACCACCGCTGGTTACTCAGGGAGGACTAATGGGTCAGTCCACCATTGAAGCCATATCGTCTTCTTAGTAGTACTTAAAAATCAAACTATTTCTTAAGGATACTATTTTTAGCTTAATAAAATGATTAAGCACAATGCCCACTAGCATGTCATGCATGGTCTGTGATCAATTTTCAAGATTCAAGAAGGATAAAAAAATATATAGCAAGCTAAACTTAGCAATCATTCATCAATATAATTATAATGTCTGCATTGTGTGAAAGTCCTTATGAAAGGCTATGTCCATGAAACCATGCTTTTCTAATTTAATTATGAAAAAAGCATACAATGCAAGACATTGTTTGATTGTCGGCTGAATAACATAAGGTGGTATCTGACAAATGCTCATTTCATGTAATTGCTAATTAAAGAATCATGACATGCTTTGATAATCTATATCATTCTAAATATCTGCTCAATCATTATTATATCTCATACGTAGCAAGAATAATATCCTTTGGTCAGAATTATGAATATGTTTAGATTATTACAATGTTACTATGGTAACAGATAAAGATTATATTTCAGATATGGCCTTATGTTATTCAATCTTAAGAAGAAAACTTTGAAATCAGTAAATAACATAAGGTCGTATCTGGAATATATGAATTTAGATAAATACAACTTAAATCAATTTATATTAACTAATATAAATTCCACAAAAAAAAAACATTTCTGAAAAACAAATCCTAGGTTTTACTACATTTGACTATTCTGAAATAATTAACATTAAATTTTACATGATATTTGCATTGCCAAATGCAGTTCAGATACTACCTCATGTTAATGAACATCAAGTCCATACGTTCAGTAAACAAAGTTTATATCTGACAGTTTTGCAATTATATTCCCAAACCTGTTTCTGATTTTATAAATTAAATCATTATATTACACAAAAATGTGTACATGATAGTTATCTAAAAGATTAAGTCATAAGAATCTGATATCTTTAATTATCACATTTTATTGAGATTATAACATTAGCTTATTTCTGTTGTCTATATGATATTAGGGGAAACGTCAAAATTCCCCCATCAGGCTGCAGTCAATAGTCAGTGATCAGCAAGTTTCAGGCATCAACCATAATTTTCAACATAAACCGTGTATTTCTTGGTAATAAATGTCTTAAACTCAGTGTTGCTTGCACTCCTTTGATCAAAAGCAGTCAAAGTATTCCAGAGGTTATTTTGATATACTTTTGATATATTTTTGCGTTTTTAAAGGTAGCACATGAAAACAAATTTTATCCTGTAGTCTAAAAATTCGTTCTGTACACTTTAAGTTCAAATCATTGCGACTTCACCATAACATACAAGTATCAATTGTTTACGCCATTGTTCAGACAAATTTGATAGTTAGACTTCATTATGGAGTTCTTCCCATGACCTATCAGCTATACATCAAACATTCAATATTATATGAAGGGCTCCATTTTGAAGTATTTGTAAGTCATCCAGATTCCTTTCTATTACCAGATTTAGAAAGAAATCCTCCATCGTCCAAAATTGGTAAGATAGTTTGCTTATAAATCAATTCAGCTGTGTTAATATCTACATATTTTCGTATCTTAGACAATTTTGCATTTTTTTTTTTTTTTTTTTTTTTTTTTTACAAATTTTGCAAGCGTTGGTCAAGATTCATTAGGCTGTGCAACAAAATTCCAAGATATTTGTAACGTTGTACGATAGAAATTTTAACATCATTAATTTAAACTGGTGTAGGAGTCCATCTCTTCATCTTATATTTACCTCCAAGATATAAAATCTTGGTTTTATTTTTATCTAATTTCAATTGGTTTATATCGCACCAAGTTTTCAATTTGCCTGCAATATTGTGCAAATACTTACAAACATTTACTGATTTGTGATGGGCATAGTATACAACACAAAAGCAAGGACCGAGTATAGATCCTTGAGGAACACCCCTATTGATTGGAGATGCAGGCCAATTAGGGTCTGTAATGTATAGAAACATAAAAGAAAGGTTCCATTTCATCTTTTTCCTAAATAGAATGCTGATATAATCCGTTTATAGCACCCTTAAGCCCCATACCCACTAAGCAACTTTGACGGCGACCGACGACGTGAAACTGGCAGAATGGGCCGACTCTAATGATCGCCTAGTAGGTATGGGGCTTTGATGACTTGGCAATGGGTTTTTGAAGTCCTGCAGCCACCCAGTGGCCTCTGGTGGTTATAACTCACATACTGCCACAGTGTGCTGCAGCATCTGAGAGTCGCAGCCTGCAAATTTTGACGTCACCCCTTATGAAGTACTTAATTGATGATATATATCAGCTGCCGGGGCCACCCTCTTACAAATCCACTTTCCAGGTTCCCCATTGATGACCACATAACGGGATGACCACTGTCAAATTTAAAAAAAAATCTTTTAATAGTACCTTGTCTGAATATATGTCAGTGCCACTTTACTACTAACAACTTGCCTGTTTGATCATTATTATCAAAGTTTAGGTGTTTTGCGATAAATATATAAATATGATGATGGCAAATATCAGAAAGTAAAACATGCTTTCTCATAACTCTGCTGGGCCAGGGGTGAGAGAATGGCATTTTGAATGAGAAACTGTGATGATAACCAATAATAGATTTATATATATATATATATATATATATATAGTGCTAAATGTGCACATAATGAATATTTAGATTTAGGTGTTACAGGCTAAACTTGGCATTGCACATGATTTAGCCAGGAAAGTGTATACAGAGAATTACTGCATTTCCATTCAGGTCATGAGTCCCATCCCTGTTCGGCTACTTACATGATAAAGAACCCTTCCCTCCTTGATCTACGTATGTGAGTGATTTTAAGTACCCACATACAGTAATAACTACAAGCCCAAGGTCAGCGATGTGCATTTAAACAGTCCCTTGATACTTTCAACACATAATTTATATAATTCATTCTTACTACACAACATGTAGGCCTACATGCATGTATATATATATGAAGCCTTTTTGAATTTTGTGATATAGTGTCTTCTGTTACTTTGTGCGAGAGAAACTACCTGACACAAGTTTTTGTGACATAAGACCTTGTGTAACTTAGTGCCTTGATACTGGCATTAAGTCACAAAAATTACAATTTTGGGAATTAGTGTATTGACAAATGATAAAACAGCCTCCATCCCCCATGTTCTGTGTTCTCTAGGGCTTTGGCAGCTGCCTCCTGGTCCTCCCTGCTGCTGCCCTCACCTTCACTGATGTTACAGTGTAAGACTACAAACCCAACCCTGACCACACTCTGCTGGGTGTAGCACCTGGTCCACTCACACAGGTCACTGCTGTCAATGTTTCCATAATACACTCTGACATCTCTCCAGCCTCCTTTCTGCTCCACCAGGAGCTGCTTCAGGTAGTGCTGAGTGTCCTCCAGGATGAGGGCATCCAGGAGGCCTTTTACACTGAAACGGCAGGTTTCATCCCATTCTATCTTAAGGTAATCAGCCTTGATCCTCCACTGTTGATTCATCTCACCCAGCATCTCTGACCAGGCCTGGGGGGACAGGAGCTGCTCTGCAGGAGGATTACCCCAACAGGCCCTGTAGTCAGAATATGAGGTCTTTTCACCTGCAGATGGGATGTGGACATCTATTCTCCTTACATGTCTGATACCAGTGGTAGCCCTGCTCGTGCTGTCTGCTCCTCCCTCCTGTCTGGTGACCACCTGTGTTTGCTGGGGCCCCTGTTGGTCTGTGTCATCATGTTGTGTGGTCCACGCACGATGATGGGGCTGTCCATATTGCTGTATGAGCTGACTGACATCAATGGGAGACATGGACTCTATAATCAGTCCATAAATGTCCTCGTTGATCCTTGACAACCTTGTCTCACCTGTGACATACCAGGATGAATTCCTAAAACAAACAGACCAAATAAGATGTGATATCTTTTTTTTAGGCCAGAACATAAGAATGTGCCCTTCTGTTTGTAACATTTCCAAAATTATCTGAATGTTTTCAATTTTTTCCCTTGATAATGCATTGATGTAGGATTGTGTGTGACAAAATACATACATGCACTGTACAACAACATGCAAAGCATATTCATTCATGGTACTAGATGGTGTCTGGCTTGCTTTTTAATGGCTAACAATATATCTAAGACAGCTTTTGTCAGCCAAAGTTATAAACAGGCCATAGAATCAAAACTTTGATTTTTCACCATACGTGAAAACATTATTGCATCATCAAGAATCAATTTTGACTATTGGTTTCAATGGGAAAAAATCCCATTTTTACACATAATGAAGAACTAACAACAATATCCATATCAAAAATGTTTCAAAAATGATATTTTTAACTTATTGAATGTTGTAGTAATCAATGATTTTCACCCCATCTTGGCATTGATGTAGATAAGATATACAGATCCTTATAAAACCATCAACCATCGTATATGAATATTTATCTGCATGTAGCATTGGCCATAGTATTTGTATCCAAAGATGTTACAGTCGGAATCTCTTATCTTTTTATATCTTAGATGGCTGAAAAGCCAGGAAAATTGTTTTTTTTTTATGATAAAATAGTACAAAATGGTCTGTCTTTCTGAATGTGATCTCTGTACTTTCAGTATTATTGTTGACCATGTTTCATTTGAAATACGTTTGGTAAGAATAGGCCTAGGGGACGTGGCAGTAACCCCTTGTGAAAATGCAACATCAGGCCAGCCTAAAAATAGATATTGTTTCCAATGGACCAACCTGCTTCTAAAAGGGCAAGTGGATTGGTTGGAATATATTTCCATTTGTTATGGAAAGTACTAATCTTTTTTTAAAAAACAACATTTTGAGGAAAAGCACTTTCAGTAAACAGTAATGCGCCAAAATATGATAATTATGTTTGGGACCCTCGCCATGCAAATGAATCATAATAGAAATTTGGGAGCTGAGCACCATGTATCCCCGGCTCACTCAGCACCTATCCAACCTATCCCTACCTGGCCAGAAGTGGAAGCAATGCCGTTTCTACTCTCCAGTCCGATGTAGCTCCTTGTACTCATTTGTGCGGTTTAGTGCCAGCTCCCTGGTGAGAGCAAAGTGTCCCACGCTTTAGCCCAAAAATCCTGTTAGAACCATACCCAACCAGACCCATCATGCCTGATTACACTACTGCAACACTGAATCCCACCACAGTGCCCCACCGGCCTCCACTGTCCCCCACTGTCTTCCACTGTCCGCAACAGTTCCCCACCATCCACCATCATTTCCCACTGTCCCCCGCCACCTGTCACTGTCCCCTGTCTTCTACTGTCTTCTACTGTCCCCGCTGTCCCTAACTGTCTCCCACTATCCCTCACTGTTCCCTACTGTCCCCTACTGTCCCCCACTGGCCCCCACTGGCCCCCACTGGCCCCCACTGGCCCCCACTGGCCCCCACTGGCCCCCACTCTCCTCCACTCTCCCCCATTCTCCCCCACTCTCCCCCACCCTCCCCCACTCTCCCCCACTCTCCCCCACTGTCTCCAACTGTCCCCCACTCTCCCCCATTCTCCCCCACTGTCCCCCACTGCCCCCCACTGTCACCCATTGTCCCCCATTGTCCCCCACTGTCCCCCACTGTCCCGTACTGTCTCCCACTCTCCCCCACTCTCCCACACTCTCCCCCACTCTCCCCACTCTCCCCCACTCTCCCCTATTCTCCTCCACTCTGCCCAACTCTCCCCCACTCTCCCCCACTGTCCCCCACTGTCCCCCACCATCCCCCACTGCACCCCACTGCACCCCAATTTGCCCCACTCTGCCCCAAAATGCCCCAAAATGCCACACTGTGCCCAACCATACCCCACCCCATCCAACCTGATGCCTTCTTCTCCAGGGCTCCCCACTCTGCCCTATTTTACCCTAACACATGCCACTGTACCTTGTCACATCCCATTGTGCCCCATACTCCCCTGCCCTAGTCTCTGACCCGAGTCCAAGCATGGCCACTGAGAACAAGTATGCGTATCAATTTAAGTATTTTCAGGATTCAAGAGACCTATTATGATGTTAGGGGCCAGCGACCTGTTGTATAATACCGTTTGTAACTATGAATAGTCAGTAAATAATAAATGTGTTATCGGTCCACTTTGATTGCTGTTGGGTGACGTTTCACCAAAAAAAACACTGCAACTGAGCTGGAGTTTGAAAAGTATATGGATCTATAGTAGCCAATCATGTATCAATTTACAGAATTAAATTTGATCAAGTAGAAACAAAGCCATAGAAGTTTGATAAAAATGGTGGTGTAATTAAGATGAGTTGCTTAACAGGGATAGATCCAGAAATTTAAAAAAAGGGGGGACAGCCACATTTAAAAAGGTCCCAACACCCCCTATGGAGCACCAGTTTTACATTTAAAAAAAAAAGATTTTTGGCCCAAAATATTGCACACGTCTGTTGCAGCCCCCTGGGATCTGTCACTGCTTGGTGATCCTAATGCTTTCACAGTAACACTAGGGTACATAACAAACTGGCACTAGTGACAGGAGACCCTAGATCAGAGACAGGTTGGTCAAATAAAATAATACAGGTTCCTTTATGGAATTCCATTTAGACCTCTATCTATAGCACTAGTTGACATTGATGGAATCCTGGTACCAATGTAGGTCTTCTAAAAAATGCAAGTTACCTCTTACTTACATTGATGTGGGGCCCCCGATAGAAAATGTGATGGCACTATGTATGTATGTATGTATGTATGTATGTATGTATGTATATGTGTATGTATGTATGTATGTATGTATGTATGTATGTGTGTGTGTGTGTGTGTATGTATGTATGTATGTATGTATGTATATGTGTATGTATGTATGTATGTATGTATGTATGTATGTATGTATGTATGTATATGTATGTATGTATGTATGTATGTATGTATGTACATATGTACATATTCACACTGTAAAAAATAACCGTAAAATATACGGGGCGATACTGTGTTTCATGACGGTATATAACTGTTTTATATTTTACAGTGTAAACCATGAATTAAACGGTACATACCTTTAACAGTCAAGCACCGTAAGTTTCAGATTTTAAGTGGAAATAATCAAACTAAGGTAAACTCATGTGTCACCATGACAACTTTGGATGGGCACATACAGATATGAGACATAAAAGAAAATAACCAGTATGAATAGGAGAAACTAGGGAGTTAATGCCCACTCAGTGGATGGTTGGGCTGAGACACGACCACTCAGTCACCACATTGCTAAGCCAGCACTGACCTACTTACATGCAGGACGCCATTACACCATTAAGGAGGCCACATGCTGCTGGACCATAAACAAGACCTCCATCTGTGCCTTTAACAAGATGCTTGAGTCATTTTCAAGACCGGTAAATATTATTTAACTATCCCTGGTCACATATGTACTATCGTTTTTTATCTAATACAGGATTTATATGGTATGTTGGTCTAATGCTTATTCTCCGTTGTCTTTGAATAAGCCCTCGCACGTAGTCTGGACAACCAGGGAGGGGGAGCCCAGCTACTCCAGAATCTTCCGGAGAGTGACAGCAGTGCGGGCCAGCACTGGAGGCTGCCTGGAGCAGGGCTATGACATGGTCCTAACCGCAATCTAAGTCGTGTAGTGGAATACCACATTTATGATATCATTAATCAGAATGCATTCTCTTTGTCTTTGAAAAAGCCCTCACATGTGGTCTAGGAGCGAACCCCGGCAACAACTCCAGCATCTTCTCGGGAGTGACAGTGGTGCTGGGCCCGCACTGGAGGAGGACATGGGGCGCCCGTTGGAGGGGGGAAACGAGGGAACAAACCCAGCATCTTCCCGGCACTAAGAGCTGTGCTGGGCCGGCCCTGGAGGAGGTGGGAGTCCACAGTATGGACGGGGCAAACGTGGGAACAAACCAAGCATCTTCCCGGGAGTGCTAGGCTGGTACTGGAGGAGGAGATGGGCAGCCTAGTGGACAGAGCAAACGTACAAACAAAGCCATCTTCTTCCCGGCACCATCAGGGGTGCTGAGCCGGCTCCAGAGGATGGGACAGGCAGCCTGGAGGAGGGCCGGGACCTGTGGCAGTGAGGCAGGCAGTCACTCCGTGCGCTGTTTTTGCCGCACAGAGTCTCCGAGGGCATCAGGAGGGTGGGTATATCGCAATAGTCACGCCACAACTATAGTGCATATAATTATTTTTTTTTAGATTTGGGATGCCCAGGCAATACATGGGCTCTTGATAGGAGGGTCCTGATGACGCATGTTGAATTTAATAAATGTCCATGTTGCCCTGTCGAATTAAAGAATATGATTATGTGGCCCCGTCGAATCTAAAAATAGTGATGTCTCATGTCACTAAGCCCCAAAATAGCCGTGATGCTGTGTCAGATTTAGGGGTCTAGGGCCATAATACAACATAAATGTGAGTGATACAATGTACATTCCCTAGTAGAAATATGATCAATCATGGTTTTTGTCATTAATCTCAGGAAATCCTATAATTCCTATCATGGCCCGAACCAGATTATTGATAACTTTTGTGCAGTTCTTGAGTACCTCCCGACTCAAGAACTGCCCAAATTAATAGGGACAAAGAGGAGAAGAGATGGATGTACCAGTTAGGAACCATCTTACCACAGGGTTTAAATCTACTAGACTAACTAGAAGGCCTCCCATACTCTACACACTTCGTTTTCAAATTATAACTATTAATTATGAGAGTCCCGGAGACCTTGTAACATTAATCGTATTTCAACGATCGGACAATAGTCCTACCACCTTAACTCCTATCTGATGAAATCTGAACATTATCTCCCCAGTCCCAATATTTAAATATTGGTTAAATGGGGCTAAACTGAACCCAATCAGGGGTCTGTGAGAATTCTTTTCCCTAATCATAGAATTTCTTAATGCTAAATCACTTTTTATGAGCCTAATGAATAAGATTTCCTTATTCTTATTTACATTTGAGAAGAAATATGATGAAGAAGTTAACGGTTGATATTCCAATCAATCATAACCCAAAACATTTGCACCTGGTGATTTATTAAAAATGAAACCACAAGTTTTCAACTCCCAGATTGAATTTAAATTCATGTCAGTTACACTTAAATCTAAATCAAGTCCATTGGAGTGAAAACTAACCAAAATCCTATTGTTATCAATGTCACCAAGCAACAGACTTGGCAACCAGTTGTCACCATCACCACTGATGACATCACAGTGCACCTGTCACTAAGGAGACAGTCACCGTTGTTAGGCAAAACAGAGATAGGAACATTCTGTGTCAAACTCTGACACTTTGTGGTAGCGCCAGGGCGGAGAAGTCATTTCCCTGTACTTTTGTGCTAATGATATTTACTCTTTTATTTCAGGAATGTCTCAGAAACATCAGTAAAAGCAATGGATAAAGATGTGGATGGAATATCACACATTCCCTGGCCCCAATTATTGGATATAAAAAAATGATGGGATTTGTCTGTAATGATAACAGTCAACCGTATATTTTACGGTAGATTATGATTGAATAAAGATGGTTGTAGTCCATAAAAATTAAAGTTAACCGTAACTTTCTACGGTTTATGACAGTGAAAATTAAACAGTCTTGATCTGTACAAACTGTGGTCGTGTAGTAATTACAGGCAGCCGTAAGTTTTACAGTATTTATACTGGCAGGGGTTTTTTTTACAGTGCAGATTACCTCCCATTTACTTTTCAGGTTTTTTTCCAGTGGGAAAGGATTAGTGATGAAGTACCACCTCCATGAATTATATAAAGGGATTTTATGCTACCCCCACCACTTGTCTGTATGCTCTCCGTGGGCCCAATAACTTGATCAACATCTGTGCTTGCCCTTTCAATCAGCTGGTATGCCCATCTGAGGATCCTAATTCCCTAGACCCTGATCTGCTGTTCTCGTTCTTAAGCTGCAAACCAGCATGTCATAGGTCCAGCCACAGCCTGGGCTGGGCAGTTTTGGCAGGTGGTTGTGGCCATACAGGGAGTGTTAAAGAGTGGTACTGCTACTGACAATCCTTATCTCAACATTATTTTTCCACTCCCTGCACTCCCTTCAGTGCTGCATGTACTTGACAAGCTGGTCTGTGTTGATCAAACACGCATTCAGACGTCCCTGGGTTGTCCTTACAAACCTTCCATACATCCTTACAATCCTACAGAACTTTCCAACAACCAATGATAGTAGTTATTTTCACCATTCACTTATAACCCCCAGGTTGTCAGTGATAACCTTGGGCCGATGACAACCTTGGGCTGTGATTTTTGGCACCATTCACATATCCTAGAACTGTCATTTTAGGCACCACTTTTGACAACTCTGAGTTTCAGTGCGATCCAGTGTGAACAGGAGTGAACCATTTGGTCTAAAATTCTATATAGTTGTCAATAATAAAGGAATGATTTGGTAAATGTAGAAATGAATAAAAAATATGATAATTACCTCTCCTTTCCAAACAGTACTTTCGGTCTGTTATCCAAACTTAGGTTTGTGAACCCAATGCTGACTACACTTTGCTTCAGGTAGAGCCTGCTCCACTCATCCAGCTGCAGGCTTTTCTTGTCAATGGCTGCACCCATCACTCTGATATGTCTTCTGCCTCCTTCCTGCTCCACCAGTAGCTGCTTCAGTCCACGTTGAGTTTCCTCCAGTAATAGAAGGTCCAGGAATCCCCTGATATTGATGGACTTAAAATTGTTCCATTTAAGCACAAGCTGCTTAGCCCTGATATGCCCCTGGTTGACTATAGATTCCATCAGCTTTGGCCAGGCTTGAGGAGAGAGAAATTGGTCTGTAGTAGGAGCACCCCAACATTTACTATAGGTTGAATTGAGTTTTACCTCCCCTGCAAATGGAATACAAAGTTTTAAAGACTCAATCATTGTGCAAACAGTACCTTCCCCATCTATGCCATGCTCTGACCATTTCAGTGCAGGGACCCCTTGTGTTTGTTGGGGGTTTCGTTGCCTTTTTTGATATTGGTGTATGGTTTGCAAAGCATCTTCAAGAGTCCATGACTGTATCGTCAGTTCATTCTTTTTATCTTCTAGTGAGGACCATCTCAACCCACCTGTGGCAAGCCATCTTTTCCCCTGACTGAAAAGAAATAAAAATAAGTCAATAAACATTTATTTAATTTACTGATAAAAAGCTATATTATTTTGTTAAAATGTATGTACTATTTTTTTATTCTATCGAGAAAATTTAGGTGTATGTTTGTACAAGATTTGGTTCTGTGTTGTATTAGTTTTTTCATCTGTGAATATTTATGTTTTAAATTATAAGAACTCCTTGACCTACAATGAAATCTTGGAAGAACGTGCAACTTATTATTCACAACTGGTCCACATTGTTTTGATTCTCAATGATATTCCAAAAAGTAGGTTTTAAAAATGATATGTTTTTAAAGTGCACCATAGCAAGTGTACTCTAGGCCTATTTATACTAGTAACAAAATATGATCATCTCTACTTCTTATGAAATGTGAAGATGTTTTATTGGGTGTATACTATAAATGTAATAATCTAAGGGCTGTACATTAAATTGTTTTTGCACATTATGCACATAAAGAACAATGTGCAAAAATTTGGTTTGAGAGAAAAACTGAAATGGCCACAAAATTTCATTGCACCTAGAAAGGAATCTTTTGCTGGTAAATATAGCCTCACAAGAATGTGTACTTATACAGTAGACAGTCTTTGTTAGTTGATAATTCACTTGACTATTCTCATTTAGAAACATGTTGAAAAATATGTTGTTTTTCCAGGGGATTGAGACAAGATTGGGGAGTACATGCACCCACCAATGGATGTTAAAGCCCTGTCAACAGACTTGAGGGTTTGCAGGATGATGTGACACAAATGAAAAGATCCTTCCATTGTAACATATTTCTATTAGTTGTTAATTGTTTTATACATGATGATACTTACTATTCAAATGGCAGGAGGCAGCCAATACTTGAATCAAATATTTTTTGCCGGTTTTCTTCAGGGACTTCTCCTAGGCAGTTATAGATGTGTGTCAACAAAGACCCATCCTCTGTCATATGCTTAAAAAGGTCATATTTCTTTGACCCTTTCTTGCCAGGTTTAAAACTGTTTGTTATGTCATCCCACAATGCTGAAATTGCTTCGTCAACTGTGTCTGTTGTTCTGAAATCCTGTCCCTCATCCAGTAGGATTTTCAGAAGATCTTTCTCTGGCATTAGCCCCTTCACCTTCTTCTTGAATTCCAAGATCCACTCTCTTCGTTGTATTTTATTTTCACGCCCACTATTGAGCGAAATGATTAGTTTCATTATATCTGATAAAGTTTCCAAGTGATCATGATCTTCCCCTAGTGCACTGAATAGAATTCTCTGCGTGTTTCTGAATTCTGGCCTGGAGCACAAGTCAAGGAGGAAATAACGCAAAGTTTCTCCTGGCAGCATTTCAATGGCGCATGTTGCAAAATATTCATGAAACATCTCATGTGTGAAATGCCATTCCTCAATAGTTTCCATGTCGCTGTTGTAGCTTTGTGTTTTCATCAAGAAAGCAAAGTATGGGTTTTGTTGGTGAATGTCAAAGTCTTTTAGAAGATGTCCATCAAACGTCCTCATATCATTTAACAAAGAGTATAAACTAATCATGTAGAACCTCCTTGTTTGAAACCGTAATTCCATGTCATCATCATTGCTTTTCTGCTTTTCAAGCTGCCGTTTCTTTACAGATTTTTCCATAGAAACAAGAAGTCTTTTTAATCTCAATTGCTTTCCTTTTTGAATTTTCAGTGTTCCGTCTGCAGTTACCACGCTCAGTATGTGGGTTCTCAAAGGGTTCAAAAGAATATGGTCAAGTTCTCCTTCACTGTCAGTGATGTAAATAACTACAGAATCATCCTCAGGTTTCTTTATTACAGTGTAGTAATTTTGAACGTACTCAATGCCTTGCTCCCTCGTGAAACCTTCAATTTTCATCCTTCTTTCAAACTCAGACAGCTCGATTTGGCACAGGCCAGACCTACAAGTTGCAAACAACATATAAGGTAACTTATTTTTGTGGCTTTGCTCAATCAAGTCTTTAATTATCTGCAATGTGGCCTTATTCCTGCACTCGTCAAGTCCATCTAATGCTATCAAGACCTTTATTTGCCTGTTTTCGATACTTTCTATGATAGCATCAATCTCATCATCAGGTGCTTTGATGTTTTGTCTGATTGCATCTAGAATTAGTTTTTTTGTAGATTTTCCTTGTGTTAACTTCAATGTCGAAACATTTATAATCACCATCAGATCCCACATCTTTAGTGTTTCTCCATTGTTTGTGCTCCACATGTAAGCATAGTGTCTGAGGAAAGAAGATTTCCCTGCACCAGGAGGACCCTGTAGAATTGCAGTGTTCAGTGGTGGCTCACCTGGGTTAACTGACAGTGCTTCATCAGGTATGATGTTCAATGGTTCCCTGTAAAATAAAACAGAGATTACTTTGTTACTATCTGAAGAAAATCTTTGTCAAATCAGGTTCTCCAAATATGCAATTCCACAATTTACCAGCTATTTCTAATTAGGTTTGCACGCAAACTCTCTAAGATGGCATCACTGGAAGAATGCCACCAAATTTATCAATATCAGAATATCAGACACCCCAAAGAACATGTTAATGTTACTGACGGCAGTTCTTCATCATGTGTAGCAACAATCTGGATGTACACTTTCTCCATGTTGTAAGGTCTGTTTAGTTCTTCAATGTCAAACAGGTGGCCCATCATCACATTTTTGTTATAATATTGCCGGTGTTTTTCAATTCCTGTAAATACATACTAAATTTGAGTTTTATTCAGACAATGGCATAAGTGTGGTCTCTCGTTTAAAGTTGAGAGTGATTGACAAATTTATCATATCTGTAATATAGTGTGAAACACATTACTTCTTTCTCATTTTTCTCATTTTATTTGAAAGAAATTATGCATGACATCCATATTTGTATCCAAACAGGCTTGGGCTAAGACTGAAAATTTGCTTTTAGAATTAAGACCGTAACAGTTTTTTTTACAAAAGTAAAATGAAATGACGTCAAACAAAAAATGCTTGAAAATGATAAATGGATCATCTAAAGCTTCAAGATTTGCCCTTTTATAGAATGCTATTTCTCACATTAGAAATTTAGGATCCAATTTTTATAGTAGAGTAAGAAGTGTAAGAAATACAATTTTGCAATATGATAACCATATATATGCAGAAGTATAACATGATAATTACATGCATGATTATAAAGATTTGTATGCGAGGGATAAAGGGAAATGGAGCCACAAGTGATTCTATGAAAATTGGCTGCATCAAATAACTGACTATCTCACTATGACAGAGTGGGTTACCTCACTGTATTTTGGCTAACCTGATGATGTACATGATGTGACAAGTTTTAACAAAATTAGTCAGATGTCAAACAAGGCCACACTGAGATAGGTGAGATAGGGTTGAAGTGTTTTTTCTAAAAGTAGCAAATGCGATTCTTGCTTTACTTAAATTTACCATATTTGACTTAAACCCCAAAGCAAACTGTAATTGCCTCTAATCTTAACACAAAGTTGCGTAACACTTAAGTCATAAGACTTCAGCGTTCTAAGACAAAAGAGCCTCATTGCAATTAATGATAGGTGAACCAGGTGGTGGTTGTCAGTATCCAAACTGGTAGTAAAGTAACTTGAAAAGATTGGACAAAATGTTATCCCTAACAGGCCAGGGGGACTTTTTTAGGTCAGAATTTCCTAGATAGTAGCATTCATAACAATTGGGGGACAGTCAATAATGAATGAGATTGCTAGGGGATATTGACGGTCCAAAATGTTGATTCTTAAGATGAAAGAATACCTTTTTGCACTTTGATTGGCAATGGTGACTTTTCTTCTTTTGCTGCTCCTAACTGATTAGTTGTTGCTATCCTTTGATGTGGGGTATATGCAGGGGTATCATCATTACCTTGATAGGTTTCAGCCTTAAGACCAAGACGTTGAACAATATGGTCCTGACCACTGTCACAAAGGGCCTTAAAAAAGCCATGAAGTTTCCAGATTGGTTTCTTTTGGAGTAAATCAAGGAGAGCAGATACCTGGTCAGGCACTATTTTGTCTTTCTGAAATAACCAGACATGAGTTGAGAAGATACCCTTCAGTTAGAGGATAATGAGGAAAAGTTAATGCATTATGATAAGCTTAAGAACACCAATCTAATGTGATATCAGCCATGTATCAAAAACAACTGTATACTATTGAAACTGACTGAGCCGGTGGTTGACCAAGCCTTGGCCTGAAATGGTTTCTGTTTAAAAAAAATTGTTCCAAAAAATACATATTTATCATGCATATATTGTTTGATTAGATCATTGATTTAGGTCAAATCATTAGGTCATTGATTATACCTGTATTGTTTCTTTATCTCTGGCATCTACCACATCAAGTTGACGTAGGTGATCCCACAGCTTGGACAGATTGATGTTCCTTGTCAAAGTCACACGGTTGTTGTTTACAATTTGGGAAAATTGTGTGTTGTCTCGAAAGAGTTCTTCACTGCTGTCTTTCATCCACAGAGGCATCCCCTTGTGTGAAGATGTGACCTCAGGACTCGCATTCAAAGGTAAACCTTAATGGTGAGAGATATTACATTTAAGAATAACATATGTTCTTTAGGAAAACCTTAAACAGCAAACAAAGTGACCTATTTTGACTTTCTATTGTTGATGGCTTCATAAATATTGAGAATTTTATTTAAAACTATATATGAAAGATCATTGAAGGCATTAACTCCAGCTATCTCTTATGATAAACTTTATATGAAGTATAAATACATACCGCTATTGCTGCTGCATTGGGCTGGAAGGGGCCTTCCCACAATCAATGATTGTAGCCTATGATCCTCAGCAACCCGTCTTCTCTCTGAAACTGGAGATCGTTCCAGGTTCTTCTTTAGCTTTGTGGGAAAAGTGTGCATTGGTACTTCAGATTTTCTTTTGATGTAACAAGCTTGAATCCCAGTTTCATTCTCTTGTTCCACTGAAAACGTTGGTCTTTGTCTATAATCGGTTGACATGGTTTGATTGATAGCTGGTTGGCTGATGTCAGCAGCTGGTTGGCTAGAGACTGCTGAGTACAAGAATCAGAATTCGACAATTAAGACACATATAATGTCCTGGTCACGTAATGACAAATGATAAAAATACAAAAAGATTAAATATAGAAATATGATTTGATTTTGAATGAACATTCGCTTAAAAAATCATTGTTCAAGAAGCACTTGGATTGTTTTTCAAACAGTGTAAAGTACATTAACACATAGACTGTTCCACCAACATGCTAGTGTACTCTCCAACTGTTAAAGAAGAGTTATTTCGTTAAATGAAATGACTTTTTATGATATTTTGATGAATCATTATTGACAAGTAACTCAAGTTTCCTGGCCTTCTCAGTAATGGAGAAATATATGGTCGAGACAGACACCAGATGACTATACCTTCAAACCAGGAAAGTTTATGATTCTAAAAAAAATATATTTTCTAGACGTGTGAACATAGTTGGATGCCTATTTTAAGGGCATATATATAAAATTCTGTGCTTTTAGGATGATTCTATATGACAGTGAATACTCTTCAAGAATTTGCCTTAACTACAGCCATCAAGGTCTAGGAAACATTAAAATTTCCCCAATTCAAATTTTGGCATTCTATATCTCTGCAAATTTAAAACAATGGCTAAAATCAGAGAAACCAATATGAAAAACAAGAGTTCAGGCAATACACCCACACATTGTAACAGGGTCATAAGATGGGTTGACATCTTGAGTATGTTGTATAGAAGTTGAAAAACACTCTGGTGTATATCCTCTCTTGTCCATTGCTGTGCTGGATGTTACCTGCATCCCATGAGCTGATCCAAAAACTTGCTGTGACCTCGAAATGGATGCTTGCCAGCCACTTGCTGAGCTCTGATGAGTGTGTCCTCCTTACCCAATTCTTGGACCACTGGCTGTTCAAGAAATTGGTTGCATTCTTCCTCGAGTCATTGGTAACCACGGCGCTGATTGCATACTAGTGGCTTATCAATGCCCTTGTTGTATGCCAGGAGCAGTCTAACATTGATTTATTGTATTGAAAGCAGTAATGTTGCTGTAATTTTGTTTTTATTCCCATCTGATTTTCTCTTGGCAGAAGAGGTCTGACATCAACAGGTACTGGATACCTTGGGAACTGATGATCCACTTTCATTGATTGTTTGCATCCAAGGATCATAATGGTTGACCTCTGCTGCCCTAGCATAAAATTCAGTGATTCCCTGTCATATTTTCAGGTTGGTTTCCTGCACATTTTTCAGGAATAGGATTGGAACTTTCTGCAAATGATGAGAGATAACCTGCTTGTGTAGACTCTTGAACAATTGGGTCATTGTGTCCACTGACAAAAGTGCTGAATGCTATAGGAATTTGTCCTAGTATCTTTTCTTTTCGAAAGATTACGGTCAGTTCTGTCAAAACTATTTAGGAAATATGGTAGGCATAGGAGGTATGGTCAGTAAACAATATACGTAAGTCAGGGCTGTGCCCCCTAACCCCTCTTTCCTTTTATTTCAAATTAAAAAAGTATGGTATCTGACTTTGAAAGTGTGTCTTATTTGGGTGACTTGTAGAATTGTTTTCTTTTTCAAATCAGTGCATACTATTTTCTGACAGAACTATAGGTCATCACAAATCATGTGAATACCTGCATTGAGCAAGGCAACATGGCAGACTGATAATGAGAGGTATCAGTCACACACATTTCCAATATGGAATTTATAAGCGAAGTATATACCATGCACATACTATTTTTATCCAGAATGTGCAAAAGAGCTGTATCTACAAGTATGGGTAAGGATTTATGTCTCCATCTACAAGAATCATGGATATTCTCTAATTTCTAGTAAACACTTGCAGTTCTTGCCAATCTTGATGGTCCCTTACAAATTGTTTTTGACAGTATCTTGTGAATTACACATGAGTTTACATGTCTTTTCTAAAGTTGAGCCTGAGAATTGGCCATAGTAATTCACATTTATGGTGAAATTCTCATGAAATATGGCCTCTTGCCAAGGCTGAAGAGGCAGTTTTTGAAATCAGACCCTGTCCAGGGTTAGGAATCATTGACACTGTGCATTTGTAACAGACACTAGCAGAAATTGGCCCTGGTGTTGTAACAGACACTGGAAGAGGACTAACAGACTCATTGTGTAGTGGACCTCAAAGTTTTCTTCATTTTCGGGCAGTGTTAGGGTGCGGGAATGTATAACTCCATGGAGGGAGCATCTCCTTACCACCACCACGGAGAACTCATGAACGCAATCAGGCAGAGATAGACCGCACTGCTGATCTCCACATTTGACGTGTAGACTAGCCATCTAAATGTATATCTAAAAGTCTATTAACCCAAGTTATAATAGGCACCCTTCTCAAAATACAGTAGCAGGTAATAATGTGTACTAGCCAACTGGACTCAGGTCACTCAGGTACTAGGCAAGAAATGTGATATTAGAACCATCCCCAAAGGAGTTCTCCAAGGCTCTATTTCGGGGCCGTTGTTTTTCCTATGTTATATAAATGATATGATAGATATCTTGGATCATTGTGGGGTTTTATTAAATGCAGATGATACGGTTTTATATTTAAAAAAAAAAAACATTGAGTTTCAATGAAAGACATATTGTTAAGTTACTAATTCCTACGACTGCATTGTTTAAGAAATCATTATTTTACATGGGCTCCTAAAAATGGAACCAATTGCCACCCCATAATTATAAGGAATAGCGATAATACAAATACCTTTATGAAATTGTTAAACATTTGAAAAGCGAGTGTAATTAAGAAACATTTTCAACATATATGATAGTAATTTGAAAGAGTGATGTTACTCTATCATCCCACCCAATCTCATCTTATCACATTAATCGAAAGTGTATATATGTTTGAGGTATACCCAGGCAAGCAGCGACATAACAAGTACGTTCTGTGTCCATACGTTTTTGGTCAGTCCATAACCTGCCTAATTTTCACATAACAATAAGGTTATTTTTGGTTAAGTTGTGACTTACTGAAATAGAATGTTATAATAACGTTATATTCTGGTGATGTTGAGACCTTAACAAAACTGAATGTTATAATAACATCATTTTTACATGAAATAACATAACCAGAACGTTGTAATAATGTCACAATGCAACGTTGCAATGTGAAGTTCTAAAGAAGTTATTCGGTGCCATCAAAAATAATGTAACAAGAAGCAAACCAGGATCTAATAGAACGTTATAATAACGTCATATTCTTGCCTGGGTACTCACACCAAACCAATAATGACTGATAGAAGCAACTATCAAAAATCAAATGTCACAGGAGACAATGGGATACCAAAAGTCCAGTGCTCTATAAATATTTGAAAATAGAGCATTAGTAATTCAAACATCTCCCTTTGCATATCCAAGCTAGCTACAGCATAATAATCTATCATGTCTAGAGTCTTGTACCCCTTTTCAGCAAGGTAAGGGGTGACTTTCCGTATGCTGTGCTCACCCCAGACCTGATATGTATCATCTGTCAGCATTAGCTTGCTAATCACCAGGTAAAATGGACTCGCTGGCATTTTCATGTCATCAGTACATTTTTCTCTGAATTTAAGGTACATGTTGACAGGACACCTTTCAGGGCTTTCTGCTGCTAATGTAGAACTTGCATTGAGCTTATTGCCTTTTCCCTTGGCCATTAATGTATGTTTGTTAGATGCCTAAGTGCCGTGAAGGCTGTCTCTTCTTCCATGTCCATGTTTTCCCTCTGAATTCATACACTCCACATTACCTGGGACATTTGCAGTGGACAATCTGTCTGTTAGTCTGTTACTGACATCCTCAGTCAGTTTTCTGGTGGCCTGGAGTGCCCATGATCTAGTCGATCAGCTAATTCATTTACTGAAGTACACAGTACATATGTCAAGGCCATTACCATCTTCCGTCATTTCCAAGTTCAACATCATATCATATCTGTGGCTGCTCCCTCTCAAAATCACTATCAAATTCATCTTTTATTAGTATGTCTCTCAGTTCTGAGTCCATTCCACCATGATTATCTTGCAAATGACTGGTAGTTCGGGGCAGACATTTGCTAGGTGTTTTCTGACATCAATAGCATTTCCCAGAGAAACATACTTTTGATCTGTACTGTTTGTTTATTCCTATATAAGAGATCACTAGGAACAAGCAAATGCACCTAGTCGCACCACCTACAGTTACAGATTGCTGGGTAACATTTCCCACCACTAGAACCAGATACTACAATAGATAGTGCATTAATTTAGTATGTTTTGTACACATCTGTCACAAAAATTATTCTACTTATATTTAAGAGATGTTTACATTTTAAGAAATCCTGAGCCTTGTTCTGGATTCATTATCTGTGTCAAGTAGCACCAAATTTGCAGAGCAGGTCATATTTGCATTGTCTAATGCAAGATAGAGGAGTATCTTAGTTTCCCCAAAAGGAATTAATCATTTTATTACCTGGGGTTGGTTGCGATGGCAAAAGAGAGTTGGATGGAGGTGCAGATCCTGAGGTAGTGGATGAGCCCATTGTTGTTCTTCCATGCATCACTGCAGAAGTTATTTCTGTGCAAGAACTAGACCTGAAAGTGCCAGAAACTGATGCAGTGCTCCCCTGGTGGGTAGGAAATGGTTGAGAATGAGTGCTCACAGCATTATGAGAAAGTCTTCCTGAGTGTTGAAGTTCTTCTGATCCTAAAGGGGGGCATTTTACAGAGAGATCCATAGCCTGCAGCTGCAGACCTGAATCAATAGGTGTACTCCTTCTTGTACCTACAACACAACCAGAAAGTAAACCTTATTCAAAGGCAATTAGCATACAAAAGTAGAATACAGAGTAAGAAAACTATGCTTTTGTGAATGTATTTCAAAAAGGCCAATATTGTGTCTTCATGAAATCTTTCAGTTTTTAGGGCCAAATAGAATTTATCAATGTAAATGCCAAATATCAGATTTTATGTGGAATACAAGAGTAGTATTTAGAAGCTACACAATGAAGTAGGTCAACTGGAGGTGCCCGGCACAAATGACTTCATAACTAGGTCATGACAACCTTGAATTTAGATTTTTCACGTTTGAGAAACTGGAAGTGCTTGGTAGAAGTTACTTCATAATTAGGTCCATAGCTTAATCTAAGGAAATAGATACTAGGTCATGACGACCTTGATTCTTGAGCTATGGCCTTGACCTGGGCATTTGAGCTCTCAACTACTTAGACAATGGCTGACATACACTTTAAATGTTAAATTATGTGCCTAATGGTTGATATATAGCAGCTTCTCTTTTTTGATCTGAATATATGAGTAGTGATTATGAGGGGAAAAAATTGATTTATACAATGGAACAAACTACGCTTTAGACAATTAGATACTCAAATACTAAGATACAGTCTGTAGCGTTGTATTCTTTTTTTAAGAAACTTAGTATATGAGTAATGGTTTCATAATTATGAAAACTCTTTTGACCTCAGCGTCCTTCTGCTTGTTATCATACATGTCCCAATGCTATACCATTTTCATCCTCATGACTTTCAGATTATTAATAAAATATCTACTACAATTACTCTCAAGGTGATACCATGGAGGTTGTAACCAAGTTGATAGACAATCTTTAATTTAAAGAGGTTTCCCAGCCATATATGAGGTGCTCCAACCTATCGACCTCTCACAGCATAGGCAAAAGAAATAAAAGGTGCCCTTCCATGTGTTCTGCATGAGATTTAGACTCGCTATGATGTCTGCGTCTGATATTGAATTAGATTTGGATGATGGTCAGTGGCACCCTCCCATACTAGGGTGTGTTATTCACATTCTATATTTAGATTCCTCTCAAGTACCATAAGATGTGTGCCCATGGCCAGGGGCATCATCGTAAAGGATAACAATGACAACTTCTCATTCAACTGAAATGTCTGGAATATGCATCCTCTGGCAGAAAAACAGAGAAACACTCTCTAGAACATCGTCCCGACAACTGAGACTTGTTTGTATGTTTAATGGGACAACTTGTTTGCCCTGAGGGTGGATGGGACACACAAACAACACCACTCCCTCCCATCGAAATGTCTGGAATACATATTCTGTGGGAGTCAAACAATAAAACACTCTCTGTGAATGTTGTCCCGACATTTGAGACTTGCTTGTATGTTAGGGTGCAAAACAGTAAACACCCACTTTACATACAGTCTTTGTTTATTATTGATTTAGTTAATATTATAGGAATATCATAGTGTAGAGAAACTATTTTTTTTTTATTTATAGTGACTCACAGCGGTAGATGTATACCGGGTACATTGTAAGTGTCAACTGAGCAATTACAACAGTTTCATGGGAGCCTGAGCGTTATACTGGTGTTGCGCAATAGCAGTTTTGACACCCTTATCAGTCCAGCGGGTATTTAATACCAAATAGCCATAGAAGGCAAGGGTGTTCTGTAGTCTGTACTCCAATTAGCTGTAGAAAGTGAGGGTGTTCTGTGGTTCAGTTGCAATTGTTTGTGTATGGGCCAACCGACTTTCCCATACAATGGGGGATCATTCAACAAATGTCAAAACAATCCAGCTATGGGTCGAACAAGAGGACCTGGTTGTGGGTGCCCTTGGACTTCAACCACCCCGGATCTCAGCAGACAGAATGCTGTTAGTGAGCCGAGTCTAGTGTTACCTGATGAAACACCTCTGGGTAACTCTGTTACTGAAGACTTCTTTGGTAACAGTAAACTAGTATCTGTCGCAAAAAAGGACTCAGAAACAAACCACATAAGTGTGATTAATGGCAGCCACACTAGATGTGGTACTTGTGATAAGACATTGGCAGCAACAGGTGCCCTCATCAATGTCAACCCAAATGTGTTGGAGAGACTAGAAGAGCTTAGGTACACAACTACACCCCCATTCTTTCCAACTGTTGACGCCTCCACGACAAATTCTGTAAAACCAGTGAATAGTCGTGAGGAGGGTTCCACTGCTGATGGTCATGGTGAGGCAGCTCTTCCTACTGACATCACTGTCAGTGTCACTGGAACATCACTACTTATTTAAGAGCTTTTTACATTTTAAGAAAGCCTGAGCCTTGTTCTGGATTCATTATCTATGTCAAGTAGCCCCAAAATTGCAGAGCAATTGAAAGATAGAGGAGGATCTTAGTTTCCCAAAAAGAAATTCATCATTTTATTACCTGGGATTGGTTGGGGTGGCAACAGAGTGTTGGATGGAGGTGCAGATCCTGAGGTAGTGGATGAGCCCATTATTGTTCTTCCCTGCATCACTGCAGAACTTATTTCTGTGCAAGAACTAAACCTGAAACTGCCAGAACCTGATGCAGTGCTCCCCTGGCGGGCAGGAAATGGTTGAGGATGAGAAAGTCTTCCTGAGTGTTGAATTTCTTCTGATCCTAAAGGAGGGCATCTGACAGAGAGATCCATAGCCTGCATCTGCTGACTTGAATCAATAGGTGTACTCAGTCCTGTACCTACAACAAAACCAGAAAGTAAACCTTATTCAAAGGCAATTAGCATACTAAAGAATAATAGATAGTAAAACAACTATGTTTTTGTGAATGTATTTCAAAAAGGCCAATATTGTGTCTTCATGAAATCTTTCAGTTTTCAGGGCCAAATAGAATTTATCAATGTGAATGAATAATATCAGATTTTAAGTGGAAGAAAAGTAAAGGTAAGACTGTGCTGTGAGACCATTTTTTATGGACTTGCAATAACAAGATTGACTAGTTTGCGATGATCTGTCTTAATGTAATATGATATAAATGATACAACTTTGAGTAATTGAATATATAGCTTTTTTATTCTATGAAATCTTGAAAATCCAGTTTTAAAAAAACTGATAATTGTTGCCTACTTTAATTCAAACTAGGACCTTAACAAAAAATCTGAGGAAATGATCTCTGAAAATCAATACTATGAATGTCCTGTGAGTACCTTTGTTCTGGCTATGAAGTTCTAGCTAGAATGAGAGTGAGACTATGATATTCATACAGAGTTTTCTTTTACATTAATTATTCTCTTGCTGTAATCAAATCTCTCAAAGCGTTCCTTGTACATATATTTAAATGTTTGCATATTTGGTGTTTTTCACCTTAGTAATGTTTTATGAAATGTTACAAATGAAAAAAGGCAATATGTCAAGAAAATGGACAATAATTCAGGAAAAAAAACTTATTTAGGGAGTTCCCTTACTTTTGGGCTTTCAGTGCTGTCTTTGCTATGTCATAATAATGGTTATTCCCTTAACGATAACTTCGGAATCCCAGGCTATTGAATAAATTGAGATAAGTCAAATACAATTGATAATAGACTACAAGAAGTTAAATGAAAATATTCTATATTAAAGCACAATTTCCCCTATATACAGTTCCGTGGCCCGTTGCACAATGGGTTCGTAACAATGAAAATAATTTTTATTAACAAAATTAATATTTTCATAACAACGATGGTTTATACACATTGTTTTTCTATATTTAGAATGCAGCCAGAGAGCTGTAACTTTTACTGATGTGTCCTTAATTTTTTTCCTTTTTACATCAATTTACAGAATTCAATTTCATTCATTAGAACCAGAGATTTGACTATGTTTGTAAAATCGTAACAAAGATATCTTTAACAAAGATATCTTTGTTTGATCCTAGCAACAAAATAAATAAATGTATATACCAAAGTTAGTTATAAAGAGTCCCCCCTCTATAAGGGGGGACTTTTATGGAATGCCTTACCCGCTTATGTACGTAACATACCGGATTTACAAACCTTCAAAACAGAAATCATGGCTTATATCAACTTTTGATGTAAAAGTGAAAATATTTGCTAGAAAGGTTGTAAGTTATCCTATATCACCCATCACTACATATTCATCTCATCATCATTATCATCTATGTTAGAAAATAAGCTACAAGGTTTAAAATGATGTAAACCTGGATTGCAAGGGAGACCGGGGTCATATAAGCCCTCGATTGTAACCAGTTTAAAAATTGAAATAAAAAAAAAAAAAAAAAAAAAAAAAATTCTATTGTGCAACGGGCCACTGAGGGTTGGGGAGTTCCTTTTATTGAGAGACAGGAATTTCAATTTGTGTGTCCTTGTGATGTCACATGTTTGGGAATTTCCCTTATAACATAAAAAAGCATCAATTGTTAAAGTTTCATAACTCTGTCTTCACTTGGAATATCATTAATATATTTCTAACATTATCATTTCTTGATGCAAATGCCATACTCAGAGAATCTGAATAGAAAATATACATCCTCTATTTATGTGCAAGATTTACTTTAATATTTGTCAACCCATGTCCCTTCAGAACCTTAATTTGTTAGCCTGAATCATTTCTGTATGAGAATGGGCAAAGCTGTTAAAAATCAATTTGAAAAGACCTACGTTTCCCAGGTGAAGGGGTGGAGCAAACATCCAGGGATGACATAGCTATGGTTGGTAGATTGACACATCTGTTCATAGTTGACCCTCCCTGTACTATGTGTTCTTCCGTCCTTGAAGGAGTTACTTCTTGCCTCAGAAGTACATGCCTGGAGGCCTGTTGTGTCCAAGAAAAAGTTGTGGTGTTTTCCTGCATGTAGCTTTCCATTCCAGCTGCTGGGGAAGTACTTGATCCTAGAGCAGGGCTGTAGCTGACAGGGATGCTTGATGAGAGAGCTGAGGAATAAAACCAAGATATTAGCCTCTAAATGTTCTCCTTGAAAACCTAAATGTATTTCCTTGCTATCTTACCAGATTTTTTACAAACAGTTCTCAATACATTAATTGTTGACAAATGTGTGAGATGTGCACTCATGTAATTTTGAGATAAATAAATGCCTACTAGAGTTCATATAAATAGTTTTCAAATCTAAAGTGTTTAACATACAATTGTCTGTTGAAGGAGATGAGCTCCCATCCTTTGGCAAATCCTTCCTTGGTGGAGTGGCATATTGAGTTGTCACATCCACTGCCAAACCTGTTCCTGGTTGAGGGGCAAATTTAGTTGTCGCATCCACTGGAAAACTAATTCTAGGTTGAGGGGCAAATCCAGTTGCCGCATTTGCTGGCAGACCCGTTCTTGGTTGAGGGGCAAATCCAGTTGTCCTATCCATTGGCAAACCCATTCTTGGTTGAGGGGCAAATATAGTTGTAGCTTCCATTGGCAGACCTATTCTGTGTTGAGGAGCAAATCCAGTCGTCCCTTCTGTAGGCAAACCCATTCTTGGTTGAGGGGAAAATCCAGTTGTTGCATGCATTGGCAAACCTATTCTTGGTTGAGGGGTAGATCCAGTTGTCCTATCCATTGGCAAACTCATTCTGTGTTGAGGGGTAATCCTAGTTGTCCTATCCATAGGCATTTTGTGTTGAGAGTCAAATCCAGTAATCCTATCCATTGACAAGCCCATGCTTGGTTGTGGGTTAAATCGAAATGTTCCATCTACAGGCAACGCCATTCTGGGTTGAGTTGTAAAACTCATTCCATGAAATGCATAGTTGTCTTGCTCTCCTGTTGATATCCTTTGGCATTCTGATGTTGAGGAGATGCCTAAATCTGGAATATTTGTTCTTGTTGATAAGCTATATTCAGTGAAGTTTACTTCTGAAGAGACTGAGGGAGGCACTGTCCTTTGCCTATTAGAAGTTGACATGGAAGGAGTGGAAGATGGATGACTTGTGCTGTTACCCGTTCTTTGTGGAATTTTACCAAAGGTTGAGAAATCATAAGCTTCTGAGGTCGGCCTAATATTTACGGATGAGTTCTCTTGTCTTTGTGTCTCTGCTCTCCATTGTGATGCTGAAGATGGTGGTTGGAAGACATGTTGTGTCTTGCTTGTATGATGAAAAGGCAAAGTAACGTGTCCCTCTGGAAGGTCAGCTGCTGGATTCCTTTCAAACCTGGATGGATTTGTCATGTCTTCACTCCCTCCGGTATAGGGCCAAACAGGAGCTCCAGCATTATACTTATACATCAAATCGGGCAAATAAAGTAAGTAGTCTGCATCAGGTACTCCTAGTGTTCTACATTTCCCCAGAGCTGCTTTCGTGTACAGGCAACCAGCATCAATAGGTTTCTCATGATGTCTTCTGCAGTAACTACAGTAAATTCTATCCATGGTGGCTAAGAAGTCTTTTTGTTGAATGGTGTTGATTGTACTTGTAGGAGCATAATGTGTAGTGTGAAGGAGAGGATTCCTGTCACTGAGGGATGTCTTCCAGGTGTGAGGTTCTAGGCAAGTCCAGTTTTGTCACACTGCAATACATTTCTGTTCATAAAACAAATTTTCAAATAATTGATGTAACAATTATAAACAACAAAATCACACAATAATCACACTATATCAAATAATAATATTGTACTGATATTTGTTCCACTTGTAGATCTGATTCCTCTTCCTTTTGAAAATCAAATGAAGAAAAGGGTTGGCACTCCAAGTAACAAAGCCTGATATTAAGATATATCGATTGTATAATGGAAAGCAATACTTTTGCACAAAAGGTCTGGTTGACATGGTGTCCTAATATATATATATATAGATACATATATATATATATACATATATATGAGGATCAATTTGAATTAAAAGATTCTACAGTAATGTACTCTTTATTTTGATCATCATCTGATGCCCACCTGCTTTGAGATCAAGACAAAAGTTGCTGGATACCTACATAAGAAATAGCTGCCAAAAAATAGATCCAGTAACTTGGTGGTTTTCTTATGCAACTACACTATTAACATGTCACACAGTAAGGAATTACAAACCACCCAGCCAAGAATATGACGTTCTAATAACGTTCTGTTGCGACGTTACATTGTGACGTTCTAATAACATTCTTGTAACGTTATTTATGAGGCTGATACTTCATAAGAATGTCACAATAATATTCTGCTTAGGTGTGGTTGAGACCTCACTTAATGAGGATGTCACCATAACGTTCTGTTTAGGTTAGGTTGACACCTAAACTAATAAGGCAGTAACAGTAACATTCTGTTTAGGTAGGGTTAAGACCTGATGTGATCAGAACATCACAATAACACTCTGTTAAGGTGAAGTTGGGACCTCCCTTAGTCTGGAGGTTACAACAAGCCAGGTCTGGATCTCACCTAATCAGAATGTCCCAATGACATTCTATTTTAATTTTATCTTGACCCAACCTCAGCAGAACATTAATATGAGAACATACTATTTTGGTTAGGTCTAAACCCTCCGGAAGAATAATGTATCAGTTAGGTGACAATTTAATAAGTAATAGACAAACCAAAAAAGTATGGTCGCATAACGTGACCGTTACATCACACCTTGGCTGGGCAAAGATATAAGCTGATTACTTCGGTTCGATTAATTGTTAAAACCTATTACAGACTCCTTAACCAAGTTTGAATAGGTAGACTACATCAATAACAATACAATAAAACCAAAATAATATGTGTAAACTTTATCAAACATGGTAAAATTCACCAATTCAAAAAGAAATTTTCTGAATTAAAGTCAAAAGGAGAGAGTGCCCTTAACTCTAAATTATGTAGGAAGAACCAAGTTTGCCACACTAAATTTCACTTCAAATGTCCTACCAAAATTGTTCAGATTTTAAAAAATCTTAATAGATCAGAAAACGGATAGGTCACTTTCTGGCTTCATTCAATTTTCATTTCTTCAGTGGACCTCAGTCAAAACCAATCCCTGATGGTCCATTTCGGAAAATTACAAATATGACTACTTCATTACCAGTATCCATTGGTTGGCTCCGATGATTGTACCTTTAGATTTGATATTTCTAGTGCAATATCTAATTTTTAAATCTTGATAAAAATTGTAATTTAACTATTGCTTATGGGACATTAATTTTGTGCTGACAGCTCTTGGATACATACACACAGCGTTTTTGGAGTTAACTTGTTAGAAAGCGACAATGAGAGATTATTTGAAAGGCATTACTTAATTTCAAAATAAATAAAACCTACTAAACAACAAAAGATGCAGTCCAGTCTCAAGCAAAGAATAAAGTGGTCCTACCTGATGATGCCCTGGGTCTTCTTGATCTTCTCACGCTGCCAGTGCACCTTTACCCAGTGAAACAGGTCAACCAATGATGAAGATGAAGCCAAGTATGAAATAATTATACTGAAAGGAATTAATCTAAGGTGGATGGTTTTAAGCTACTTGATAGATTTCCGCAATACTGACCAATGGAATTGATGGATAAGTTGTCTGTACAACTTGATGAAATGAGTTTTCTGTTAGATCTGTGATCCATGAGTTTAAATGGTCATTTTTTGCTTATCAAGTGTTGAAAGTATAGATCTAAATAGTGGTATCACAACCGGCATTGGGAATTACCAGCTAATCATAATGTTTTCATGTGAAATATTTTTAAGTTGACAAAGGATGAAACCATAGCATATCCATAAAAAAAGTTATACAAAATCTAGGTTTATTCCACATCAGAAATAATGCCAGACATGTTGTGCTTGTTTATGAAACAATCATACTTCTGATAATACATTTCTGGAAGTCTTTGTTAAACTTTAGTCTTAAGAGCACTCATAGCAAACATGAAATATGTCTGACAGTCACTGTTGGAATCATAAGGGAATTTCTATTTACATACCAAGTTGCACTTTTGGCCTTAGATGGATGTAGAATTAAATTTGTTGTTTCAAGTGTAATTTCTGTTCATGTAAATCTTGTTAAAAATTGTCATGCTCTTGTCGAAAAAGAACTATGATGTCAAGTGGTGCTAGTGATGGAATCTCTCAGTCCCTTTAATTTAGATTACTTTTTTCATGGAACTTAAATTGCACCAGCCCTTAGTTTTGATCTTTACACTCTTTCACAGTATAGCTTTCTGTAGTGAATTCAGAGTGAAGACAGAGACAATGAGGGAATATTTGAAAGGGATTCCTTAACTCTAAACTAAATCAAAATTACTTAATCCACTAAAAAACAAAAGATGCATGAATAAAGTGGTCCTACCTTATGCTGCCCTGGGTCTTCATAATCATATGCTGGCAATCAACCAAATATCAACGTTGAAACCAAGTATGACATATACTTGCCAAAATTTAGCTAAGTATATAGTTTTAAGCTACTTTGTGCAGTGTTAAGCAATGTAATGGATGGATAGTTTGTATATTCAAATTGAATAAAATACCTATTCTGTTATATTTGCAAATTCTGAATATCAATGGTTCTCCTTACTTACTATTATGTTCAAAGACAAGAGCTAAATATTGATATCATTTCTGGCATAAGAATAAAATAATTATTGATCATAATGTTTTCAGTTAAAATAAAGGTGATGTATCTACTTTGACACAGGATGAAACCATAGCATATATATCCATTCAAAGAGTTATATGAAATCAAGGTTTATTCCATATCAGAAATGTTGTCAGATACTTTATACTTGTACATGAAACATATTTTGGTTAATGTATGTCTGAAAGTCCTCATTCAACTTTAGTCATATGGGACTTTTTTTTTCTTTAATAATTTGTGACCAGCTCTGCAAATTTGGGGCCTAATAACATACACTTTGTTCAATATTTAGACAGAAAATGACCAAAAATGATAAAATAAGCCAAAATTTGACTAGTTCGATATGAAACTTTAAAATTTTCTAAAATTTTACATGTTGTTGCTAGGGTACCTTGAATGTTTATCAAACGTCAAAACATAGAATTACTGCTTTGATTAATCATTTGGTTTCCAGGGAAACCAGGTCATGTGATCTTTATTCTAGAATTAGTAGTACCTAATAGTAGAACTTTTAAGCTACATTATACGTAAAACAGATTGTAGCTATCTTCATTAGATAAAAATTGAGAGTATTTTATTTGCATCATAATTAATGCATTCATATTTTACTCTATATTTAACTGTTTGTAATTCTGTTCATACCATATATTTCGCAATTTCAATGGATTTAAGGTGTCTGATCATGTCATGTTAAGAAGCTCACAGCTCAGCTTCTAATCAGAATATTTTAGAGCTCTTTACATTTTTAGAAAGCCTGAGCTTTGTTCTACATTCACTATTTATGTCAAGTAGCCCCAGAATTGCAGAGCAGGTCACATTTGTAAACATTGGCCTTTGTAGTCTATTAGTAACTAGTGTTATCCATGTGAAATAGATCATGTATGATGGATGGCCATTGATAAGGTTTCAGTTTTGATCAATTATTTTATAAATTTAAATATTAAGGCACATTTTCCTCATGCTCATACTTCAAAATTATTTTTGTGACAGTATGATTGGTGGTATTGAACGCTATTGTTTCGTTTGGTGTTGATTATCATTTCCATGCATTGTCCGATATAATTATTACAGTTGGTATTGTCTCTAAAGGGAGTGCTAGTTGAGTGGTGAGCGAGTCCACGGTATGGGCGTTCAAACCATAACATGAACAACGTTTGGCAGTGCGGTAAGTTTATTGGTGGTTATAGTGATGCGTACAGCTGCTCGTGAAGGCAATGAATCCAAGGTATTACAGTTCAGTTGGAGGGAAGTAAGCTTCCTCCGTAGAGTCCACTTGTTCTCGCCTCCGGCCGTCTCGCAACAACGTAGTATGAGTCACCAGATGTCCCTGTGGTTGTAAGGCTATCTGAACCCCTTCCGAATCTCCCGATCCAATTGATCCAAGTGCTACTGTTTCTCGACTCTCTTACACTCTCGTTTATAAAACAGTCTGATATCGATTTTTCCCAGGGGCTCAGTGCTTGCGGGGAAGTGTGTCCCGATGATCATTGTCGTCAGGTATATCAACACTTACCAGCGGCACTGGCCATTACTATATATTTTCATGAACTAAGTAATTTGGAAGGATTCCCATCATGTATATTCATCTGGTGGTTCTCACACTAATTCAGTAGGCATGCACAAAGCAAATGTTAATTTCTACCTTTGTGCAGTATATTAAGGGATTCCTTGCATTTAATAAGCCCATCCCACATTGGGTATATCCCAGGGTTGGACAAAGGTTGGACAAAGTTAGCTTATAAGCCATCCTTGTCTCCTGGAGTTTGGATTACTGGAATAACTAAGAATTATGTTTTTCTATATCCTCAAGTACTGATAAAACATTATGATTTCTTAAATTTACAAATTGACAGATTTGTAGGTTTGCCAACCAATCAAAATGCTGCATTTTAGGGAAAATAGGTTTGGACATTACAGGTTGGGCCAACAGGCTTTAACATTGGTTCCTATGGAAAAAAGTCCAGAATATAAAGCTGCATTTTATAAATTTTAGGAACAATTTGTCAACCAAACCACCATGGTTTATTTTGTCTTTGGGGATTAAATCATAAATAGATTGGAATGAAATTTAATGGTAAAATTTGATGATGATGTATACTGGGATGGGCTTATTGAAACATAAATATTTAAAAAAAAAATTCTCTAAGCACGAAATATGCACTAAGGACTAGTAATGGTAGAAATATATTAAAGATGATTATTCCATATATAGACACAGTTATGAGACTTTAATATTTAGTCTATTTCATGTGTTTCAATGAAATCCCTAAATTTGTTAATTTGTGACATCACAAGGACACTAATTGGGAATCCCAAGCTTTCAAAAAAAGGGAATCTCCAATTCCCAATAATGTATAGAAAGGGATTTTAGCTGAAGCATTAGATTCTATATCAGGCCACACACAGGCTAGAAATAGATGTATCTTTTGCTCCCCTTAATTAATTCATTACCTTAGATTTCCAAGTTATTTTGAAAGGGAACTCCCTTTATTATCAAGTAGCAAGGACAAAATTAAAGCCCAGAAATTAGGGAATTTCCAAATTCTATTTTCCTTCCTTCATAATTCACTAATACTTCATTGTTTTTCAATTTTGTCTTTAGAACTGTATAAAAGCAATATATTTTGAAACACTCTAAAAGCTTTTGAATCCTCAATGTTGAAACGTTTATGGGTGGTTAAAGGAGGTCCCATTGATAAAATGCCAGATTTGCTTAAACAGTTCCTTTCACATAAATTTTCAAACGCTTATTTTTTATTTGATTAACTACTCGTTGGTATTCTCAGAATATAAATACTAATATTGTTTTCCTTTTATTTGATTGTACCTTGCTCACCATTTTCACATGTATGTAAATTTGTAAATTTGAGCCACTTGTGCATACATTTTCCTTAGGTTATGTCAAAGGTAGTTGAACCCTTTTCTTTTTAAGAAATGGACATAAATCAACCATTTTCTTACAAATTCAAGATGGTCAACCATTAGGTTAAACATTTTATAGTTTTGAACTTTATTTTCTTAATTTACTTTCAAGTAGTTTTTATTAGCCTTGACACTCAAATGATATTAATAAATACACAACAATTAAGTAAATTAGCCTCCACAACACCTTTTAATATCTTCTTTCATAGTTAGCACTATCACTATTACCATGAATAACTGTCAATAATCCAATATTTACAGACAAAGCAGGTTATAATCATAGCAGTACGATACATAGATAAAGCAAATATGGACAATAGACCATATCAACAGTCATACAGAAATGACAAAAGAGCCAGGCTTCTTGATAGTACTGGACTCTCAAAAAGCCTTTGGATCATATGGATTTGGAGACACATGCATAAAATGGGTGAAAACAATCTATTTGCATGCTGAAACATGCAATAATGGATCAAACTCCAAATGGTCTAATAAAAAATAAAGCACTAGAAAAGGCTGCTGTTTATCCTCTTTCTGTTTCACCTTGGTGCTTGAACTATTGGCTGTTGCAATGCACAAAGAGGAACAGAATAGGCCTAGGGGCATATACATAGGTCATAAAGAAATCAAACTAACAATGCTGGTAGATGATCGATATCACTCTAATTTAAATCAACCACACTCAATTAATCTAGTTTTAGTTTCCCTTAGAAATTTAGAAAATACTCAAGGCTTAAAATAAATAAAGATTAATAAAATATTTTGCAGCTGGGGGGGGATATTGGAATGAAGATGAAAAACATATCAATTCAATGCTGCGAAAGTCTGACCATGCTTGGCATTAGAGTTGGCATTACAGAAATGAAGAGAAACATTATGAATGGAACTTCAAAAAGTAAACTATAAAAATGTCAAGCCATATCCGGTGATTTCGGAAAACAAACATTATCTCTAAAAAGCAAAATCACATTTGGTAACCATTTTATCACACTCATAATTTTCTATCCTGCAACTACAACCTTTGTTCCTGGAAAGGTATACATACAATTCAGATTTATATAGGATAGTGTTGTCCACAGGATCACCTGTCAAACTTTATGCTCATCTATAAAGGATAATGGTCTTAAGCTCCTAGATATTGCATTCATGGTTAAATCTGCTCATGAAAAAATGAGTCAAAAAACTGTGTTATCAGACCAAGAAAGATGGACTGGGTTTCCCAGACTTGTATATAGTGTAAATACATCTTTTTACCATACATTTCTAATGAAAAAAAGGGCATGAAAACTGTATCTTTGCCTTTTCAACAGAGTATCCTTGAAAAATGATTAGAAGTTCATTATGCTAAACTAAAATTAGAGGAAGAGGCACAAAATGAAAGTCTTTGGAAAAATGATTTTATAAAATCAGGAGATACTCAGCACAAAAAAGGGGGGGGGGAAAGCAGGCATAGTGAATATTTTATGATAATGTCAAGCAACGCTTTCATGTCAAGGAGAGTTAACTGCAAGTAATGTTTTGTCCGGTCCCATCTTGTTAGAAATGCTATGTGATTTGACAAGACACCAATATGTGACCTGCTCACTTTTTTTCAAATAAACAAATAAAGGAGGTGTATGGCATAAACTGCAATTTCTTTCAGATGTTGCAAATATTGAGTGCTATCCCATGGATAAAACACATGGCCTTCAAAAGCATAGCCATATAAATCCATGCCTCTATACATACACAATATCAATGATGAACCAATTATTGCACTTCAAATGTCTAGCAACTGTGGAACAGACTAGTCGTGTACTAGAGAAACAAAATTTCAATCTCTATGATGTAAAATCCTTCACAGAATTATACCATTCAATGGGTTGTCTGATCAGGCGTGTAGCCAGGCCTCAAGTCAAAGGGGGTTCCAGGTAAATCTAAAGTGGTTCTAACTTAGATTTTTTGGCAAGATTTCTTATATTTTACTTATATTTTGGAAAATTCAAGGGGGTTCAAGACACCAAGTACCCCCCCCCCCTGGCTACACCACTGCAGTCCATGCAATAAAAAAAGCTTTTCAAAAGAAAGGGTCTAGATACACCTGATTCCAGGTTATGTGGACCCAAGGATGATATCTTTCACTTCTTTTTTTACTGTCCGAATGTAGTTTTCTTTTGGAACTCCATAAAGAAGAGGTTAAAAATGTCCTCGCCTTATCTATTGATAATGAAATAGAAGAGGTTCTCTTGCTAAATAATCCAGAGAACACTATTAGAGCAAATGTAGATCATTTTATCATGTTAAATGAAAATTTCTACATTTACAGACGATGAATATTTCATAAAGAAATCTAGAAGTATCTTAATTGGCATGGGAATTTAAGAAAGTCAAAGAAGTTTGGGAAAATATTATTGAGAAACCATTATAGAACCACAGAGGTTATGCTAATGCACCAGAAGGGTGAATTCTCAGGAGTGTTAAGGCCCGTACCCACTAGACGATTTTACCGTCGCTGGGCGACGGGCGACTGGGGGGATGGTCGTCGTCGTTGCCCGGCGACTGCAATATCAAGCAAGTTTGATAATTTACCGGCGATTTTGTCGGTGATTTTGCCAGCGATTATGTCACCCGTCGCCCGTTGCCCAGAAGCGTCACCATACCCACAGGGCGTCGCCCAGCGATCTCATTCACCCGGCGACGCCGACGCCGATTTTCCCTGTCGCCCGGCGACGGTAAAATCTCGTAGTGGGTATGGCCCTTTATTTGCAAATACTCTTTTTTCCTGTCTCGTCGTGTTAGAAATGTGTATACAATATGATAAGATATCAACATGTGTTTTGCACACTCTTTTTTATTAGAGGATCATAAGTTTATTCCTGAGCAGCATTTATGGGAGTGCTTGTGCCAACAATGGCTGCTACAGCAGCACTACCTATGGCACAATAGAGAATAATTTATTTGGCTTAGTCACTATGAACTTGGCACTAACTGACTTTTTATGCACTAAAGAATTGACAAAGCCCTACCTGGTGCTGCCCTATACATGTCCTCTCATGGGTTCTGCATACCTGTAACGAGTGAAACAGGAAACAATTGTAAAGTAATAGTAAGATAACTGCAAAGTTGAACTCCTCTGAAACTTTAAAGCACAATTATCATTTTTTTTTTTTAAATAATTTTATTGAATATCTTCAGACGAATCTGTTCTTCCAGACATTACAGTGATATATGAATCAATACAGACAAATTCTTGACAACTTTGACTAAATTATCTGATGAAAACCTGAGCGATGATCGAAATATACAGTGAATAATAATGATATTTGGATGATTACGATGGGATCCCTCCCTAAATTAGATCATTTATGAATAATAATTGCTTGGTTTTAGGCAGATACCCCAGACACGCCAACCCCAATTTTTCGTAAGAGTACTTAAAGAGACTGAAACTGAAAAACTGGAGCACTCTATATAACCACACCTTCACAACCCTCAAGGAGTTTCAAATGCCAGTACTTATATTTATATTTAGTCTTTTATACAAAATGTTTATTTAAGGCTTCTTTGAATTGATATCTTAAATCCAGGGTTTTTAAACAGGCCGGTAATTTTAACCAGAGCAGAGCACCACAGTAAAAAGGGGATTTTTTCGCTAGTTCAGTCTGGGTTTTCGCACAAAGAATTGACACAAGGCCTGATTCCGCGTAACTCTAGTCTGGGATATTAACCAAATCCCTTTTTCTTTGAATCTGTACATAAGATTTAGCAGATGACACTTCCATCTTGTTTTCAACTTTCCTAGTTTAGATAATTTCAGGAGATTTATTCTGCTAATCTCTCTAGGATCAGGAATCTTGTGCACAATTCTTAATGCCCGATACTGCAGCTTTTCAAGCTTATCCAGGTCTGGTTTGGGACAACAGTCAACTAGAAAGTCTCAATATTCTAGATACGGTAAGATGGTCTGCTTATAAACGAGCAGTGCAGTTTTGGTAGTCATATATTTTCTCAATTTCTTCAATTTGTATACCCTCTGATATGCGAGTTTATAGCCCTGATTCAAATGTTTTGATAATGTTAGCTTATCATCCAACCAGACGCCTAGGTATTTATAACTGCAGACTTGCTCTAGAAGAATGCCCCTGTTGCTTATTTTAAAGAAATGACCATCAGTATCACCCAAAATCATAAATTTTGTTTTACTAGTGTTCAATCTCATACTGTTATCAACACACCACTCATTTGTGTTGTCCAGTAAGGTTTGAAGTGATTTCTCCAGAATATTTTTGTTTATATGAGTGTCAAACAATACAGCATCGTCTGCAAATAAAATAACATGTCGATTCCCTATTCGGCATATTAGGTCATTTATATGGTAAACAGACAGAAGGGGTCCTAATATGGATCCTTGGGGGACGCCATTATATACTGGACAGACACCTGAGACATTTTTATTTACCTTTGTCCTTTGTTTGCGATTACTTAGATAACTATCACACCACTTAAGGCTATTTCCCACAATTCCCCCAGCCAGTAGTTTTCTAAGCAGGACATCATGGCAGACTAAATTGAATGCCTTGGATAGATCGACAAATATACATCCTATTAGCCTTTTTCGATCCCTATTTTCAAACAGATACTTAGTCAGCTTCATGACAGCCTGCATTGTTGATTTATCACTCTGAAACCCAAATTGTTCAGCTGATATCAAGTCATTTCTTTCAAAATGGTTCAATAATTCTCGATGAACTATTTTTTCTAACATTTTACCTATCACTGGCAATATGACAACGGGCCTCCAATTGGTCATTTCCAGAGGATTGCCTTGCTTAGGTATTGGAGTAACCATACCAAGTTTCCACTCTTCTGGAAAGATCCCTGTTTGAAGCGACTTATTTAGTAAATCACGAATAGCCTGCTTATTCAACACACAAAAGTCTTTGAAAAACTGGGTCGAAATATGATGAAGACCAGACGGTTTATATATGTCTATATCTTGAATTATTCTACTAACATCCTCTATTGTAATTTCGTCAAATTCTGACAGGCTAGTTTCATGGGCATACTGAGAGAATATAACTCTTCCCCCACCCATTTTGTAGTCAGAATCACCAAGTTTAGCATAATAGTTATTCATGACATCAGGCAGCTCTTCATCCATATATAGAGAGCCATCATCATCTGAAATCTGGATATTTATATCTGAGTATTTGTCAGGCTTTAAAAGATTATTAAGCTCTCTCCAGAATTTTTTGTGATTTTTATTATTATCCTCAAGTTTATTTCTAATAAATGCCTCTTTTGAATTTTTGATTCTGCGATTTACCTCATTCCGCAAATGTTGGATTGTGATTAGATTATCACTTAACTGTGCCATCAAATCAGATTGTGCATCTGAATCCATATTAGTTGTCATTTTTTTCTGTAAATATGTCAGTAGTATAATGGAGTCGCTGGCGCGCATAGTCAATGCTACTAATTAGGTCACTAGGTCAGTACGAGTGAGCATCGGGCATAAATAGGTTCATAGACTAATAGAGACTTTGAATAATTAGGTCATTACGACCTACTTTCGTGACCTACTTTTAAAAATACGTTTAAGGAACGTATGTGTTATTTCGTTATTTTTTCATTTTTTTTATATATACTTTCTACGTATATTTTACCGGATAATTTTACCGGATGTTCTATTATTTTCGTTATTTTTACATTTTTTTTGTATATAGTTTGTATAAGCTTATGGCATTTATTATTCATTACATATAATAAATAAAACAAAACAACATTTTTTTATTTATTTTTTATTAAAAATCGTAAAAAGCGGATTATAATTCATATATACATTGCTTTTCTTTTAGATTTTTTAAAAAATTGTTAAATATTTTATGTTTTTTCATATATTTTATACTTTTTTTGTTTTTTCATACATTTCCTATATAGTGAAAATGTTTCAGTTTTTTTTAGCTATAGTTCATTGTCCTTGGGCAGTCATTTTTCAGCTTTTTATCTATAATTCATTGTCCTTGGTCAGTTATTTTCTTAAAGGGCGAAGGAATTGTTGGAGCATGAGAAACCACAGCCTCTAGATTGCGCTGAACGTTCTGTGAGTTCTTCCA
The DNA here is from genome assembly GCA_936440205.1 of Lepidonotus clava. Classification (NCBI taxonomy): domain Eukaryota; kingdom Metazoa; phylum Annelida; class Polychaeta; order Phyllodocida; family Polynoidae; genus Lepidonotus; species Lepidonotus clava. Next base: position 50,368,306 of record OW387140.1, on the reverse strand, counting down.
GCTTACTTTGCAAGTTGGTAACGGCGAAGAGGAGTCGGTCAACATTAGACGACAGGGCCTCCACACAGTCAATGGTGTTCTCCAGATCACGTTGCATGCGACCTAGTGATATGGGACGTCTCTTAGGCATGTCCAGTATTACATCTTCTTCTTCTGATGACTCTCCTTTTTCCGCTGTATCTGTAGATAACCACATTTCTAGCGTTTCAACATCTGGTGTTTCCGTCTTCTCCATTTCCACCGGTTTAAGTTCATGTAAGAAAGAACTGTCTTGTCCGTTAGGTTTGTCATGGCTGGGGTACCTAGCGCTGACAGTGCGACGTAGGGGTTGAGAGTGCGACATGTTTCTATGAGAAAACGAACACAGTGCGCTCCGCAGGTGGTGGTTGTGAGTGCTTGTAGTTGTTGTCGGTTATACTCCCAGATACCGTATGACGAACGTTGGCAGAACGAGATGTGTTTTATAGCTATTGGTGGTAACCCGAATGAGTCAAAATAGAAAGTTTTCCCTTGTGGTGATACCCAAAATGCTACCCAATGTTCCCCTGGTTTATTGTGAGGATCTGTGTTGCTAATGAAACAAGTGAAGGGTTGTGGTTTTTTTGGTATTCTATCAGAGGGAAAAGTTCCAAGGAAATATCTATTTGTGTGGGGATGGTTGCGTAGAATTTTGTTCAATTCTGAGGTTTTGAGAACCATCTTCAGTTCTACACCATGGCGTAGTCAGTGACCGGCAATCGGTCGGCTGTGAGCTGGATCAAGCTGTCATAAGTGCTCAGCATAATTACTGAAACCGCGTGACCCAGCGCTTCAGCAAACTTCAGGGACACCGACAGCTTTCCCTGTCGCAGCAGGTTGATTCGGGCGTCCTCCGGAGTTCGGTCGGGGGTCAGGTCGAAAGCAAACAACGTGTACCCGTTCTTAAAATGATGTAACTGAATACCGCAGTCGTGACCCGAAGCTAATAGTCCAGTCTCCTTGAAGAGTTGACTGTAGGCTCTGCTAACGTTTCCGTTGACAAAGTCTGTCTTCACGTGGAACTTCTGATCGTCGAACTGCAAGGCTACTTCTGTTACGTCGTAGTGCTTGAAGTTGAACGGATTCTCCGTCTTGCTCCCTGAGCTGGCCGACTCTTTGACGAAGCCAATAATCACCCCCGTGGGGATCTGCGTTGTGTCGGGGACGGTCCACGTGTACTCCGATGAACCTTGCGTGAGGGTGTGCTTTGTGACCTTGCTCCTGGTGATCGGGTAGTTGAATGGTCCCATCTTGGGGTCGCGTACACTTTTATTGTGTACCTCCACCACCTCGTCCCTGACGTGAACTTGGCGCATGGTCATTTCGGCCTTCTTGATGACGACTTTGTAACTCTCGTTAGCGGCCATCTGCATGTAGAAGCTGGCGGGCTGACGTTCGAAGACGAGTTTGATCTCGCAGTGAGAGGGTAGGAGTTTACACTGAGTAAACAAATCGAGGTGTGGTCTTGCTACCATAGACTTAACACCTCCGACATGGACTGTTCGTCGTGAGTTCCAACCTGCGTTGGCTGCACCTCTGGTGTCCATTTTTTCCGGGGTGTCCATGAACCAGTTCTGGCAACCTTGGAGGCGACACTTTCTGGCCCCCTCCTCCGTCGTCAGGAGGTCGATGAGATAGGACTTGTAGGAGTACTCTTCATTGTTCGAAGTTACCTTCTCCCCGTTGACGAGAAGCTGCACGCTGCTGAAAAGTGAATGAATTAAGTTGTTGACTGGAGCTGCATCGTGTGCCACGGTTAAGGCAGCTTCGTCGTTTGCTTGAACTACATACTCTAGGTAGAGTTCAGCTTCGCTGAGGTCTGTGTAAATATTGCTCGGTTCGAAGGTGAAGTCAAAACAAGTTGTGGTGTCAGTGAGAGCGTTGTTTGTTGTTTTCTTGACGAATTGACTTCGGAGAATATCTTTCTGTGATATAGGTAGTGCGTGTAAATCCAATTCACCTACGGCACATGTTGCCGCACAGGGGTGAATGAGACTCATGATGAACCCTTTAGAAAAGGGTAGACTTACGTCTACCTACACTCTTCTTCTTCCCGTTACCACGTCTTGCACCTTGCGTTGCTCGGCGTCGTTTGGCTGGAGGGCCATCGTCGTCAGTGTTTAAGTACCTTCTGGCTGCACTGAATGCTGTGTCCATTAAGGAACTTCCTGCACTCTTTGACCTTTTTACGAGGCTCTTCTTAAAGTTTTTTCCAGCCACGACATCGTCAAAAACACCTTTTCCTGTTTTGACGATGGTGGGGACGGCTGCTTTAAATGCTGACGCACCGAGCTTCTTTATCATCGGAAGAGCCGATCTCATTATACTTCCGAATATTCCGTGGCCACGTTGTCTTTTAGCTCCACCGAAAGCAGGTAATTGTCCACTTCCAAATTGTGAACGCTTATAATATTGGCCATATTCACCTCTTGGTGATGAATACAAGGGTGGCACGTTCATATAGTAACTCACCATTTTCCAATGTCTTCCTTCTTATACTAATGTACTATAGGGATGAGAGAGAGCTCTAAAGGTCAGTACTACCGACACTTCCCCGTGCTCAAATGGTATAGGTTCGCCTGCACTGTCTCTTAAGTACACTCCGATCTCTTTGAAATGTGTTATTCGTAGAGGATGGAAAATCAAATTGGGAAAGTTTATTGTGTCCATTGTTTTTTGAGAGTAGTTGTTTACAGCCATACATCGAAGAAGTGGCGCTTCAGTATCTCCTACTACCCCGTTGTGAATAATGTCAGAGTAGACATAGACTGTATGGTTTCTGTAGTTGACATCTGTTATTTGTTTTGCTCGTGTGCGCCTACCCATGTATATTTTTCCTTCGAAACCAAGTTGATAAGAAAGGTTTTCTGGTATGACGAGCATTGTGTTGGAAGGCAGTGCAATAAGTGTTTTCATTGTGAATTCGTTATAAGAGAAAATTTCATCTGGACCATTTCCTTTATTTTTTCGCTTTTCTTCTTTCATTTTCTTGATGACTTTTGGTATATTTTTCTTCATTATTTTATTCAGGAGTTTGATCAGATCTTTGTTGGTTTCCACTCGCCCGCTTTCCATTGAGAAACGAGCGTAAGACCGTTTTCCTGGAAAGTGCTTCCTTGCTAATGAATCGATGTAACTCAATGTGGGAGGCAGCTTTTTTGGTTCATCAGCATCAGCTTCTTCGAATACTTCTGTGGGCTCTGGTTGGTCGTCATCGTCATCGTTTTCTTCTTTTTCAATTCCCTCCATTTCAACTTCTAGTTTTCTTTTCGGGGGTGTTTCATGCATGTGTGTTACCAAATCAGTATCAAACATGTCTGTTAGGAACGGTTCTCTGTCACGTTTTTTCCTACTGCTCTCTATTTCACGCTTTAGTCGAGTGATAGCTTCAACGGACCTTGTCGGAGGTGTTTGTAATGGAGTAACTCCTTCTCTAGGTTTTTTAGGAGGTGTAGGTCCGTCGGAAGTGTGAGAACTTGGTGTCGGAGGAGCTATACTCTCACTAACTGTTCTTACAGCTGACACTGCATCTGAAATAAACGCTCCAGAAGACTCTTCATGATCAGGGTCTGGTACTGTCGGTGTTTCAATTGAACCAGCTGCAGTTCCAGGTGTAGTTGTGGAAGTAGCAGGAGATTCAGAAGAAGGCTGTTCATCAGAACCGCGGGAAGTTCTTGCCCTAGTTGGTGCGGTGTTATGTTTCTTCTTTTCTGACGGTGCTTCTGCGCTGAGAAGGTAGAAAGTTGATTTTCGCACATTGTACCATTTTACTGGAAGCGTTATTTCAGATAACGCACAGTCTGTGTCAGCTGGTAGTACCATATACTTTTGTAAAAGAACTCTGTAAGTGCTCAGAGTGTTGTCTGGAAAGGTCTTAGTAGATGAGTTACTGGGTAGGGTGCAGGTTACATCCATTTTTGTATGTTCTTGACTGGTTCCCAACTGTTGAATTTGTCTCCGTATCCTTTCCACTTAATGAGTGCTTCTCTTTTAGCACCTTTTCCTCTATATTTAAGGATGCTCTCGACAGTGTACTGCTTCCTCGGAGTAACTTTTACCTTCTGAACCTCTTGAGGATAAAACCACCCCTTTATTCTTTCTTGAAGGGTATCTTCGATTTCATACCCCTTAATATAGTCTGGGTTCTTTACAGTGAATATTTCTTCACTCCAATTTGGTTCATATCCACGATTAAAGGTTTTCTTTTTTCTTAGAATTCGTGCTCTATCACCACTTTTCATTAAAGGTTTTCTTTTCGTCTTTAAATCTTTAGCTCTCACTCTTTCATACAAATGATAGAACAATCGATCGGCGTTATCTTTATTAACGTCTACCGGTCGACCTCCTATGGTAGAATGAAAGGTGTGGTTGTAAGAATGCACTAGATCTTGAAGTACATCTATGTATGTGTAGGTTTTCATGTGAGTGAAGTATCGCCACATTTTCTGTTGTAAGGTCCCGTTGAACCTTTCTGCTATAGAACATTTTATGTCATCATTTTCTCCAGTGAAAAAAGATACACCTGTCTCTTTCAAGTAATCCTGAAAAGTTTTGTTCAGGAACTCTTTACCTTTATCTGTTTGAAGGTATTTAGGACATCTTTTAACTGTCATAACTTTGAAAGCTTCCGTAACATCTGTGGCTTTTTTACTTTTTATAGCTTGTGCAAATCCAAATCTGGAGAAGACATCTATGGCAACCATTATATATGAATAGCCTTTGTTATACTTTTTGAACTGTTGCATATCTATCAAGTCCATTTGCCATTGTTTATCTATTCCAAAAGTCTGTGTTTTACGTCTAGGAAACCGCCTCTTGAATGGTTTATGTTTAGTATAAGCATCAACAGATTCAAGTGCATCTTCAATATGCTTTATGTCAGTGTTTTTGAAATAGTGTTTCTTTATTTTGGATGCACTTGTGAAGCTTGCTGGCTGTTTAGGATCAGTGAAGTGTTTAACCACATCTTTCTTCAGAGCCTTGTAGACCATTTTACAAATGGTGTTACTGTAAAGTGTCGATGTCTCTTACTTCGGCCGTGACCTTCTTGTTGAGGAGACTTCTCTTTCCGCCTAGGTGTTTCCACCTCTTCATGTTCCTCTTCACTGTCGGAACCCTTCATGTTGTAGTTCCTTATATATTTCATTTTCGGATTTAACTTCTTAACAATCTGGACGAATTGTTTCTGCCCCGGTAAGCTGGCTCGCTTCTTAGTAGTCGGTCGCACTGCACTCGAAAGAAGATTCATTAAATGTGTTTCATCTATAGGTGTGTCTCCTAGAATGAGCCGACCGTCCTTTGTGAACTGTTTTCGTGATTTGGCCAAGGTCTTGTAGAGATTACGCACAGAGTTATGGTAAGAACCCGGAACTTTTTCTAGTGCTTTTTCCATCTTATGTGGTAGTACCTTCGGCATAAGTAGTCCTCTCGGTTTTGTAGAAACTCTTTTAGGTTTCATGATAGTCGGAGAAGGTGGTGGAGATGGTGAAGGAGAACGTGAAAGGTGCGATGTTGAAAACAACATACTTTTAGCTTTAGAGGAAAGGATGGAGGACCTGTTCATGAGATCATTGTATGTGGCTAGTTTCTCCTCTCTGCTCATCGTTGGATCGTTCAATACACGACTCATTTCTTTTTGTAAACGAGCTAACACCTCCACGGTAGGCGCTGTAGGTTCAAGTTTTTCTTTTACCATTGACCTTTCGAAAAAGGAATCCCTGTCACTTTCTTTGGCAGGAGGTGGAGAATCAACTTTGCCAGAAACAGTTGAACTCTCCATTTCCACTTTGTTAGAACTTTGCAACACATCTGGATGAACGAGCAGCATTCGTTTATAGCTTGTCATTTTCTCCTAATGATGTCTTGTAAGGCCTCCGATAAGACTGGATATGAGTGGAACAGCTAATCCCAATAGAGTACCAATAAAACCACCTTCTTGTTCAAGAATCTTACGTTTGTGTCCTACTGTAGTTGAAGGCTTGGTAAGACCCTTGAGTTGTGTCTTGTACCTCGATAGACGACCGACTGCTTGTTTATTGGAGATGTGCAAGTTTTTATTCATAATATTCACACCTATTTGCGCTATCAACCTTATCACCTCATTAGACATTCCCATCATTATATGTTTACACTCCTTACCAGTGCATTTAGACAGATGTCTCAATAGAGGAAGATGTTTCTTTATGAGAGCGAGTTGTTTAGCCTTCATTGTTTCCGTGTAGTAGGAATGAATACAGTTGTCTTGAGAGGTGTAGTCACGCTGTTACGCACCCTTAGTGTATTGGGTGTAGTCTGCTTGAAGTCTAGCACTAGATATGAGTGTCTCGCCGATGTTTCTTCGTTATATACGTTGGTAAGAAAACGTGGATGAGTTGGAAACACTTGACGTGATAAAGCGTGAATTTGACTCATATCTCTTGGATTTTTGAAAATTATCATGTAATGAGAATTCAAACTAAGTGTTCTGAAATCCTTATTAGGCAGAAATAAATTTTGAGTTATGAATATAACACTCATATTTCTATGGTGAGAACCTTTTATGAATAGATCTCTTATAAGAGGTGCATCTTCTTTATCTAACAGATCATCTATTATAAGTAGAGAATGTTGAGATAAATCCTTTTTCTTATGTAAAAGTTCTTCTCTTGAAAGTAGACCTTCGTTGAATTTCACTTTTCCCTGATACTTCTTGAAAACGTCTTGCCATTGTCCATAGCAATATATAATCTCATCGACTGGTGGGTTTATTACAGTTTTCGCCTTTTCTATAATTTCAAACACTAATTGTGTTTTACCACATCCTGAAGGTCCAGCGATAAGACATGTGAAAGGTCCTTGTAGTCTTGGGTCAAATGCGATTTCCTTTACACTTTCCATTTTTTTTCTATTTAAGTTATAACACGTCTTACCCGGTCGAAGGTTAATGTACTGAATGACACTTTAATGAAAAAACAATCCTTTTTGTTTGGTTTCTATAACATAAGGGTGTTTTTCCTGTAACGAAATAAAATAATGACAAATGAAAAGAGATGTGGTCATAACAACATTTTATGAGGATCAAAATAAAATAACGTCAAATTAAAAGAGATGGCATCATAACAATCTTTTATGCGGAACGAAACAAAAGAATACCAAATTAAAAGTGTAAACTGTGATAACATGGGTTTTTCTCTTTCACAAAACAAAAGAATAACAAATTAATGAAACCGAACCATAAACGCTCTCCATACGTTTTGTTTTTTATTTGATCAGTCTTTGTTATGGGACAGCCCCTGGATGTCGGGTGCAAAACGCACCCTCCCACCCAAAATGCACCGACCGCCGAACCGCGCCCGCCACGCGGATCACCCGCGAGCGGAGCGGCGCGCATTTTGTTTTCTTGAAAAGAGAAAAGGGGTGAGCTTTATGCACCCCCTTTTCTCTTTTCAAGAAAAGCGTTGAACGCCGTTTGAGGCGTTTGTGTTTTTATTTTGATTAAGTGGTTATAACCGTTAACGTGTGGTTAGAGTTACAAGCTTGATAGTATCAACTTTATTATCAGCTCGTATGTCGCAGGAGATAAACCTAACCAGCGTCTAATTCATCACTACATAAACGTTTTGTTTCAATGGCAACATAAATAATGGCATGATTTATAGATCTGTATAGTAAATAAACGGACGTCTTTACGTTATAAGTGTGAAAATAAAAGAGATTGGTTGAAGGGTGGTTTTCTACCTTTTGGTAGAAAACCGAATAGTCTGGAGGAGCATAAGAGGATCTTTGTTTTCTTTTTAATATTCGATAGTAGGAGTAGGAGTAAATCTAGGAATAGAATAAGCCGTCACGAGACTTGATTCTTTACCATTCCTTCCGACAACCCTCACAATATGGTCACAACCCTCCTGACCATGTCCGATTTCTGTATCGAACTCTTTTTCATAGAAGAATTTGTTGTTGTCAAGGGTGTTCACTATTTTGTCAGGATATCGGATGGTTGCGTTGATAAGGGGAATAACAATATCAGCGTGCAGAAATATAGAGGGTTTTCCATCAGGATCTGCTTCTGATTTACGCCAAAAACGTCTCTGCACTGTTTCCTTGACAGAGTGTCGCGCAAAAATGTGGCTCAAGATACCTTGTGTTGTCGGTAAACCGACAACACAAGGTTTCTTGGTTATCATATCTTTGAGCGTTAGATGAGATTGTTGGGTTAGCCGAATGTTTTTCAGAAGTTTGCAATTTTGAAATAAAATGTTTGGATGAATTTCACCCTCAATTTGATACATTCCATCTCTCGGACAGATGTATTTCACCCAATGATGCTCTCCACAGATACCTGATGCTCGCGCAAAAGGCACGTTGACCAGCGCATTTCGAAAATGAGATGGTCTTCCAATGAGCGGTGCCAGCGGTACACGGTGCTGAACCGAGGGTTGTGCGTTCATGTACATGATGAGACTGGTGCGATTGGTGACAAGTCTAGAAATGAATCTCAGAGGGTCTCTGAGAGCGTATATTATCATTTTTGTTAACGACCACAATACGTATCTCCAATGAAACTGATACATGTAAATTTTGAATATTTTGTTATGGAGTGCACGTGTCAGACTCTCGCGTCGCGTCACTAATGGAACCATGTACTCAGTGATATCTGCTTATCGGTAACAAAACAAAATACGAATAAAATAACGGACGACGCTCATGAAAAACTTTGTGAAAATGGAAAAACCGTCCTACGTTTAATCGACGTTGATAGTAAACTTTTGTATAAAAGACTCATGGGCTGGAGTCTTCTCAACACTCTCATGATGGGACGTAGAAGTTTGACTGCTCGTGGAAAGACCTCAACATCTTCCTCCGCTCAGGAGGGACTTCCGAAGCAGCCCCCTCCTGGAAATTCGGTCATTGATGAATACTTTGATCAATACCGAGTGTTTCCATCGAGAGAAGACGCCGGTTACGTTCCTGTTGCAGTTGGGGGTTATGCGACAGATTCGTCCATGGACACTCAATCTGGCTATATTACAGATGTAGGCGAAGGTACGTCCATCACCGTCAACGCTGTTGATGCCAGTCTATACAACGATATTTCTGATCTGTGGAATCCCGAGCCACCTGCATCTTTGACTGACGCTGTCACTGCCACAATCGCCACCACCGCCGCCGCTGCCGCCGCCGCCGCTACCCTCCAAGACGACTCCAACAAAGAAAACGTGCCACCACCGAAAGACGGCGAAGCTCTTTCGGTACCGATCACCATCGAAGAAGAGTCGGAGGGAGAACCAACAGACAAGAAAAAGGCACCGCCGAGAAAACGGAAGCCTGCTGGTGAACGGAAACCTCGTGCAAAGAAAGGTAAAGTAGTTCCACTGGACGTTGCACTAGCGCAGCAGTATGCTGATGCGGTCTTGAAGGAGCTAGAGGCACAGCAGAGTAAAGCCGCCCCTCTCTCGCCTATATTGGACCTGACCGGATTGTTCTGGCCACTGGAATTGGACGTCGAGTACAAGGACGGTTACATCACGCAAGCTAAGAAGGTGTATTTCCTCAACAGTGACGCCTTCAAGAACACCTGCATCCACGTGTATGGGCCACCTGATCCTGTAGGGGTAAGTACAATTTTAAATTATAGAATCATTATTTTTATTTCAGGTAACATGTACTTCGTTTATAGTTAACTTTCATTGTAATTATTTAATGTGAAATAGAAGTAAAGAATACATAATAGTTTAAATAGAAATAGAATGAGAGAGAGAGAGAGCCCCAAATTTATACATATAACTCAAAACAAAATTATGCTTATATTTTTCAGGTCGCCATAATTCAGTACCCTCAGCGAGCCTACGAACGCCGGATCAACTTGAGTAAGACAGGTTTCCAGAACCTTCTCGACGCCGCAAGAACGATCATCCAGCAGTACGAACGGGCCTCAGGTGAAGCAGAACAGGGCATCCCGACTATTAAGCCTTACGTCCAGGAGGTCAACAAGACGCACAACATCTGGGTCATCGTGACCACCTACCAGGGGAAGGCCAAGATCCATATCGGGTCCCGCTACTACGTGGAGCAGCTGGAGAAACGGGTCAACTCGGGCGGGGTGCACGACGCACCTCCGAAAGACCAGGGACACACCGTGCCATCCGCACTGTTCTTCGACTTGGTCAGCACGCTGGGACCAAAGATCCTGAATGACTTAAAGCAGTCCGAATAGATCACAGAAACATGATGTAATCACCAAGGGCAGGTAGGTGTGGTCTTAAAACATATCAGTAACTATACATGGTGTGGTGTGGTTGCCTATATACTTATATACACTGAAAACATTTAATCATGCTGTAGATATTATATTAGCTAGCTTCAAAGAAAGTATTTAGTCAGCTTTATATATTCACCTAGCGCATAGTTAGTGTAGCACATAGTTAGCTTCAAACAAAAATATTTAGTCAGCTTTTTAAATAACTAGCTAGAACACAAGTGTATATTTATATAGTTATTAAGTCGAAAAATAAGAAAATGAATCAGAATATAAATTGTCCGATGTGTAACGTGCCACGTCGTCCTCGCAATTTTTCTTTACATTCTGGAAAGGTGATCTGTTCTTCACCTACATGCGTAAGAGAACAGTATGATATAGAAACAACAGTAATGCCATCAACTATAGGTAGTTATTGGTGGTATCACGACACTTATGTTAAAAACTTTAAGTCAATAGCAAACGGTTTAGTTCTCCTAGGAAGTGTTCAATCAATTTTCAATGTCAGACTCTCAACTCTGAACATGAAAGAAGCAGTTGAAGAGATAATAGAGGCTATTAACAAAATACATCAGAACCAAGTTTTCGAATATAGACTAGCTATATCTTTAGGTGCATTACTTGAAAGACTTAATGGAGGAACAACAGAAACTGCTGAAGAAAAGATTTATACAGAAGATCGAGAAGTTATGTATTACCATCCTTCAGTGAATAACTCCTCTTTATTTTGGTTAGAGCACGAACAGCAAAGCAATTACAGACATATTAAAAATGATTCTGACTTGCAAGATGTAATAAGTTTTTTACGCGATAAAGAATGGAGTGTCAATAGAGCTGACACAAGTTGGAGACTAGTGGGTAATGTAAACGCAAACATTTACATAGTAAGGGTTCAAGGTAGAGAGGATGGTCTAATAGGAAGATTGGATACAATTCCGAATTTCCTACGTAGACGGGGTTTACAACATTTTCATCGTAATCCAAAGAGCAAACGGGTGTACAAAGACTACCTGTGTTTTTTTAGGTGTCTGTCATATTTTCTTTTCAAAAACACATCCCACTGTGAAAGACTACTTCAAGAATGTTTTCCTGATGAAACTAAAGTATCATTCAGAGGCATTTCAATTAAGGCATTGACCCAGATAGAAACCAAATACAACATTATGATAAGAGTCTTTTCACTCATTCCTAAGAAGAGTACTACTTCCAAGAAAAAGAAATTTAAAAGGGGGACACCTTGTACATTAAAATGTATAAAGGGAAATTTAATGAGTGTTGAGGATGAGTCTAAAGTTATGACACTAAATCTATACGACCATCACTTCAGTCTAGTAAACGATCTAAATAAATATTCACAGTTCCACATGTGTCGTAAGTGTAGAAGACTCTTTGAAACAGAGTATAATCTTAAGCGACACACTAACATTAAAAGCGACTGTACGCAAGTTAAATTCATCTACAAAGGTGGTATTTACAAAAACAAACCATCTGTATTTGATAGACTGGAGGAGCTAGGTATAAAAGTACCATCTGAACTTCGAATATATCCATACAAAATTGTGTATGATTTCGAAAGTTATTTTTCTCACAAAACAAAAGGTGATGTTCAGACAACTAATACAGTAGTCGAATCACATCATGTACCGCTTTCATCTAGTGTAGCAAGTGACTTTCCAGAGTGGGAAAAACCAGTTTGTTTCATAAGAAAAAGTGATGGAGAAAATGATGAAATAGTTCACGACACTCTGGATTACATACAAAAGTTAGCTGAAAAAATAGGAGCTGTTGTAGAAACACGTTTCTCTGACATAATAAAAAAGCTTGAAAAGTATAAGAAAAACGAGATTGCCGAAGGAAAAAAAGTGCCTAAATCACTAATGAAGAGTATAGGAAAAAAGAGTAGCAATAAAACTTCGCACAGAATAGATAAAATCAAAATTCGTCTTATGAACTATATTTACAGAGTACCTGTCATAGGTTTCAATTCGGGTCGCTACGACTTAAATCTAATAAAGCGAGATTTCCATTCCTTCTATGCAAAGAAGCAAACAGCTGAGATGAAAACCATAAAAAGGAGTAATCAATACATAGCTGTCTACACAGAGAACTGTGTTTATTTAGACATGTTAAATTATCTAGCTCCCGGATACTCGTATGCTAGCTATTTAAAAGCTTTCCTACAAGATGAAAGTAAAGGGTTCTTTCCATATGAGTGGATGACATCAACTAGAAAACTAGGGAACTTAAAACTTCCACCTCGCTCAGCTTTCTATAGTTCACTTACGGGTACTTCTATATCAGCGGAAGACTATGCCAAGTGTAAGAAAGTGTGGAAAGATAATGGAATGACAACTTTCAGAGATTATCTAATATATTACAATAACAAAGATGTAGAACCTTTTGTCAAAGCTATAAACCAACACATGAAATTTTTCAGTGAAAGAGGAATAGATATGTTCAAAGATGGTCTGACTCTTCCAGGCCTTACACTAAAATTTCTATTTGATAACACATCATCAAACAGCCTTCCTTACATTATATTCTCAGAGGCAGACAAAGATGTACACAAATTAATTAGAAGCAATTTGGTAGGTGGTCCATCGATTATATTTCATAGACATCAAAAAGCAGGAGTGACACGAATACGGGGCAGATCATTCGGACCATTAAGTAAAGTGTGCCGTCATATCATAGGAGTAGATGCAAACAGTCTTTACCTTAAATGTATGGGTGAAGAACACTGTACGGGGTACTTTGTAGTCCGCAGAAGTAGTAACAATTACAAACCTGAACAATCTCAAAAAGTCAGTCGCGCTGCAACAGAATGGTTGCGGTTTCGAGAGATTACAGACAAAGTTAAAATACTACATGCTTATAACCATGGGGAAGTTAGTGTGGGTACAAAAAGAGTTCGAGTGGACGGCCTGGTTCCAGATACAAAAACCGTGTATCAATTTCATGGTTGCTACTGGCATGGGCACGCGTGTCACATGAATAAAAACACTCTCTCTACTGATAAAGGTCGTAAACTAATGTCAGAAAGATGTCGACAAACTCTTAAAACAACACTGTATCTAGAACTAATAGGTTATACTGTCATTGAGAAATACGAATGTGACTGGAACAAAGACAAGAATAACAACAACAGTGTTATAGCATGTAAATCACTGTGGAGCATACCGATTCCAAACACACACAATATCCTTTCTGAAATAGATATAATAAACGGTGTAAAAAATGGGACTATTTTTGGACTAGTATCGGTGGACATACACACACCTGAGCACCTTAAATTCAAATTTGAAGAAATGACGCCCATTTTCAAAAATACAATGGTGTCAAGAGATGATGTAGGAGAACACATGAAACAACATCTATTAAAGAACGATAGAGTCAAAAGGCCACAACGTCAATTAATCGGAAGTTATTTTGCAAAAAATATTTTATTAGGTTCACCACTACTTAAATGGTATTTAGAAAAAGGCTTAATCGTAACAAAAGTTCACTTACTAGTTGAATACATACCACAGAAATCGTTTCTCTCATTTGTTGATCAAGTAACAGAGGCACGAAGAAAGGGCGACAAAAACCCTGACTGTAAAATTCTCTCTGACCTCTACAAACTCCTAGGAAACAGTTCATATGGAAAAACGATTTGTAACAAACAAAACTTCACAAACACTCGATATATGACACCAGAAAAAGCCGCTAGAATAGCTCTTCACTGGACAGTACAAGATGTCCAAGACTTGTGTGAAGATACATGTGAAGTCTCATCACTCCCTACGTCAATAACATACGACCTTCCAGTTCAAATAGGTTTCATGGTATATCAATACGCAAAACTGAAAATGTTACAATTTTACTACGACTTCTTATCAAAGTACATCGAAGAATCTGACTTTGAACTCTGTGAAATGGATACAGATAGTCTGTATTTCGCCCTCAGCGCACAGACTTTAGATGAATTAATAATTCCAGAAAAAAGAGAAGCCTATTATAGAGAACGCCACTTATGGTTACCATCAGAATCTTGTGATAATGAACATCACAGGGAACAATATATAATAGCAAAAACAAATAATTTACCATGGTTTCCACAACCATGTTGTAAAGAAAGAGAAAAATATGATAAACGGACCCCAGGACTATTCAAAATTGAATGGGAAGGAGATGAAATGACTTCACTAAATTCAAAATGTTATATCGGTCATGGAAAAGAAAAGAAAACTAGCTGTAAAGGTGTCATACAGAAACAAAACATACTTGACATGGAATCTTTTAACACCGTACTCGAAACACAAATCACGATGGACGCCGTTAACACTGGTTTCAAAGTTGTAGATCATCATATAATAACATACAAACAGAAAAAGACAGGCTTAAGTTATCAATATATAAAAAGAAAAACTTGTGAAGACGGAGTGAGCACGATACCCTTAGATATCTAGGAATTCGGCAATCATGTTGTAAATATTCTTTAATTCTGAAAAAATAACAGACTTATAACTACAAAATATATCATTTATGAAGGAAATACTCCAACAAAAAAATATAAAAAATATAAAAAGAAAAAGAAAATTAAGCTTGTACATATCATTTATCAAAAGTTGAAATTAAAAAAAATATTCAAAAGTTGAAATTAAAAAAAGAAATAATTGTTTAAAAAGAAAAAAAACTTTAAAATTATAATAAAAGTAAAAATAAATTATACAAAATCTCACATAGAGACAGAAAAAAATGCTTGAAATATAAATATTTGTCTAAGAAAATGAAAAAAACCTTTAAAAATTAGAAAAATATTAAAAAAAATAAAAAATTATACAATATCTCAGAGAAAACAAAAAAATGCATGGCTTTATGCATGGCTTTATCTAGGGTAGAACTCCCGGCAGCGAAAATCTCAGCGAATCACAGAGAAATTTAAGGTGTCTACCCACTACCAGTTATTTCCTTAGTACATACTAAATAGTAAATACTACAAAAATAACTGGCTACCCATATTTTATTCATCTAGTTACTTAGTGTAGCCATAGTTTCCAGTATTATATTACAGCTTCAATATGAGCGACAGCAGCTATTCGGATTTTCTAATCGATTTGGCAAGCAATGATTCATCAACAAATGATAACGAGACCACACTTAGTTGGGGTCTCGATTTATCATTTCTCAATATTGCTGAGTCACGACCTGAATCTCCGGATAGTCCTCTCGACTCTAACTATCCATCAGCAGACATTAATTTTCAACTTATACCCAAAAATGATAAAGTGGCTGTACTTTGCGGATGTAGTGGATATTTCTTTTGGGAGATTATCCCCGCACAGTACAGCGACTTTTATCTGAAACCACACCATGTTAGTACTGTAGACCACACCACTGGTACGACGCGATCCTGTTCCACTTTTACAGAAGCTATGTGGGACGGGTATAGTTTCGCAACGAGCCAGCTTATCAACGGCGATAACCACAAGGACTACTGTTTGGCGGTGTATCAACATCATCAAGACTCATGTTTCAGAGTTACTACCAGATACACCGTCAACAGTGTAAAGTCACTTATGGTTTTCATTGAGCAACATAAAGTGACAGCCGTTTCACAGGCCTTTTGTAAATGTCGAATCCGTGATTCCGATGTCACTTTTGTTGGTCCTTTGTTCTGTTTTACATGTATACAACTACACTGTGAGCTGAAATCAATTTACATTCAGGCCATCGAAAATTTCTTTTCATACCAGGTGCAAATGAATCCTGTTTTCGGTCACAATGTGTTGGCGACTGAAGTAGACTGTAACTTTTTCAAAGCACAGTCTCTCTTTCACCATACCATTGCTAAATCCGTCAGAAATCCTCATCACACATATGTATACACTCACACATGGAACAAAGAGAAACTGAAACAGCCGAAGATAAGGACACTTGCCCGAAACTGTTCTCATTGTTTAATTTGTTTATTACCAGGCAACGGAAACAATGTTTTCTTATGCCAACAGTGTAAATGATTTTGTATTATATATTTTTCACTTTGTGAACAGTTTCAATGTAAATAAAAGATTACACCATGTATCTGTGACACTGTAAATATGTTTCTATATATGTTTCTAATGAATAAAACTTATAAACGAATTTTATATGTTGTGTTTTCTATACGCATATTATTTAATCAATATAAACACGAAAACTCTATATTCAGTTTCTATACGAATATTATTTAATGAATATGAAGACGAAACTTTATCAAAATCATATTAAATGAATACATACACATAAAGTAGATATAATCGAATCGAATAGTAATAGTATAAGTGATAAAATTGCAAAGGGGGCGGTGCGCGCAGCCCATGGGAGGGTTTGTTTTAGAAATGAGGTGGAGACCTCCGGCTGTGCCTCCGGTCTCCACCTCATTCCTAAAACAGCCCTCCCATGGAATGCCCGCACCGCCCCCTTTGCAATAAAAATATCAGAACATATGTAATATTTTAGCCGTAACCAGAATATAGGGTCCCTGAGAAAGCATGCCAGGGGAAGAGTGCGTTGAGGAACGACGTGCAGACCTCCGGCCTTACGGCCTCCGGTCTCCACGTCGTTCCACGCGCTCTTCCCCTGACATGTTTTCTCAGTGACCCTGTTTTCTAATATTTCTAACCTCTGACCTCTGACCTAATTACAAAAATAGCTTTTATAAGTAGGTCGTAATGACCTAATTATTCAAAGTCTCTATTAAGCTATGAACCTATTTTAGACCTAAACTCGGTCGTAGTGACCTACTGACCTACTTAGTAGCATTGACTATGCGCGCCAGCGACTCCATCATACTACTTATGTCTGTCTTCGCACAAAATACTTCCTATCTTCTATTAACTCTAGGATCTCTAGAGTTAACCATGGAATGCCCTCATTCCGTACCTTTATATCATGAATGGGACAATATTATGTCTGAATAAGTGATCATACATTTCTTTAACTCTGACCAATGTTCCACTACGTCAGTGCCAACCAGACGTTTCTCTAACTTATATGTGCTTAAAAATTTAAGCAATGTATCATTATTATGATATTTGTAACTACATCCTTGAGACACAAAATAGTGTTTTCATGTTCTAGTCTTTTTCTTAGTTATAACTACTCCTTAATGGTCGCTCAGGCATTCAATAATTGAACCACTATCTGCAATATAGTCACTATTACTAAGTATCAAATCGATTGTTGATGACTTATGCGCTCCCAATCTGGTAAGAGTTGTGATATATTGCTTCAAACCTGCATATCTCTCAAAGTCCAACAGTAACTTTGTATTAGCACTATTACGATCCCTATAATTTATGTTGAAATCGCCTAACAAGAAGATCTCAAGGTCATGTAAGTTAAAGTCTTGTACAATTTATTAAATACTCAAAAAAAATGTTACAGCTTCCAGACGGAGGTCAATACACTGTTATAATTACTTGTTTTTTGTGACCTGGTTGACTGTGGAGAATAGATAATGTTTCTATATGTTCATTTGATAAGGTGTGAGTTTCACTAATCTGACAAAAATTTGATATTGTGTTCCTAATATAACAAGCCACTCCACCTCCCCTTTTAGTAATTTTCCTATCATTTCTAAAAAGTGTATAGTTGTCTAAATAAAGCATTTCATCAGTATATTTATCGGTCAACCATGTTTCACTTGAAGTGCAAAAATCTATTTTTCGAATCAGTGCTTGCAATTGATTTAGTTTACTCCATATACTCCACACATTGAAATGAACATAAGTACTTCCGCATGCTTCATTCAGCTCAGTTACACTTTTAATTCCTGTCATTGCTAGGAAGTGTCAAACTAACTGGGTATCTGCCATACTCACCATCCTTTCGTACCCATATTAAAAACCCTTCGCCTACCCTTTTTAAATGTATGACAAGCACTGTAAACGTGGTCACCATACAACCCCAAATCTATGACACAAATAGAGAATGGACGTGATCTATAGGATGAATATCATAGATTAATTTTAACTAAACTCACGGGGAATTATCACAGTCAGTCAACACTTCAATATATGCAATGTGCTAGTGTTCAGAATTAGTTTATTCTGGTATGTGAAACTGTTCATCCAAGACAACTTCTGTCAATTCTTAGAGCCAGGATTAGTTTATCCTGCACAATAGAGTTCAATCACATTCAAGAGCATATATATGCCTTCGAAACTTGGTTAAATAACATCGTCCTATATGTCACAAGAAAAAAAAAAAAAATAAATAAATAAAATAAAATAAAATAAAATAAAAAAATAAAATAAAAATCTAATAGTTATCATTGAGTCCGTTGTCACATATCAGGTTAGTTTACCCATGCCATACTATTATATATATATACATACGTCCGATTTAGCCTTTCATAGTCAGTTACAGATTAGTTTATCCATAAAGGCCTTTTGGAAGTATCCAACAATTCTCAATGGATCTAATAGATTTTGCTGGGTCCTTTGCTACATATTGGGTTAGTTTACCCATGACTTACTGTCATTTGCAATATATACATCTGCTTTGGCTATTCCTTGTCAATTATGGATTAGTTTATCCATCAAGGCCATTTGATCTCTGTAACTTTATACTCCTTATATGTGTTTTCCAGTGTTCTTATTATTTCGGATACACCGGTCAAGGTAATGACTGATGTGTCTGGCTGTTTTCCAAGTTGGATGGAGTCCGTCATATAGCCGCCTATACAAATTCTGAGTACCTATATATGGCCCCATATACCTGTGGATGACATTAGCCAGCCTGGGTGTGTAGACATTTTCATCAATGCTGATTTCATTTCTCTTATAATATGAGGAACATCTTTAATTTCCCTTTCTAGACAATCCAGTCACCCTCATGACAAGACAGCACTGCACAGTATTAAGTAGGTTCACTTCACAGTATCATGAACCCACCTGAATTCAGACCTGACTATAAGCATGCCTCAGCTGGTAACTATCCAACACAGGTTCAGAAAATACCTGGACAAATTGAGGTGATAATTGCACACTATTTAGTCCCTTCATAGCCCAAGCCTTCACATAGGTTCACTATCTCCTCCCCCGACTCCTCACAACCAGGTCTAAAGGCCACCATGCCTAGGATAGCTGCATCATAGTTGATCTCTTCTTGATCTCGTTATTCTGGCATGCACAAGAGCCCTCTGGGCACCTGCTGCAGAGGCAGACTGTTCATTTGCCATTCAGCACATCCAAAGTCTCTCTATGGGTGCGGCTGATGCCATCTTTTGACCAGAATATAATGCAAAGGCCTTAAGCCTTGCCAGGGAATTTTCTCTCACAATGATTCATGTCAGTTATATATTTGATTGCTCATCCTTCTTGTAGAGGGCTTATGATGAACTACTTTAAATTGCTGCTGCAGAAGCTCGAGTTCAGGCGTACAGCCCATGCATAAGAGAAGCTCATTGACGCGTGCTCAAGGTGTATGTGACATTCTCTGTGCCCTTACCAAGGAATGCTGGCACCTCAATTGTGCCATATCCTAGCCTTCATTCAGTACCTAGCTGCTCCGTTCAAGAACCCACTGTCCCTGGCAACACTATCAGCACACTTACCACAGCATTTAGAAGGATCAGAGGCTCCATGCAAGCCCTTACAGCATGCAAGACTGCCCAGCATGTAACAGCAGCTGGATTATAATTATTATGCTCAACTTAGTTTTCTACAATGTATCAACCGCAGTTAAGTGTGCATTAGCACTTGCATTCTCTGGACTGGTCTCTATTATTGATGCTGCTGTGCATCAGTATGACTGGTGCCCTTCAGGGGTGCATTACTATTGACGCTGAGCAGCAGTTCAAATATGAACTTGACCCAGTCCAGAAAGTGGCCGAGGGGGCATCTATAATTAGCCTTGGCGACTATTGAACCTGTGGGCAGTATTAGAAAAGGTACCTATGCCTATACTCGGCCTCTGAGGGTTCCAGGGCTTCTGAATCATGAAACCGTTTATATTTTTCTCATTTCGGGTGTGCAACACAAACCTGAGATAAATCTTTGTGATATATGATAGATATTGTGTCTTGTTTTATGAGATACCAGACCTCATAGTCTGTAGGGTCTATATAATCTGAACACAAATTGTCTGAAGGAAAAATATCAAATATAAGAGACGTCAAGTCTACCCATGAGACATTTTTTAAGAGACTGACAGTTTTATTTTCATTCTATCTATAATGTGTGATTTGTATTAAACAAACATACTGTGATACATGAGACAAAAGATGGAAAACATGACCAACCCCCATGCCTCAAAGCACTGTGTGTATGGGGACTACGGTGACCAAGGAGCAAGGGTTTGTACCCAACCTAGATCCCGAGCTGCACGTGGGGCTAAAAATAGGGAACGTGGGATCTTAGTCTCTTAGTAGGGCCAGCTCTGGAGGACGGGACAGGCGGCCTGGAAGAAGGACCTGTGGTGGTGAGGCCGCAACCAGGTACTCTGTGCGGTGCTTTCACCACACGGAATCTCTGGGGAATCTCAATGGAAATTATTTTACATATTTTCCCAGACTCCATACCCCTGACTTTCCCTCCCCTAACCCCTTGATATGATAAGATGATTACGGATTATGGAGTAATGTATGAGGTGCATTTCACTAATCAGATAAGATTGCAGTCTATAGGCCAAGACGTGAAATCTGACCAAAGATGAATAATACAATTCAACGCACAAAATACAACAGAAACCACAGGTAAAGTCGCACAGCCTGCACAACTCACCTGCCCAAGGCGATGCAACCATAAGCACTCTGCAACTTCGACGCTCGATAACAGGAATCATTATTCTCATGGACCATTTCCCCAGTGCAGAGGTGCGAATGTTGGAGATTGAACTATAAGGTCAGGCCGAAAAATAGTTCTGTTCCCATGGTTTAAGTGGATGGCAGTGTTCCATTTCGGGTGTCTCGGTTGGGGATCATCTCCCCGACAAACCCACCCACTGTGATGCTCATCAGCTGGCCCTCTTTAGGTCAGACTGACCACACCAATCTGGGACTCCAGTAGGACCTAATGCTTTTGTCCAACCTCAGCTCCATGCTCACGGTATTCCATGTGTAATAAAAATAAATAAATAAATAAAACCCAAAAAACAGCAGGAGATTTCCCGAATTTACATGATAAGGCATGATAAGGCATGAATCAGGCTATGTAATAGAGGGCTTGGGCCCGGGTGCTGTTGTCTGTATGTTGTTATAAAGGAGTTTTGATAAACTTCCATTAACTTAAAGGTATGGTTGTCTGTCCAATATCGCCAATCCCAGTGATTGCCTGGGTCTCCTCCCAAAGCCATAGCCCGAGGGAGGACCCCAGACGCCCTGTCCCCTTCCCTGCGCCCTATATGTCCCCCCCCATGCTTCCTACATGTCCCCCTCCCGCCTCCTACATTTCCGTCTCAATATCCCCTACATGTCCCCTTCCCACACCTTACATATCCACCTCCCGTACCCTACATGTCCCCCTCCCAGCCCCCTACATATCCCCCTCCCTGCCCCTTACATGTCCCTTGCCAGTCCCTACATGTTCCTCTCACGCCCAGTACCCTACATGTCCCCTTCCCCTTCCCCTACATGTCACCCTCCCCTCACCCTACATGTCCCACTACCTTTGACCTACAAGTGCCCCTCCCTCTCTCCTACATGTTCCCTTCCTGCCCCCTACATGTCCCCCTCCCACACACTACATGTCTCCCTCCCCTCCCCTACATATCCCACTACCTGGCCCTTACATGTCCCCCTCCCATACCATACATGTCCCCCTCCCCACCCTATACAAGTCCCCCTTCTGCCCCCAACATCTCCCACTCCCGCACCCTACATGTCCCCCTTCCCATACCCTACATGTGCCCCTCCCTGAACCCTACATGTCCCCCTCCCTGCCCCCTACATGTCCCCCTACCTGCCCTTTACATGTCACTTCCCCTCACTCTACATGTCCCCTCCCCTCCTCAACAAGTCCCCCTCCCACACCCCATATATCCCCCTACCTGCACCTTACATGTCCCCTTCCCTGCACCCTACATGTCGCCCTTCTGTCACCCTACATATCCTCCTCCCCGCACCCTACATGTACCCCTCCCCGCAACCTACATGTCCCCCTCCCCGCACCCTACATGTCCCCCTCCCTGTGCCCTACATGTCCCCCTACCTTCCCCCTACATGTCCCCCTACCTGCCCTTTACTTGTCCATTCCCCTCACCCTACATGTCCCCCTCCCCTCCCCTACAAGTCCCCCTCCTACACCCTACATGTCCCCCTCGCACACCCTACATGTCCCCCTATTCTTTTCCTACACATCCCCCTCCCTGTCCCCCACATGTCCCCCTACTCTTTTTCTTCATGTCCCCCTCCTCCACTTCTTTCAATACTTTCTGGAGCTGTAAGGTTGCACATCCTGTTCAGCCAGAAGCAGATGGGGTTATATACTTATAACCACAAATATATTAACTTTTGATGGTGTTATTTTTGCAATTAATTAAAAAGTAATATCAAAAGTTTATTATCCTACAGAGTTATTAGAGTAACATATACTGGCATTTCAGGCAGGGAAGGTCCTGGTCATGCCGATATATCTGTGGATTCCCATACATTTTTTTAAATCAATTTAAGACCTTTTCAAGGCCATTTTAATTCCAATGTTAAACAAAAAAGACCAACCAACTGCATGCAAAGAAGATTTGAGAGCATATTTTATGAGCTAAATTTGAGGTAAATGACCTTATTTATAAGTAGGATTTGGAATTTTCATGGTTTCTTCATTTTAAACCAACTCAAAAAAAAAAATTACAACCTCTAACTACAAAACTGTCAAATTTAGGATCCTGATTAAAGGGTATGAAAGGCCAGGCCTGGCTGCAGCCCAGGTGTTATGTAACCTGCTGTACTGTATGGCCCCTGAACCACTGATTGCTGGGGTTGACCAGGGCAGGAGTGGGAGGGAGGGTTGTAGGAGAGGCAGTGGATGGGAACGACTTTGTCCAACGTACAAACTCGGGAAATGAACAGGTATGAAGATCAGATGGCAAGACCTTGACCTACATGCTACCACTTTTTTAATTTTTTGGGGCATGGTCCATGTCGCCGACGCTATAGCTACCGTCCAAGATACCTGTTCGGCAAGTGATGCGAGAAATTCCCCCCGATATCGGCCCAGCCTGTGATGCCGACTCAACCCCAAGAACCCTGTCAGCCACCCTTTTCTGGAAGCCAGAAACACCTCCTTGTCAATCACACCATATCCTCCCATCGACCCCCGCAAGTGGGGCACGTTTCCAGAGACACTCTTGACCACCCGTCCCCCGATCACCCAACCACGAGTGCAGACGAGTGTTCATGAAAACCCCATCCAACTCGTGCAGCGGTCACCTGAGCATGAATTCGGACCCAGACCGTATGAAATCGTCATATCTCCCTTGGGAACCACACGTGTCCTCCCGCAGAGAATATCACACTACTATGTTTCCCCAAGGACTCACTAAAGCTTAGCTAATTATAGATCTTTAGTTTCCCAACGTTGACAGTCGATCCCTTGCTCTGTCCCATCAGATTGGCCCCTGTTGCTATCTGTAGTGAGGGTGGGCATGACATAGTGGGCGTCACTGTGCAGGGAATCATCCTCTATGCCAAAACTGATCACCATGAAAGGTGAAAGGTGTCAATGCAGTAGAGTGAGTGGGCAAGGCCTACAGCACCATACAACGCTCGCACCTCCTTCCAAGGAAATGGTCCATGAGAGTAGGCCTACTCATGTAGCTGATCTGTCAATTGCAGCAGAGTAGCATCATAGTGGAAGTGTGTTCTATATACTTTAACCTTCACAATTCCATTAAAGTATAATAAATACAAAACCAGTTTTGCTGTAGCGGAAGATATCAGGACTTGTCCTGCAGACTCGTCCTGATATGTTTCCCACCACAGCAAATCCGGCTGTTTGGATCTCCATACTCATCCTGTTTTGTTTATGTATCTTTTCTTTTAAGATACATAAAAAGAAATGGTTGGTCTTTGCATTTGGGGGTTTGAGGTTAGGGATACTACATTTTGATATTTAGAGTCTGTGATGAAAGCCAATATCCATTACTAACATGACTGTGACAAGTTTGAATGTGAATGTGCATAATTTCAATATCTGTAGCTTTCTGTATGAATAAGGTCCCAGTCAGTGCAATCTTTATCCCAAGTCAGTCTACAATGCCAAAGATGACCTAATTAGATGCATCATAGGACCCATAATTATATTCACTCATGTGGCATGGATAAAGAAAGCTAGTCCCTCACCATGGGGCCCCAGGCTAACTCCCTTTGCCAAACTTCTCCATATCATCTTGAAACTTTGGCATTCCCTACCCTACAGTAAAGAACTTGTTTACATTATAAATGGACCACTATATTACTCTTTAACCCCCACAGTCATGAGAAAAAATTCGACTAATTAAAAGTGAATACTGATGCACAATGGCCAAGTAATCTATAACATGTACATGAGAGAATTACCAATGTCTTGTCTTTTATCTTTACCAACTCATATGAGATCAGACAGGTATAAGTGAAGTAGGTATGATTTATAGTGAACAACCCTTTTGTATTCCTATTAACATCCTACATTGAATTCCTTTTTAATTGAGTGACACAAAGAAAATTCAATTCAAATATGTAACCAGCTCTGCAAATTCAGGGCCTATTACCATACACTTTTAAGGTCAATCTTCAATATTTACCCAGAAAATGACCAAAAATGTTAAAATAAATTATTATCGTCAGTCTTAGGAACAGGGTTAGATGTATTTTCTTAGCATACCAAAATATTCTACTCAGCCTGGCCTGGCAATAGCTCCGTGATTTATTTTCAAAGTGTGCAAAGCCAGTTTTTGTGTGGTAGATTGGTTGTATGTTGCACTTTGTTACCCATACCTGTCATTTTCATGATCTTGACCTCAATAATTGCTCCCTTAGGAAAGGCCTGAGACGTACCAATCAGGCACGTAAACTAAAGCGTTATCTGGGCATGTAAGGCCAACACCTCTCAGTACATCATTTGCAATTATCACATCTGCCCCTTCAGTCTGTTCAACATCCTGAAAATATTATTTATCAGAGACTCTATTGGGACCTCCCTTGGCCAAGCCCATTAACTTGGTTTTTGTAGGTATATGACACCAATGAGGTAACTAGATACAGCACCTACAGCTTAATGATGTTTCTAGATTGATGATGCTGAATTCCACATTGCTACAGGGCTGCTTTTTGAATTCAACATGGGACTTGGCCTTTTTTTCAAGAGAAGAGTACAACTGAAAGAGGCGAATTCTTAGATGCAACATGCAACATAGGAACCCCCCATCCAGAGCCCCATAGTATTTTTCAACCAAACGGGTTTGTTCATATCTACACATCATTGTAATGAACAAATGGAAAGGTCCAGGAAAATAATGACCACAGGTGTCGATCGACTGTTGAGCAACTATAAGGTCCAGGAACCTGAGAGAGCCAGCCAGACATGCCATGGTGGTTAGTAAATTTAAAGGTCATGCAGGGGAGTCTGAGGGAGTAAGAGGTGTTCTCTCAAAATTCCCTGGAAATGGAAAGCCAAAGAAGCTTCTGGGGGAGTTTCCATCATTATGATATCACAAGGGAAGTACTGTAAAGCATAGAAATAAAGGAATTCCAAAAGTTAAATTTCTTCCAATGATAATGCCCTTATACCTCAAATCCTCACGTAATATTCCTAATGAGTATAACTATATTTGATACTGCAAAAATAGGGCAAAATAAATATTTGTATATAACATCTCATGCAGGGATCGGTTACTGGACTCATGTACAAATGACTTTATCAGACCGGTTTATCATAAAACAATCTGATAAGGACTTACCATATTGTCCAACGTCTTCAGACAGAACGAGTTTTCTTATCTCCCAGCCCACCTGTAACAGGTCAAACAGGTATAGATAAGTAATACTAGATAAGTAAAAGAGTCAAAGTCCCTTACTGCCATCACGCTTTAACTTGGAATAGCTGCTTATCATTACTCATGGGTTTTAGATACCTTTCAATTGATGCATTACAATTATGCTGATTTGGCCTAAAGTCCTTTTTCTCATATCAAGTCAGTTTCTCAATGACATCAGTTAGTAAGGTTTTTGAAGTTACAATGTCACTTACTTAGAGGAATTATCCTAACTACACATAGCTTATTTACGTCATTGTACCTGTAGACTAGCCTAAATCAAGATTTATGCTGGATAATATGTAGACAAGTCAGAGGCCCTAAGTATACAATGTTTAATTAATCATGGCACACTTCATGTTGGAAAACTAGTGATGAGTATTTTTCCAATATGTGTTTATAGATATCTGGAAATATGTTGTTTGCCTGGTACATAAATTTTGATGGCTCCCAGTTATGTTGCAGAGACCAACACATTGACTTCACAGAAAAATATTGTTGTCATGTCATGTTATGTCAACATTGACTTGATGGCCTCCTATAACATCTCAGACATTCTAGTCAGGTTTTGACTAGACCATACCTCATTAGTGTGTCACATTGATTTTTATCTTTAGGTTTGGTATCAAACATACCTAATAATGATACTATATTGAGATGAATGACAAACACCTACAACAAGGAGATGTTGGCATTCAATATTATGTTACATTGTGTTGTTGGAGTTGTTGGGGTTGAAATTATGTTGACGTCACTTGCGTTATGTCAGGATGTTTCCAATGACACAGTACAAGAGAGTATCTAAAGAATTTGTTGGCTGGCATAATTCTTTAATGACAAGACACAGGTCTCCATTGCCGACAAATTCAATCTTACATGTTTGATTAAACAAACACAGGCTAACAAAAAGCCAACAAAAGGCTGTTTGACAGTAGACAGCATGGTGCCACGTCCAGGATGATAGGGTGGGGTATGATCAAGGTTATAGTCCTGCCGAATCTTGACTTTTGTCAGTGCAAACAATACACATTATATGTTAAATTTTGTCTTGCGCCTTATATCGTCAGTGAACAACAGAAACATGAACTTTTTTTCCTGTTGAAATAGGCCACCCTGTCATTAACTTATTGTGGAAGAGATATTCATCAATATCAGCCCCCGCTTTTACCTACTATGTCAGCAAAGGGGAAAGCACTTCTTATCTCAACTCATCAACTTGTCACAAGCACCTTCTGACAGAGTGTATCGTGCTTTAAACTAATCAGAATTTCAGCATGAAATGGATGCCATTTCAAATAGTTTTGTAAAGTTTTCATAGAATCTACCTTTTTTGGTCATGTTCAATCGCCATGATAGACTCACTCCATTTCTATATTCACCTCACCACACCAGAACATCATAGGTACCTGTCATCTTAGTTTAGGAAGAACTATTGGTAGTGATATGTATTAACATACCTTTTTACTTAGAATATTGGAAAGGTTCAAGACATTTTAGGTAGTGTCAATGTTTTCCAAATACAATTTGAAATCACCTGAAACAGTAGTCTATAAGAAATATCAAATTACCTCATGGAAGGCCATTTGATAGTTGAATTTACCTGTGTTGATGTAAATCAGTCACTCATATAATAAATGCACCTTTTTCATAAACTTGTGACGTTGTTTGTTGCTTATTCTATTAATCTGTAGAGGCAGTCAAGTCTTTCACATGCATATTCTGGCTAGTTAAATAGGGAAGAAACCAATCAGAATTAGGAATAAATGACTTTGGTAAAATGGTTTGAACAAAGTTTAACTGTGCACATCCCCCTGAGTACATGATTTGCTTTAATCCCAAAACTTTTTTATTCAAAATAGAAAAATGTCCTTGCTCTACATTCTTTCTAAATTGCACACAAGTAACTGATTTTACTGAAGATTAACTTCTCTACTGTGCCTGTAGACCAATGGACTCATAACTTAATGTATCCTTTTTATATTTTTCCATGATGGACAATGTTACACAGGTCAAAAATGCATGTACGGTCTGATGTTCCTAAAGGGGCACTTGTAACATACATGAATGATAAGCAGTAACGTGTTATATTCTGTATGTTTATAAATTTATATTTGATCTTTATCAACATCTTGAAAAGCTGTTGGCATTGTCTACTGGACCTAAAGGGTAGGTTGGTGTGTGCCAATCTAATACCAATCTAAATAAAGCTGGATAGAAAAAAATGTACATACACACGGTCATGTCATTATAGATGTAGTGTTTTTCATTTAGAACCATTGATTCTATACTGCATTTGGGAGTCGTAGGTGCCGCCCCTATGTGGGTAGGACCAGTTAAACCCCACAGTTACCCCATTGGTCCGACACCTACACCCCAGCAACTGGGGGAAGGTGATTGGAGTGGTTTTAACACCTCTGTTATAGGCTCAGGTACTGTCTTCAAATAGCTTAGCCCCAGAAACAACACCTGCTCCTGGCTACAGATAGGGGCCAGTGCATACAACCCAGTTGGGGGTCCCACAAGGTTAAGGAACTGCGGGGGAAATATCACTGAACTATGCCTAGCCCTAACTTCCTTATTAGACAGGACTTTAACAAAATATATAAAAGAATTAGTTTGTAGATTACGTTTTACAAAAAAAAAACTGTGAAATAAAATTAACATTGTTTTTGCCGGTTTTTCTTATGTATCTTCAGTTAGAAGGTGGTGAACTTTGGGTACGTAGTCTTTGGGCAGGCTTTATTAGAATTAAAAAGACTAGGACTTAAAATAAAAAATTTTAGATGCATTTCCCATATGGTAAAAACTTAAGCATACATTCCACATACTAATTTTGACACTGGTGATTTTTGCATTTGTTTGATTTCTTTCAGGAATATGGAAGAAACAAAGAGACAGTTAAAAATACCTTTCTAGTGATATATGTCCATATCTTACCTTTATCCCTCCTGCCAATTGTTAAAACCTGCAGTAAAATCAGCATATGTTATACATATTTGTTCCAAATCAGTTTCCTTATTAGATTTACACTAAGATATGATATTTCAACCTTAGAAACTAAAACGTTTTGGTTTTTGTTTACACCAACTATAGACGTTGTGCACATTACATTACAACTCCCAAATTCGGACCGGTGCCACGTTTGTAATCAATTAAAGTTCATTAGTATTCACAAGAGTAAAGCGTCTATGACATAGAAATGACATAGAAATCTCTTTAAGAGAAAAGTGATGTAATCATAATATACAATTATTATTATTCATACATTGTAGATATATTTCTTAGCCATGTGGTTATGATGACCACATGGTTGTTTCCTAAATCTGGTTGCATGATCATGTTACAAAGTCTATACGTTAGTGAGTATTTCATTTTAGTTGATGTATGAGATTCTTTGAGAAGAAAGTGTTCTGAACATGAATATTATATAAGCATATTTAGCAGAAAACTTACAAAGACAGGCATTCCTGATGTTTTTTCCTAGACAATAAACTTTGAGGGAAAATAAGGAAACAACCTTGTTAAAACAATGTTGTCATATAAAACATAATTCATGAAAATGTCTTTGTATGCTTGTCAATTTAAGAAGTCTACGCTTTTCAGTTACTAATTATTCTTCCAATATTTTCAAGTGTGTCTCAAAATTATCGAACCAGCCCTTGCCCTAAATTGATCAAATACATCCAGGATGATAATAGGCACTAACTTTGATTAGGTCAGGGATAATGATAGAAAAAAATGAATGAGACAATGGCGCATCCACTATTTAGTTTCAATGGGGTTTCTTAATGTGATCGTTTCTCTTTTAATGCACCAAGGGCCCACAGCCCAGCACAAGGATTATACCCGCTAGTGACCCAGCTTTGTTGATTTAACTATTAGCTAAATAAACAGTAGTGGTACAGGGAGATTGTCTTCAAATCATACACCACATCATTGATTCAAGTAATTTACTTCTGATACTCATAAACTAAATTGATATTTGAGAGTGTTGCCAGAAAGTTGTTCCTGCCAAAAAAAAAATGGAATTCCAGTCTCTCCGACTGGTTGAATCAGGACCCTAATTCTCTGAATAGCAATAAGATATGATGAATTAGTCATTCAAGGCCTGACTGATTTACCTACATAAGGTTCTATCGATATTTATCTAATTTCTGTGATGATTTTTTTGATACAACATTTTAGTCATATAACAGAAATACCAAAATCTTTTTCAACATTACCTAATAATTCACTGATATATCATGTTTTCCTGCATTGTTAATGGTACTATGATGTAAGCTATTTGCTTTGAGAGACCTTTCTGCATAGATTGATTAAACTGATGAAATTCACACATTTTGATGTTAAAAGTAATACATGTGTGACAAGAAAAGGGCTGCCTAATATGCTCTAATTCAGTGTATTTATCTGTTGCCAATGACACCATTCTTAGTATCAGATAATTATACATGTAAATACATTGTTTAGACTCCCACCCTGACCTATATACCGACCTATTGGGCCACTTTCTATGGTAAGTGTAGAATATCCACACGAACCAAACATGTGTACAATAATACCTATCTTTTCAAGCTATTACTTAAGGCCGCCCAAGCAAGAATATGATGTTATTATAACGTTATTATAATGTTCTATTGAGTCCTGGTTTGGTTCTTGTTACGTTCTTTTGATGGCACCCAAAAATGTCTTTAGAACCGAACGTTGCGACGTTGCACTGTAACGTTATTGTGACAACCTTGTAACGTTCTTTCACATTATAGGAACGTTATTATAACATTCCTTATTAGTTTGGTCACAACTTTACCCAAAAATAATGTAATTATAACGTTCTTTTTTAGTAAGTCTATACCTTACCTAAAATAACGTTATTGTTACGTGAAAATTGGCCAGGTTTCAGACCAATTAAAAAAGAGTCACAAAACGTTCTTGTTACGTCGCTGCTTGCCTGGGCGTTTTCTACATACTGGTATTGTACTCAGGATTTTTCACAGGTACATTATTGGCAATGCTTGTATAAAATATGTGGCGCTGCCAATGAAACTTACCAACATGTTGGTAAATTATTCCTGCTGATTTTGTACTAGCTGCCAATAGAGCGCTTTCTGCTGCCAATAGAGCACTTTGGGCTGCCAAAATCACGCCGAAAGTATGGGCTGCCGATATAGAATGTTACCATGGGGACAGTCAATATTGGCAGACCGCGCTATCAGTATGTGTAATACAGCCTGTATTCTGTGTACATTGAGGGCTGAGAGGTGACACAGAGGGCCTTAGTGGACCCACAAGGCTTGGAAGGGACCCACAGGCTAGGGCCAGGAGGGGAGGCAAAGGGCTGGGAGGCGAACCACAGGGCTGGGAGGGGAACCACAGGGATGGGAGAGGAAGTACAGGAACAGGAGGGGAGGCACAGGGCCGGGAGGGAGGGAGGCACAGGCAGGCGGAAAACTCAAAAAATTGTTACAGCAGCGCAATAGTGATAAATACTGCAATAAGTAGCTAACCTTGATATTTGCAATTACTTATAGAAGATGCGTTTTCATTTCAAACAACACCCAAATGCATTACTTTCTGAGAATGTATTTTGTGATCTCATTTTAAATGTCATAATTGAAAACAGATTTAAATTTCAATTACATGTTTTTGTTGTAACTTTCACATTTAATGCATATAAACCCTGGTTCCCTTCATTTAAATTTGGTGAAAAAAACCCAGATATTTTCATGGCAACAAAATTTAATGGTTTTGCATGAGCCCTGCATCTTGCATAAGCTTTAATGACTTGCCTATGTTTCTGTCTTAAAATTGATATGGTGACCATGAACATTTCTTAAATTTGTTATATGACACTGCGTTTCACTACCAAGAACAACAGGCATCTTATAGACCTTGTGCAGATGTGGTCACATGATCCCTTTTTTGAGATCACTCGTGGTGACCAAGACCATATAGGTATGAAATAAATTCAAAATTATAATTTCTGAAGCATGAACATTGAAAACATCATTGATAATAAATTGATAACCAAAATAGCGGCCAATCCATTCTAGAAGTTGTGACGTCATCTGCACAAGGTCTATAGCTATTTACCTCAGCCCCACCAGGGCCAATATGGTACGTCATGATAAATGCTGGTATATCAAACCATACATGTTAGTGTAATGAATAAGGGGAAACACTGGGAACCAGAAAAATCTGTCAACACAGCAACATACATACATCACTTAAGTAGTTACTGTGCAGACGTGTATATTCAGTAGTCAATATGTAAACATAGTTCATCGCAATATACACATTTTATAGTCCTTACATGGAGGTTTCTGGGGTCTTCCATTAGTACATACACACATTTTCAAAAATCTTAGACCCCACACCCCCCTTGGGCAAAAATATGCTTTGGAGTTGTACTAAAATATATGCACATTTATGAAAATCTCAGACCCCCCCTCCCTCCTTAATGCGTACATACTTACAGGAAGGCCCCTAAAGGGCCATACCCACTTACCGACTTTAGCGGCTACGGGCGACGGACGACTGGGAGGATCGGTGTCGTCGTCGCCGAGCAACTGTCAAATCAAGCAAGTTTGATATTTTACCGGCGATTTTACCAGCGATTTTACCGGTGATTCAGCTGGCCGTCGCCCGTTGCCCAGAAAGCATGCCATACACACAGGGATTCGCCCGGCGATCCTAGTTGCTCGGCGACGACGACAGCCTTTCTTCCAGTCGTCCATCGCCCGGCGACGGTAAAATCACCTAGTGGGTATGGGGCTTTACTGTGCAGTGACATCAGGACCCCTACTACAAAATGCATTGTTGTTGTGTGCTACTAGATATAGGTCAGAGTCTAGCGTACGTCTATACAACTGTAAACCAGGATGCTGATCTGATGCTTCTATCTAAACATAAGTTTGTTACACTCCTGCTTCAGAATAATGATGTGTCTCTATAAAACTGCCTGCATTTCTCTAAGTGATAAACCACTCTGGGCTCAGAAAAACTTTGCCTCTCTATTGAATATACCCTTCTGCCTCTTCAGTATAACGCTGCCAGTCCAAACAAACAAGTTGTGTAATTATATTCAAATACCCGTTTCTCTACAATAAACAGTGGAGGATCCAGGATTTTGAAAAGGGGGGCCTGGTATTGGAAACCTTAATTAGCCTTTGGCAGAATTGTACATAAAAGAAAGTCTATATTCGGAAAAAAAAAGAGGGGGTGCTTCTATGTATGCCAGTGATGGGAACATAAGGCTTAATATTTTTACTGTTTCGGATAACTTCATAAACTCTGATTTTAAACTAGGATCCTATGTATAATACGTTTACATACAGGGCTGGGAGGGGAACCACAGGGTCGGGAAGGGAAGGGACCCACAAGTGCTGGGAGGGGACCCACAGGCCCGGGAGGGGACCCACAGGGCCGAGAGGGGACCCACAGGGCCGGGAGGGGACCCACAGGGCCGGGAGGGGACCCACAGGGCCGGGAGGGGACCCACAGGGCCGGGAGGGGAACCACAGGGCCGGGAGGGGAAGGGACCCACAAGTGCTGGGAGGGGACCCACAGGCCCGGGAGGGGACCCACAGGGCCGGGAGGGGACCCACAGGGCCGGGAGGGGAACCACAGGGCTGGGAGGGGACCCACAGGGCCAAGTGGGAGCCACAGGGCCGGGAGGGGACCCACAGGGCCGGGAGGGGAACCACAGGGCCGGGAGGGGAACCACAGGGCCGGGAGGGGACCCACAGGGCCGGGAGGGGACCCACAGGGCCGGGAGGGGACCCACAGGGCCGGGAGGGGACCCACAGGGCCGGGAGGGGACCCACAGGGCCGGGAGGGGACACACAGGGCCGGGAAGGGACCCACAGGGCCGGGAGGGGACCCACAGGGTCAGGAGGTGACCACAGGGTTGGGAGGGGACCCACAGGGCCAGGAGGGGAACCACAGGGTCGGGAGGTGACCACAGGGTTGGGAGGGGACCCACAGGGCCAGGAGGGGAACCACAGGGCCGGGAGGGGAACCACAGGGCCGGGAGGCGACCCACAGGGCCGGGAGGGGACCCACAGGGCCGGGAGGGGACACACAATGCCAGGATGGGGCCACAGATAAAATCTATTATTCTCTTTAGATCATTTCAGAAATCAGATGAAGAGACCTTTGATCTCCATATAAAATCAATAGGAAACAAATACTTTCGATATTGAAAAGAAAAATGCACAGCTGCTAATATACGGCTAGCAGATGCTGCATAGTCATTCCATGATTGTGGAATCAAAACATTACGTCTTGAAGAGACAGCTGACTGCTGCCGACTGCTGCTGCTGCTGAGTAAATCTTTCCAAAAGTATAATTTTCCATATTAGGTAGATTGGTTTTAAATTCAACGTAGATATAGCTTTGATATTGATATCCGACCAATACAGAATTCTTATTTTCTTTAAATAAGTCATTGCCCTAGACGGAGCCCCCAATCTAATCAAGCTGTGCCTGGTGCATATATGGCCCTAGACCCCTAAATTTGACACAGCGACACAACCGTTTCTTAAATTCGACACGGCGACATGGCTATTTCTTAAATTTGACATGTGACATGGCAAGCTTATTGACATGTGACATCACCCTTTTCTTAAATTTGACATGCGACATGAGGCTTAGTAACATGGAAAAGTATCCAAAGAGGTAATAGGCCCCCTCTCACCAACGAGTATAGACAGAAGAGAGAACGCTCTCAAGTCGGGAATCATCTGAGGGACTCTCCTCCCTTATCAGGGGCAAAGCCTATTTATCTAGTTAACGCCCTGACCACAGGCCAGGGACCCACCAGGGACCCTGCTGAGTCGGTCCCCTCTTATGCCCAAACCTACGTTCGCCCTCTAAGCAATATCTTCTAACAGGTTTCTAAATACTCTTCCCGCCACACAAAGAAGAGCCCCCGGGGGGTTTGGCCGCCAGAAGGACCGTCGGATATCTCCCCCTAGACACTGGACGGGGAGTGGGGGCAGTTCTAAGGGTTCCTCCTGTGGCATTGGGGCAGTTTCAGATTAGATAATGGTGTAATCTAAACATAAAGGTCTAATGAGTTATATGGTCTAGGGATTTATTTATATATTGGTAATTTATCAGTAGGTTCCCACTGGAGGGTGCTAATTTATTCCATCCCTGTGGTCACAGCAACCTAAAAGGACCATTGAGTGGTTGTGTGATATTTGGGACATTGTGTGGTACTCACTACCACCCACAGAAGTCCCACGTCACTGGATGCCAGACATGCGAGGGGTTATATTACTTTGTGTGTCTGATATATGTATAGGCCTACTGACAAATCTACTGGTGTTTTGTTAATGAGAATCAAGCATTTGCCTGGACCTATATCCCGCATATATCCCGCCCTCTCCTCCCAGGTTTTATGACACCTTCCACTGGCGGATCCAGTGAAGGGAGGGGTGTGCGCCCCGCGCCCTCCCTCTGGAACCACCAGTGCCTTCAAAGGGTGACATATTTTATTTATATATATGAACAGCTGATGAATAAAATAAAAAAAAGTTGATAATATAAGACTAGTGACACTAGCGACAGGGCATTTCCTTTAGTGACAAGGGACATTGCTATTTCTTAAATTCGACATGCAACATGGGGACCCCCTCATCTAGGGCCCCATATATACATACATGACAATATTATCACCAATAACTCTCTAACCTATCGAGTCTAACGTCTTAACAGGAAAGGATTTAAGGGGGCTTAGGGGATGCTGCCTAGATTTAGGCCCAGGAGTAGGGAAGAGTGACCGTTAAAGGCCCGTGCTGGGGCCTGCCAAAATCTCCCCTCCCCTCCCCTCCTTCCCCCTCCCATCCTCTCACCTCCCCTCCCCTCCCCTCCAGCATCCACCATTCACCCAGGAGATGACACCCCGCCAGTGAGCTGACTATAGATGTTTCCACAAGGCAACAGACGTCCACATCCACCCACACCCAACCCCAAATACTACTCCTGGTCAGCGTTGGTCCCTTACGGCATACATAACCAATTAGCCCTCTAACTGCCACTAAGTCACAGAAGCGTTCATTTAAGCCGCGTCCCCACTTTGGCGACCAAGGACGGCTACTAACGTTAGTCGCCCGATGATTAAGAATTTAGTACGTCCTCGGGCGACTAACTTAGTCGCCGGGCTACTAAAACACTAATCGCCACGTTGGGACGCTCTTCCAGTTAGTTGCTGGACGACGAGACAAAACTTTAGTTAGTCGCCCGGCGATTAACTTTTCACTGGCGGTCATAGAACCATATTAAACATGTCAAATATTTTGCCCCAAACCCACGGCGACTAAGGGTTTGGTCGCCAGACATCACGGCGCCAGTGTGGAGTTGGTCGCCCGGATACTAAGTACCTTGGTCGCCCGACGACTTCACAAATTTGGTCGCCGAAGTGGGGACCCGGCATTAGGCGGGAAAGATGTGGGTGCTGACAACGGTGCTGGGCGTGAGTGGAGGAGGATACATGTAAGGAAAGTAACATACATGTTGTACGTTTCATTTACATAGTATGTATCCGATTAAATAACTGAAATATCTTGTTAATAGTCACATTATTATACTGATATACATTTAAGCCTATTCTTTTACAGTGAAGATGACTTCGACGAGGTTGCATCACACACTATTGCAAAAGGGAATCAACATTCATTTGGGAAGAAGAGGAGTCTCTGTATTACTATGAACGTTACTGCAAGGTATTAAGTACATTTGATTATTCACCATTCATTATCGTTACCTTATCAATATAGCAATGATTGAGTCAGAAACATACATTTTAGGTCAATGTCTGTGGAATACTATTGATGATCTACTTTTATAGCGTTCTACAATAGAATTGACATTTCATGCTAGATATTACGCTGCAAGGTGTCTAGAAAAACTAAAATTGATAATTCCTCATTATTGTCCTACCCTCCTCTAGACAAAGGGTTCGTCCCTGGATATTCGAATTCCCATTCTACACGGTAGAGGTGGGAGAGCAGGGGAGGGGGATACATCGCAGGCTAACCCTCTTCATGCCACGGCCGCTGCCATACCTGCCTCCCCGGCTCCCCCTAGGTAGGCACGGCCAGCTCCCGTGCGCCCAATCTGCCGCACGGGGTGGTCAGTAGTGGAGGAGACGATGGGGGTGGAGGGGTTTGATGAAGTATTTCAATATGTAACTAAATGAAGGCGGATTTAATCTGATTAAAAAATGGTAATGGGATTTCTCATTTACAGCCTTTGTTCATGAATGGTTACACTATACACCTCATAGCTTTGCCTCCAATTATGAATTAAGATACAAGTATTTATACATTATACCTGTAGTACATCAATGTTAGGATAACTTTAATAAATATAAGTATGGATATGGACATTTATTGGCATTCATTTTAGAATTGTTACTCATAAATTGTGATATAATGTAGATGTTTGCCATATAGACATGTAAAGTTGCTTTTAGTGACAATTGTTAATCTTAACCTTTTTTCTGTTTGTAGGTGTTCAAGGGATTGAAGAAAGACGTTAAGAAGACTATAGAGCTCATGGGATGAATTTGAAGAAATAAAGAATTAATTAGAAAACTGCTATTGCAGTAGATATTACCCACTGCAAATGCAGCAGATATTACCCACTGCAAATACAGCAATATTATTACCCACTGCAAACTCAGCACTTAACATCCACTACAAATACAGCTATTAATCTCCATGGCAAATGCAGCACTGCTTTGGAATTTTTTGTGTCTCTGGTCATTAAACTTTTATGCAGTGGTTCAGTGCAGCATTGAATGAAAATTGATTAGGTGGTTCTGTTTACACTGGGGTGTAATATGCCCTCTATATAGCCCTAACGTGAATTAGACATGTTGGGTACGGTCCACGTCCCTTTACCTGACGTGTATTGTAATTAGGTCTTTAGACTAAAGCCAGGTCCCTATTGTCTATTGTGAGTTTGTAAAATTAATGCTGTTTGAAAAAACATCCAAAATTCGAAATAAGAAAAATCAATCTACCTATCCTATCTTTTTGGCCGATGAAACCCAAACCCAACTTTTCTTTTCTTTTTTTTTTGTCTTTTTTTTGGTCTTTTTTTTACCTATACCTAACATAACTTTAAAAGTTCATGAACAGAGCAGAATAAAACATAAATCAAGTACGAAGAGATGAAATTAACGAGTAGACAGATCTAGGTCTGACCCCTTTTTAAATCTAAAGACATAAATAGATTAGGGACATACAATAGTTCTATTCCTGGATGATGGGCACCTAAAATGCATGTTATGTGGTTTATCAAAATACTTGAATTCCCTATACAGAGGATGCAATTCTGGGTTTGGGGAAGATCTCTGTCCTCTCCATATTGTTGCCTAAACAAGTGTGACTGGTATAATATACCAGATAATCGACTGGACAGGAAACAATGGGAGACCAGATTTATGTACCTGAATTGTAGCTGTATAAATAACCTGAATAAAAAATAAATTGTGCTGCCAAGACAGAGACCTTATATGTATATATACTTTTTATACATACAAGGTCTCTGGCCAGTATTGTGAAGGAAAATGCTGTGCTGCCAAAGCATTGGGGGCGGGGGCTTACACC
Organism: Lepidonotus clava; assembly: GCA_936440205.1. NCBI lineage: Eukaryota > Metazoa > Annelida > Polychaeta > Phyllodocida > Polynoidae > Lepidonotus > Lepidonotus clava. The sequence goes on along the minus strand of OW387140.1, from coordinate 50,329,459 downwards.
CGTTTGGACCTCCAGCTAATTTTAATCCTGTTGTTTTAGGCGCCGTTTGTCAGTCCCCAGTCCTAATTCGGGCCCATGAGGGGTGGGTCCTACCAAGCCCCATTTTAACAGTTTTTAATAATGGGGAGTAAGCTAAATATATATCCCTCTATTCTGATAGTTCTTTAGGATTCATACCTAAAAGTCTAACTCGTCCCTATTCCTAGTCAATATTTTCCACAGTTTTTAATAATGGGGAGTAAACTAAACATATATCCCTCTCTTCTGATACTTTTTTAGGATTCATACCTAAAAGGCTAACTTGTCCCTATTCCTAATCACTAATTTCCACTATTATATATATATATCATATATATTCTTAAATTTTACCATTATATATATTATATGTATATTCTTAAATTCAACATGCAACTTTTGGACCTCACCCTCGAGGGCCCCTTCCAGGCGAAGGCCGATGGTCGACCGTCCTCAAGTAAACATGAGGGTGTCCATTCAAAGGCACCCCATTGGGGGCTATGGAGGAAAGGTGAACTCAGCCCCTTGTTATATCAGCCCAAGGGTCAAAGTTGACCCGATGGTGATCTTTGCAACATCAACCCCCTACCCCAACCCAGCTGAGGTTATACATAAGGTTATGGCAAGTGAGCCCCACACCAATAGTATTTCTTATTCAAAATTAAAAGAAATAGAGGGTTTGGGGCATAGCCCCCGTTTAAATTATAGTTTCAAATCACATGTATTACGATAAAAAAATAGTTATATCTGCGAATGCATTCTTGTACCTGTATTTATGGATCCTAACTTATCCAGACCTTACACCCTTAAACCCACGTATCTAGGCCTATAAGAAATAGTGTCTGCGTGGGATTCATATCGCCATGCATAGGTATGGTAAAAGTGTCATTTTAAAGAAAAACTACATCCCTGAATCTCCAGAGACTCCAGAGATTGATATCCAGCCCTAGTTTATGTGAATAAAGAATTGGCTTTGTCAAATTCTGGGGTTTTGGTTGATAGGCCCATAAATGTTGGTTCAATGTTTCTACAACATTAAATTTGCAAATTGAAGTGATGTTCTTAAACAGTATTACAATATTGAAACGTCTTAAACGTTGATTCAATGTTTTATCTAATTTGCAGCATACATCTTTATAATTCACATCAACATGTGTTTTTTTTAATTAATCTAGTTGTCTATGACAAATAAATATAATATCCCTTAAGTCAAAATGCATCTCAGACCAACTTCACTATCGGGCCGATTTCACCATGGGGCCGACTTCACCATGGGGTCAACTTAACCATGGGTACCTGTATGGGCTGTATGGGATCAATGGGTAACGTTTTCTCCTTTACTCTTTATTGATTGGATCAGAATTTAAAAAGTTACAGCGACTTTTGTACAAAATCTCACTTTCTCCCATAGACTCCAATGTTGAAGACACAACTTCTATACACGTACCACGATTACCTATTGTAATTTCCCCATGGCGCGAGGTCCGCACCCATCTTGCACAGCTCTATGTAACTTGCATCCCCAGTGCATGTTTAGGCCCCTGATTGTCAACGTATAAAGGCCATATTACACTATGCGTTGGGTCACGTTCCCTTTGGGTCGCATTGCACAACACGTCAGATTCGCATCACTTTACCAACATGTTTATAAAAACAATGCATGCCAACGCAACCCAAGGCAACCCAAGGTGTGGCAACACGACCCCAACGCGTGCCAACGTGACCCAACACATATCAAAATGCATAGTATAATATACCTCGTGTTGGGTCACGTTTGTACCTGACGCGACCCAACGTGTAGTGCAATATAGCCTTAATACAGGTTTAATGCTCATCAGACGTGTAAGACAACGCGACCCAATGCATCAGTGTACCCGACGTGTAGTTTAATTAGGGCTCAAGAGTGTTATATCAACAACCCACCTACAGGGAGGGGGGGGGCAGACGGACCAACAACCTAATCCCCCAAAGCCAAACATCTCCAGATTTTACTCCATCAGCACATTGACTATTGAGATGATCCCTCCTTTTCTCCCTTCCGCATCACACCCCCACCCCTTCCCTGGATCTGGCATGACCATAATTATATAGCAGAAAAAAGATTGGCTCATTGGCTAAGAACTAAAACTCTGCACATGAAACTGAAACTGAACGCTGGACGACCCCCCCATAATTTATATAACTTATTAATCAATCTAATTAACTTAATTAATTGATTAATTAACTTAAGGCATTCTTGCCTATATATTTGACAAAAACGTGATTGTGGGATGCTTACCTTCGATGGCTCTTGCTGGAGCTAACAATGGAGTTATTCCTAGCGTAGCCCTGTAGAAACTTGGTGTGGTTGACGAGTGTGGGAAGCCCTGACGTTCCCACTAGTTTGGGAGGACTTACTGTGTCTAATTGCCCAGAACGGGTTCTGAATTGTTGTGTAACTTCACACATACATTTCCTGATGTCCCATCTTGTAATTCCAATGTGTTTTAATAAGTGTCCTTCTCTTTATGTTGAGGATTGTGTCTTTGATTCACAGCTTCCAGTCCATGGATGTAGATATAGCGGACTTCAAAATCTATTGACTCAGTGTGCTATTCTATAGGTCAGAGTTAAGCGGATGTCCGTACAACTATAAACCAGGATGCTGATCTCTCATCTCTATCTAATAATACACATGTTTCTGACACTCCTGTTTGGGACTTTGTGCCCCTGTGCCTCTCTTTGCAAGCATCTCTCTAAATAATAAACCACTCCAGGGGCGGATACAGGATTTAAAAATAAGGGGGGGGGGTCTCCATATAGGGTGAGTACTAAAATTATGTGTATTCGAACGGACACACACAATGTTTTTTTCTGTTTGGGAAGTTTAAGTCCCCACCAAAAGGAGGGGGGGGAGGTGACGGACCCCCTCGATCCCCCCTGCATCCGCCACCACACTCCAGTGGTGGATCAAGGGGGTTGGGAGGGCGGGCAAAAGGGGCTATTGCCCCCTAGATCAAACAGAGATAATTCTGGTATCTTAAAATTGGAAGATCTGTGTCAATGTGGTGTTTTTTATTATTTTCATGTTTATAAGGGGGATCAGGCTTTGCCCCCCATTCCCCCTCTGAGAACTGGCTCTGGATCCACCTCTGGGTAATGGAGTGTGTGTGGGGGAGGGGGGGGGAGGGGGCTTGTGCCAGGGGGGGCGACCAAGAAAAAGATACGAAATTTCACAGAGTTGTTTTTTTCACTTTTCGTGGCCCCGATAGAAATTCCTCCCCCAGAAAAAATGTACGGAAATTTAGTGGACATTAAAATTCAGTGAAAAATCATACTAAGGTCATTTATAATATATATAATCAACTAAAATACGTTCCAATGTGTATTTGGAGTACATTGGGACGCTTTGAGATTGTATAATTTTGAAAAAAAAATGGGGGGAAAAGCCACGAAAACTTTTGGTTTCTAAAATCCCACGATAGGAAATTTAGCTATCGTTGGTATTTACACTTGCGTGGGACGCAATTTTTGCGTATCTTTTTCTTGGTTGCCCCCCCAGATGTGCGTCGTCCCCCCCCCCCCCACCCCCCGTTTTTTTGGGGGGGAGGCTGATTCTTAAATCTAAAATTCCTGGAGGGACCAGGTGAAAATTTTGCTATAGATCCTCCCCTGACTCCTCCTTTAGAATAACACTGCCTGTCCGAACCAACAAGTTGTATATTCAAGTACAGGATTCTTCTATAAACAGGGATGTAAATTCTTAGATGTTTACTGTTTCATATCATTTTATTAATTCTGAATTAAATCTGGGATCCTGAATATTCCTTTTCATTATAACAGGTACTGCCACCATGGGGGGATCCAGAGGGGGGTGAGCGAGCACGCGTCCCTCCTCTTTTTGGACAATTTTGTCTTTTTTAATGTGAAACTTGGCCAAAAAGTAATTAATAAATTTCCTATAGAACATCCTCCCCTCCCCCACCCTTTTTAAAATTTTGGGTCGGCCGGTGGTCACACACTCCTGTTGTATCTACCATACACAATGAGAGATGGTCGTAGGGTGAAGGCTACATCATAAATATATATATGAATATCTACTCCACATCCCCCTAAGACCCGACGATCCAGTCATACATCTTCAACTTGAAGATTTACGACTCAACTCAACTGTCGCGGGAAACACTGTATGTAATAACAATCGTGTTGACACTTAAAAAAAAACTATTTACAATCCTGTAAATCACCTGTAATCTTACTTTGCCCCTTTACATATCAATTTACAGAATTTAATTTCATCCAGTAGATCCAGTAGAGATATTTGGGTTATTATAATATCAATAACTATCATTGTTACAAAAATGATCTTAAAGTTATTGAAACAACAAAATGTCATTGTGCAACAGGCCATGGGGCTTTTATTCACATACCGTGCCCTGACATCAGACCGTTGGTGAGAATAACGTATAGCTCATATCCTGGGTAATACCACAAAGTAACCTACTTTTCCCGATGGACTTTAGTCTAACCACTCACCGCCCACCCACCAGCTATTTTGAGACATGCATGCATCCTGTGACAAAGTACCATGTTTTTCTAATACTAGAGAACTCGGGCTGCTGTGGAAGTTGGGCCGATGAAGTTGGGCCACTGTGGAAGTTGGGCCAGGTGAAGTCGGGCCGCTGTGGAAGTTGGGCCGATGAAGTCGGGCCGCTTTGGAAGTTGGGCCAGGTGAAGTCGGGCCGCTGTGGAAGTTGGGCCGGGTGAAGTCGGGCCGCTGTGGAAGTTGGGCCGATGAAGTCGGGCCACTGTGGAAGTTGGGCCAGGTGAAGTCGGGCCGCTGTGGAAGTTGGGCCGATGAAGTCGGGCCGCTTTGGAAGTTGGGCCAGGTGAAGTCGGGCCGCTGTGGAAGTTGGGCCGGGTGAAGTCGGGCCGCTGTGGAAGTTGGGCCGGGTGAAGTCGGGCCACTGTGGAAGTCGGGCCGATGAAGTCGGGCCGCTGTGGAAGTTGGGCCGGGTGAAGTCGGGCCGCTGTGGAAGTTGGGCCAATGAAGTCGGGCCGCTGTGGAAGTTGGGCTGGGTGAAGTCTGGCTGCTGAGGAAGTTGGGCCGGTTGAAGTCTGGCTGCTGAGGAAGTCGTGCTCTCTGAGTTTCAACAAAAACTTTGGATCTATAATGGCACCATTGCCCTTAAAATATAACGTTTTTCTGAATAATAAAATGGCATAACTATTTTTAGGTATGACAGGGCCTCCCCTGACACCCCCTGAGAGGCCCTGGTCGTGAGAGTGCAGCGTGGGGGGGCAGTGTATATTCCAAAAAGCGCTGGATATCTGGACATGTTCAACAATGTACTATCATTGGTTTTTACCATGGATCTGTCCACTCACAGATGCAAAGCAGGACACATCGTCCTCTTGAGTAATATAAGGACCCTCTTTTACAAATTTTCATCTAGAAAAAAGTACCCTTTTTCTTAGAAACGGTGTCTTTTGAAGACAGAAAAGGACCCTATTATCCACAAAACCTATGTAAAATCAGAAAAATGAACCCTTTTTAACCCGTTCACTGCTGAATATGGCATTCTACAGTGAAAAATTACAGAAATATTGGCCAAAATATAAAATTTTGTCTTAAAGGGACGTTCTCGTTGGCAAGAACTCCCCTAAGTTGGCGCCAAATTCATGACGTGACCAATAATGTCGTAAATTACGTTCCAAAAATGAGAAATCCATCACCGGCCTTCGCATCGTTAGGCTTACGTCTGTGGATGTATCTCTTTGATCTCACGGACAAGAACGTCCCTTTAAAAATGCCTAAAACTCAATGTCTTTAGATTCTTCTGGTACAATTTGTTTTTATGTAAGTTGGATAAAAACATTCCATATGTTGGCACCTTGCCAATTCTACAAACTTGTCTATGTTGGTAATATCTGCATTATGTTCCAATTGTTGGTTTCCATGGTAACCATCAGTTGCTGAAATATTGATTTTATTTGTTTCAAAAAGAACGATGATGGCTTATCATGTTAGAACAAAAAGTCAGTTTGTGATTATCATAAATGAAACCAAAGTTATGACATTTTGAAAATCATATGATTTTCCACAAATTACTAAATTTCTATCAATTTTGAAATGTTTGAAATTGCAATTCTACTATTTTCTAATGAATTGACGCTAGAAGATTCAAATGACCATATCTCTGGTTCTATTAGGAATCTTTCGAAAATTCTTTCAGTTTCTGAAAGCTTAATCCTTCCTCTTCAAATGCTTTTCCTATATAGGAATCTACTACTTTACCTGCAGTGAAAGGGTTAAAATTCACGGATCATTCATTCTGTAGAAAAAGTACCCCTTTTTCTCAAAATCACAGACATGCCAATATACAAAAATTAGACCATTTCTTTGCATTTTTAAGAACAATGATGCATACCCCAAAGCTAATAGAGTGGCTAGACTGGCGTTTGACCCTATATTGTGTCGGACATACTGTCTGACAATCTTCTAAACCTTTGCCCCTAAAAAATGTGTCATTTTGTCACTATAATTATTCTGTAACCATAATTCCTTCAAATTAAAATTTTGTACAGCCATATTCATGGGTACAATTTTGGTGAAAATTTTCATACTAATTCTCAAATAAACAATCTAATCACTCAAAACTAAATCTAAGACACATGTTCCAGACGTTATGTATGGCCTAGAAATAATGTTTTGTTTACTACATTTCAATCTGTTTTCCTTACGAATCAATTTTGAAAAAAAAATCAAATTTCTGACAAGAAAGTCCACGCACAAAAAAATCAAAGTTGAAAAATCAATACAAATGATACATAATGTGCATTTGACTGTTAGCTTTCATTTTCAGTGAAGAAAACATGAGGTCACCACATGAATTTTGCCAGAAAAATTTATTACCTACCTCCAAGTCTGGAATAAACCGATCAGGTCTATTTGTTTTAATGGTCCCTAAACCTATCAAAATGCAAAATATCCTGAAGTCCTATGTGATGAAACAATATGTCTTACCAGATTATACACTGTTACAAAATAGCGTCTATAGAAAATGCAGGTCAGACCTACAACTCAAAAGCAGGATATGAGTCAGCCTCCCATGTGGTGATTCCCCCTACCATTGATCAATGATGGGGCCCTGTATGGGGGGGGGGGGCTGTCATTGCCCTGTAGAACTTAAATAACTGGCATATTCAAAATTTTGAAGGGGAGGCATCTTGTATTGAAAAACATAGAGCTGTACATACAAATATAGCCGAATGATAATGTAGTCAACTTTAAGAAGAGTAATTTAAATGGCAAGGGTCAAGGAGTATTATTTGTGATGGCTCAGTTAAAATTATTTTATATTGTTAAATGATATAATTATGAGAATCTAATATGTAACCTAAATTGACAGGGGCAGATCCAGGCAGGGGGGGGTTAATGTAAAATTTAGTCCAAAAGTAATTAAGGAAAGGTTTTTCCAATAGTGTGCCCCGCCCCACTGCATCTGCCAGTGATTACAGATGAGGTAAATGAATGTGTGCTTTTTAAGAAAAACAATAAAAGGTGAATGGAATGAATAACGAAACTTAAACCACATTATTATTAGAAATTAACACATTTACCTAAAAAAATATAAAACAAATATTTTTCTATAAAAAATAATCATATTCCGTTTCAATAAGTTTGAAAGAGAGCTCCGTTACTGTAAGGAATTTAACAGTTGAGGGCCCCACTAAATTCCCATTGTGATGTATTCTCAGAAAGAGTGGTGTAACCCGAGGATCCAGCTTTTGAATTGTGGGGCTGCACTAATACAAAAAACAACCCTTTCACAAATATACACCAACTATCCACCCTAGAACTTTACATTAAAAATATATCAATTTGGGGGAAAAAAGGAGGCAGAGCCACCTAAATCTGCTGATATCCACAACTCCCATATTTACATTTAAGCCTTGGGATTGACTCCTATGTGATGATGTCATAGGGGGAGGTTCCTGGAATGTGGGGATATCCTTATGTCATTGGGTTAAAGTGGTGGCAGCACCGTATAGACCTATGTTCATGATTCCCGCTCTCCACTTTGGTGTCACTTTGTTTTGGTTTGGTGTGGTTGACCACATGTTATGTCACAACTTGCACAGTGTAGGCACATTTGGGGCTATAAAATCCTGTCTTTTTGGAGAATGTCATCAAAATCTGAGATCACAGTAAACGTTTTGTTTATTTGAATTACATGAATCATATGAAATGAAAGTTTTTATATTTTGCTTTCATACATCTTAACCCCATGGAACTTTGGCAACAAAGATATAAGTAACTTGTTCTTTTTGTTTACATCCTTTGAGTTAGTCTCTTTATTGAACAAGAAAATGACCAAGTCATTCATATACATTTCAATACCTGTTCAACCGAATTACAAAGGTTCCCATAAGTCTCCTCAGATAAAAGCATAAGAAGCATTCAAACATATATGTGAATTTTCCCTCCATTTCCCTCTATGCCTGGTGTGTGCTACCACTGACCATCACCCCTACCCCTTTTCCAGGCGGCCTTTTGATAAGCCATAAACCCCGGTTGGTATGTGTCAGTGGGAGTACTGTGGGAGGGAAGGGGGAGGGGGTATCTATGGCCCTGATTTGTAACGGTCCTGGTGAATTCAAAATAGGATAGGTAGTTTCATAGATACTGGGATACATTAACTTTATTCAGTATCCTGATTGGTACAGGGACTTTAGGACACATATTGGAGGCTTTCTGAGCATCTTGACATAAAAAATAACTGTTTATTCTGGACATCGTGGTGACACTCAGTAAGGCCCTTGAGATGCTCAGGCCAGAGATTTGCTGTGGAGTGAGGGCCACACGACTGGAGGCTGATAATTTATCACCAGCACGGCCGACGAGCAGTGGGTATAAGAATTTAAAATACTGTATGTACCGCTTGTCGGTGCCGAAAATGTAGTTCTAATTTATCTGTTTATGCTCCTCTACCTCAACGTTGCAGTTTGCTTGTGACATGATTGGCCTTCCCACGAGTTCTTTACACTATATATACGTATTTTCACATGCAGAGTGGTATAATATTCCTTCCATGCCTAAAGCAACACACACACACACACACACACACACACACACACACACATATATATATTGCTGTCATTCGCTGCTCAACCAACCACAACAAGGAGGATTTAGGGTCAGGTTGCAGTGCCTGTCAAATTGTATGAAACAATTATGAGCTTAAGTTTTAGACACAGATATTGATTTGATTAGAATGTTTTCTTGAGTATTTGTGATAAATATTGGTCAGGAATCCTGGGTTGCACCCCCAACCCCCATTTTCCCATTTTTTCTAATTTCTTGTAAATCACTCCTTAAACAAAGAGCAACAAAGCAACAAAGCTGGTAGACCAGCGAACTTAAAACAAACAATGTGAGATTTTCCTCCATCAAGAAATTCATGCTGCCATTTGCTGGTCAATCAAACATAACTCCCATCGGGGATCAGGGTTAGGCCTAAGGAACTGTGCTGGTTGAAGTGTCTACACAAATTACAAGCTTAAAGTCAATGGCGCCATTTTAGATACAACCTTCAGATATCTATGAAACCCTGTCAATGGAAAGATTTATGTTTGTATAGTACAGAGAACAAAAAGGGGTATCCAGGCAAACCTCTAAGCTACGGTGCTGCCACCATGTGGTGATTTTATCCAAATACTATAGAATAAACACCATGCAACTGAATTGAAAAATCTTTTATTCATCTGATAATAGCAATTTATATATACAAAAACAGCATATGCAAATCACAATTAGTATTAGTTGTTAACAAAAAACGTTGAAAAAAGTAGGTTCATGCATTGTTCTATTAAGAGCTAGACGTTTTTCTCTTGAAAACACATTAAATTATTTGTCAAAAAATCATTATTTTTTTTGTGAATAATCACTCATAGAAAAGAAATGATGTTAAGAATTTCTTGAAATGTTTATAAATTATGTAGAATACATGAATTTATCATTTGGTGAAAAAAAAACTTGGTAGGTCTCAAGGTGAACTTCAGCAGTAGGGAAACATACAATATATGGATTTTTTTTCAAAATCGGCATGTACACATCAGATCACTTAATATAGATATTTTCCAGGCCTCAAGCCTTAATATAATTTAATTCAGTTATATAGATTTCGAAAGGATATATTAAATGGGAATAATATGATTCTTTTAAGAGAATTTCAATCTTAATAAATGATGTCTCATTAACATGTTTATCATATTATTTATTAAGGTTTTACGAATTGTATGTGGTCAACCAAAGTTATAAAAGCATGATGAGATTGATTATTAATAACTTGAGATTGTTTCTACCACATGGGTAAGGATTAAAATGTTTACAAGCAAATTCCCAGTTGTCCCAGTTGTTGACCAAGGGGTTGTGTATCACTCTCCATACACAACATAGCTTGTTAAGTCCGTTAATTATATTCATTCTATATGGAGAGTTTACGGGCGTATTATAACACCATATTACTCTTCTAAGTCACATTTCTCTATCATTAGAGAGTTTTTGCAACACACACGGATCTCACTGCTCCGATCCCTATCCCGATGAGTTTGATTGGAGGGTCTTGAGCACACCAGACTTGACCTGCAGAAGTTTGCCCTTTAAACCTATTATGTGTTTGATTGTCTGTGGCACAGGCCAATGCTCATAAAAGAACCACCCTTCTGAGACTATGTTACATAATCAATTCTAAGCTATTTCTGGCAACAGAGAGGTCGATCAGTGGGGGCACTATATTCACCAGGACCAGTTCTCAGGCCTCCCCTATCACAGAAACCTATTTTCCTAATGAAACCTTTCAATTTTTCTAAATCTATCTTCTCTCTCCTTTCATGTGTGCATTACATATTCATTACATATTGATAACAGAAGAGTCTTTTTCTTAATTAGTACACAAAATAACTGTAGGAATAGATCAGGAGATCCGTATGCCTGTGTGTCCCTGATCAGTGGGCCTACAGGTGGGAGCAGCAGACCGTGACCCTGGGCCAGTGAGGTCTACACTCACAGTCCATTTGTATTTATGAAAAGAAATGCACATGCAAAGAATCAAATTGTGATATGGCTGATTTTTTTTTCAAATTTACATAATAAATTCTCTCTGTTCTTTTTTTCCTGATGAATTTGATCAAGGGAAAATTATATTTGGTATTATTTTCTCTGCAATTCTCATTACACAGGGGGACCACACATATACAACCCCTGAGATCCGTTTAGGGAACGGGGATTGAGATAGGGGTGTGTTGCAAAAACTCTCTAATAAGTTAGCAGTTTCCCTACCTTTCCCCAAACTGTATATGTGGGGAGTAGATGGTGCTGGCCTCTGGTGCCACTACTATGCACCGGGGTTTACATCACTTAGCAACCATTACCGCTTTGTTTATTGTGTTTATAGATCACTGTGGGTTGCCTACCTGGCAGGGCCTCTCCCCCTCACCTGTGTTTGTGGATTAATGATGTCTAATAAATGGCCACTTGAGGAGGTAAAAAAGAGAGAAGGGCGGACTTCAGGACGCGGCTCCAGGCTAACTGTAATTAAAAGTTAAGTTTGTTTAATTACTTAAGTTACTCAGCTATCCATCAAATGAATTATATTTATAGGCCTACATACATATTATATGTCCATAAATGTTGTCAATATTGATTTCTTCTTGCCATTGTAAGTTGTGTTTTATACTATTGTGATGGAGGCCAAACATGTGTAGGTATACCAGATCCTAAAAGCATAGACAATAGTAAATTATAGTTCATGTTGACGATTCACTTTTATGCAGGCTACATAATTATGATGCAATGCAGGGATATACCATGCTTTTGCCATTCTTGTATTGAGCATTCTATAAAGAATAAAAATTATTGTAAAAATAAGCAGGAATATCTCATAGTAATAATTATATGTACATACATGAATTAAAAGACTTTATGCAAAATTGATTTTTACTGAGGATTCTTTGTGCCTATTTTAGCATAGGCAGGTGACTATTGAAGGAATAGTATCTTAGTAAGCTCTGTGAAATGTCAAGTGAATTTATCAAAAGAATTCTGACGAACTTTTTTGCAATCAAAATGATGAATTAAGCTTAAAGTATATCTAATGGACTATACTATATACACTCGGGCAAGTCTCTCCTGCTTTCCTAACCTCATAAAAGAAGCAGAACGACTTACCTATTTATCATCTAAATAAGAATTCATAAAGAACAAAGCAAGTTCAAAGGATGGTTATAAATAGATCCATTGTACAATCGGTTGACACTTTGATGTACTGTTAGAGTGCATAGATACAAGGGGGAATAATTATCGTAATACATTCTTTTAACTTAGTTGTTTCATTTAAATACAAAGATGTTGAAGAGACTATGTGTAGCATTGCAAATATATATCCATAGAAAAGACAAGTCAAAGATGTTCGTAATTTAATCATACATATTTTATTAAATGCATAACTATAAAAAGGTAAAATATTGCGAATTATTTGGCATAGAATCATTGACTGTGACCAATTTTTCACATTTCAGGTTACACATCAACTACTCTCCACCGCCTCGTCAATCCGGGAGAGTTGACTCTGCCACAGTGGTCTGCGACCTTCACCTTCACCTGGCGATTTTCGGAAGTTTTGAAAGTTTGTTTACATTGAACGCTTGTGTGTTGTTTAGGGTTAACTATAATTATAGTGCATTGTCCGAGATAATTACTGTTATTAATATTGTATCTGATGGGTGCTAGTCGAGTGGTGAGTAAGTCCACGAGATGGGCGCTCAATCCATAACATGAACAACGCTTGGCAGTACGGTAAGTTTATTGATGGATATGGTGATGCATACAGTTGCTCGTGATGGTAATAAGTTCCAAGGTGTAACAGTTCCAGTTTAGGGTAGAGTAAGTTTCCTCCTTAGAGTCTGCCTAGTCTCACCTCCGGCCGTCGTGCGGTAGTACCCTGTAAGTCACCAGATGTCCCTGTGATTGTATTGCTACACTGCGCTCTTGCTTATAAAGCAGTCTGATATTGATTTTACCCCAGGCGTCGGTGCTTGCGGAGAGGTGTGGCCCGGTGAGCATTGTCGTCAGGTATCAGGTATATTTACACCTACCAGCGGCACCTGCCATATCTACACTAGATATTTTCATGAACTAAGTAATTTAGAGGAATTCTTATTATTTTGTATTCACCTGGTGACCTTTACACTAATTCAATAATCATGCACAAAGCAAATGTTTTAATCTCCATCTTTGTGCAACATTCAGAGTTCATACATACAGAAAAATCTGTCATCCTAACAATTTTACGAGGTGGTTGCTTGATATATGAATATGGAATGATAATAAAATCAGAATTTTATATTGTCTAGTTTTCTTGTTTGAAAGGCTAGAAGTTTACAGATTTTGAAATTCAAAGATGGCAATCAGGTTGCCAAGTGTAGTCAGGGGTCTGACTCTCAAACAATTTGAGTGTCTACTCACATGTTTTCTCAAAGTACTAGATATCTTTTAAATAATTATGATGTAGCCTTGTCTGATATTGAATCATTTCATATGAAATTTGATAGATGTTTATTTTGTTTTCACGAATTTGGAATCACATTGGCTCGCCATTGGGTTTGAGAGTCCGCCACCAAGGTCAAGGTCACAGACTTCCGTTGGAGAGCCAAAACCTTGGGTTGGCTCGGCGGCGGAGAGTACACATCAACAGGTTTGGGTTACCATAGGAAAATCACCACATCCCAATATTTCAGGACATCCTCTTTTTAAATCTTATTAATGTACATTCCATTATCATGTATAAATGTTAAGATACCATCCTTTTAGGTAAATAACAATTTGACATTTAGTTAAAATACCATGAATAAAACATGATACATATATGTGTAAATATTGATTATGTCAATATATCATATCAACTCAATGAGGAATATCAGTTCCAATGCTGCCACCTGTAGGCATATTGTTTAACAAGGGCTGTTGGTGGTTGTTGCTATTGGCAACTCCCTCCATCATGCGTTCGAACCACTAATCGGTATACTGGCCTCCCTGGCTTTCAGATATTCCTCTATAACCAATTATCATTACTTATGTACAATAAGAAAATAGATTAATACATTATATGGGTTTCAACATTTAGTCGGTTTTTCAAGCAATAACACATACCCACATCCCTTGCCAAAGTTCACCCATTGCCCAATACTGGTATATTCTTTTGACTGAGTATTTTAGCTTATAATCTCACCAATAATATCTACTGATATTAGGCAATTTTGGACAGTAAATTATTTTGTATGCGTCTGTTTTCTTGAAAATATATAATTTTTTGCATATTTCCATGCTATAGGTGCATGGTACACTATCAACTTTCTGTAAATAACATTTCTTTCAATTACCCACACCTAAACACCTATTAATAGCCTTAGAAGGATAGTGATATTGCTATTATCAAAGAAGTTGTGAAATAACCCTTGGTATCTTTATTGATGAATATTAAGATATTCTTAGAAAAACTAAACAATGAAGTTTGGCAAGTTTTCATGATGACCCATGATAATCTACAGTATGAGGTCAACTTAAGGATAGACAACACCTCTCAGGGGCCAATTCGCGGGACTCCCTTTAAATAGGTATATCTATTCTAATACTTGTTGCATAATTATGAGTTTCGTGCCATTAAATGCTCGTTTTATAACTCTATCTACTCATATATTTTATATCATAATGTGTAGATATATGCCTGTATGGGCAAACCAGAAAACAAAAAACCCATTTTTTACTTTTATTTTTTGAACATGGATATCTCATTTAATATTCCATGAAAAGGCATGAAATTTTCACCAGATATAGAAAACATCCATTAAAAGGGAAATGTGTCTTAGAATTCTTATTTAGGTCCTAGATTTTGTTTTATGAAATCAAGAAAATTATATTGAAAATATAATAAAAAGTTTCCCATTTTTTTTAATAAAATTTTTTTAATAAAACAAAAACTATTTTACTCACCAGATATAGAAAACATCCATTAAAAGGGAAATGTGTCTTAGAATTCTTATTTAGGTCCTAGATTTTGTTTTATGAAATCAAGAAAATTATATTGAAAATATAATAAAAAGTTTCCCATTTTTTTTAATAAAACAAAAACTAAGGCATAAATATAAAATCTGAAACACACTTCCCTCTATACAAACGTTATAGATATGCATTCCAAATTTTATAATGATATCTCAAGTGGTAAGCGAGATATCCATGTTCAAAAAATAAAAGTGAAAAAATCAGTTTTGTGCTTTCTTTTCTCTAATTTTAAAGTTATTACAAAATCCTTGATATGAAAACATAGAGAAAAATATGCTTCATTTTTTGATGTGCAATACATAACTATTCCCACACTAGGGAGAGCGCCCTTTGAAATGCTGTAAATGCTGCCCCGAGAGGTGTTGTCTATCCTTAAGAAGTCAGGGGTCATCAAATGCAATGGCCTCATAGATATTCTATGCTATGTGTCCTACTCATGTCTTACCTGTTACAGATAACAGTGACAGATAAAAGGACTAGTGTGAACTCAAAGATACAGTGCTGTGTTAATATTATTTTCAACACACAAGACTTTCAAATGCCTTTATACAGAAATTATGTGATTTGGATATAATCACATACCATATCATTTTCACTAGAACTTCTTGCTTATAGTTATCTAAATATGGGTAAGGATACAATTATGTTGACAAGATATGACATACATGTATACATAAAAGTACTTATGTATTGATAAATATAAATGTATACACAAATACTTATATATATATATATATATATACATGTGTGTAATATATGTAGGCAGCCATGCTTTATGGTTGGAAACAACATCAACAGTCACATGTAGCATGGCTACTTACATGTATCACATTATAACGGCTGATATATCATAGAATATTCCAGGTGATGCTGTACAGTAGCCATTGTAAGCCGTGACACAAAGTCAAACAAAAAAATGCATCCATATACATATATATGTATACATATAAGATATATGTCAATGTATATCAAAAAGTGAAATCAAATTGTTGCGCCACCTGTTGTAGTTCATAGCATATTTGAACCTGGCAAGAATAGGTACTACAACAGGTGGCGCCACCGTTTAATTTCACTTCATAGACATACATTGACGTATACATCTAAATATATGTATAAATGGATGTATGTACATATGAACCCTAGATAAAAATTATGATAAAAGAAGCTTGCACACACAGGCTGGTACATTCACATGACAAAACAGACATTATTTCCTTGTTCATTCAGGTTATTTATAAAGGATACAATTCAAACAAGTGTAAAGTCTCTCATTTCAGTCTGTGCATTGATTGTGATTCTGTTTAAGATCTAAAAGATGCAAGACCATGTGTTACTACCTTTACTAAACAAATAACCTATTTAGAGGTCTGATAATGAAACAAGATGATAGATGACAACAACAACCTCATAACAGATTTCATACTATGCTCTTTTTGAACAGTTCCAGATTGTCAATAGCTCTTACATCGTCAGCTACATCATTCAATAATTTGAGCCAAAATAAACTAGCACAGCTTGTGTACATTTTGTAAACTGGTTTCTAATAAAGGTAACTGTTGTGAATATTTTTCCAAATACATTTCTTGTGCTACCTGTCAATATAATTAACATACCATGAATACAACACTAACACAACTTAAATTACATTATTTGGCTCAATCTGTGAACCATCAATGCCCTGTATTGAACAGGAAGAGAGGAAAATATTTCCATAATCAAAAACACTAAAGCATAAGTTTTTGTAATATCTAAAGGAACTTTTATTGAAATCATGGGCTGTATTCTCTTTAATAAAGAACATTTGCCAGAAGCACTTTTATACACCTGGTTAAAACAGCTTTTAGGGGTGGCGTCAAAATTCAGGGGCTGCAACACTGAGATGCTGTGGCAGGCTGCAGCAGGTTGTCAGTTACAACCCCTATGAGTCACTGGGTTGCTGCAGCCTTCTAAAACCCCATTACAACCTCACTAATCATGCCAGAAAGGGCTTGTCGTCAATATAATGTTTAGGGAGAAAGATAACATGGAACTTCCCTTTCATGTTTGTATTCATTGCATCCCTTAACCACCTCATTAGGGCTAATTGGTTAATTAATTAATAGGTTACTGAGGTCATTTAGGGTCATTAAGACAGTGTCTGAACAACCCCATCCTATCTGGCTGCTGCCAAATTGCAGCAGGTCGCGACCTTCAGAGCCCCAGTGTGGTGGCTAGTTGCTGCTGTTTCACTGACCACTGGCTGTGGCCTGCTGTGGTGAATTTTGATGTCTCCCCTTAGGTTAACATGTTGTCAACCTCTACTTCTAGATACACATATGAGGTAAAAAAACTATTTATTTTGATTCCCTATTTTCAAACCATTAGATGTAATATTCAAATAATTTGGGACTTGTGATAACAAAAATAAATCTGAATTAGTTTTCTTAACATTAATGCTCAATTTATTCAACTGACATCACTTCAATATTCTATTTACGTCTTGTTGGAAATCAGGCATACCAAGAATTGGATTTGCATTGTATATTACTTGATATAATAAGGTGTCATCAGCATACAACAGTATGGGAACTATCTATCCAAAGAAGAGGTTCTTTTATATTGATTCTACTTAAATTTGTTTGATTAAAGTTGGTGACTTACAGTGTCAACAGTTTATTCAAGTTTATAACCCTCTCAGGCATATGAAAAGCATGCACCTTACTCCTTGTTTAGAAAAAATATACTTCTGGCAAGCTCCAATACCAATCTTCTCAAGTCAAGGCTCCTGTCGCCCCTACTGCTCTACCAGTGCCTTGACCTAATGGAGGCCAATTCTGGGGGAGATGGGGTAACCTGAGAAGGGCCTGGGGATAAGAGGGAACCCCCTGCCCCAGTTAAAGTTTGACAGAAGGGATTACCCATTAAAGGGTGCCCATTGGCTGGTTTAAAATTACCAACCATTTATATGCCATATTTGGGTGCGTGGAGAAAATGACACGCAGCCTTCTTACTGGAGGAAAGGGTCATTTGAATATTCATGGGGTCCCCCAGTTTCAAGGGCTTTGAGACCATGGCCTCTTGATCGTGGTAGCAGCTCGGGGACTGGTGTGCGAGGATGCATTTGCCAAATTCCACCCATCAAGTGAAGCGTGACGGAAAATGTTTATGTCTTATTCAAGAGATTTGTTGGTGTCATCTCAAGTCTTAGAGTAAAGCAGCTGCACTCCATATTCCAATGCCCAGCAAGTGGAACACAGGGACAATGTGTATGAGTGCGACATCACATTCATGATTATTGTCTCAGGCTCGAGAGTGAAGCAACCTCAGGTGGGTTCAATTAGACATACAGTATTCAATAAGTGCTGAACACATCAGAGCATTAAATTCCATGTAATTTTTTGCCCGGCAACAGAGTGGAGCAGCAGCAAAAGCAATTGCATCCCCTTCCTAAACAAAGAAGCTTCTGGACGCTTGCCTCATTTAGAATTTAGAGAGCATGACAACTACATGTGCATGATTTCTCTGCCTTGCATTGCAAGCATGGGGGACATTATGCATATATATGTCTTCACTACCATCTTTTTACTTAGGAACTATAGATGCTTTGTGACTAGTTTGGGTGAGTTGCCATGCTCATATTGTTAATATTTTGGCAAAATATGCCAAATATTTGTGATACAGCTGTGGTGCAATAATACCAATCCTCCACATGCCACACCAAAGGGTCCAGATACCTTGCCAAGGCTATTTGAGAGATAGTTTTCAATTTGTTGGGTTATTTAACCCTGTTCCCCAGTGAATTTAAGGTATATTGGTACCAAGATATAGTACAACACAACTTCATGATTCATTTTCAGGTTAGGCTAACATAGGGTTACAAAATTATATACAGGGTATTTGAGAATATACTTGACAGTAATGTTGAATTAAATGTGGAATTGGTCAAAGTGTGGTGTGGGTCCTCATAGTCCGTAGGCTACCGCAACAATGCATTTAATGTGGGGTTCTGTAGAGTGGGACCTTCAAACACCTTGCCCAGCAGCTGCTTGGCAGTATTTTGATACCACCATTGCTGATGCTCTCCAGTCTTCAGGCTGTAAAGTAAAATTAAGAATGTTAGATTTATATATGATCGTGTCTCTATTCCCTTAAAGGTACATGATGCTGTTCAACATGATTTAGAATGAACAATAAGATATCTTTGATATCTTTGCTATCAGGGATGTAAGTCAGGGACAGCATAATATCAGAAATAGCATTATGAAAATCTGAATGTATCTTTAAATGCTATAAAACATGTTCTAAACATAAAATTTTGGCTGCTTTTTAGAGAAAGAAAATCGGAAATCCGACAAAAATGGGAAACTTACATCCCTGTACTATGCTTACCTTTCACTTATTCATTTAGAAAAGAAAATCAATATTCATTGTTTATGATAAAAGATATTACTCTTTAAACGATTGAGCCTTAACAATTGATTATTAAAATTAGTAATTACTAAGATTTCTAAAATTCACATAGTGAAAAAAACTATTGTGTTTTTCTTGAAACATGGACAAGATTTTCTTATTCTATGAACACAAACATTAAACACTTAAATAAAAATATTTGCCATTTCTAAACAAAGTTATCATGAACAAAACTCAAAAACAGGGTGATTTTGCTTATATAAATCTTAATAACTTGAACCAAAATCACTCAAATGAAGGGAAAATATGATAAATAATGTACTTTCAATGCCCTGATACTTTCAATTATTCTTAAAACATTGTAAAAAAAAAATTTCTTTAGTTTATCAATTTTCATCCAGGTGGCACCCAAAACAGCATAGTGTACCTCAATATCTAAATAATATTTACAAGTACCTTTTGAATCAAGCTTGTAATAAATCATTAATCCTCATGAAATGTTCAAAATTTCTGAAATTTACAATGAAAAAGTTGAGACATTAAAGAAAACACTAACCAGACCAGATTTATAATATTTTTCTCTGTTTTAAGAGTGTACCTTGGGGTCTTTTGCCACGGTTGCAGTAGCAGGGGGCCGGGGGCAGGCAGGCAGCAGGAGGTGGGAAGTAGCCCATATCAATACCATGGGCTGAAATAAATCATGCAGTTTTTAAAGACAAAGTTGCAACCCAATGCAACATCTTTTTATATTGGTTAAAAGAATCTGGAATTCAAACTGAGAACACTTCAGACATTGTAGAAAAATACAACAAACAAAAGAAAATTAGAACTTTTTTGTTGAGAAAAGTAAAACTGTTGAGTACAAAACTAAGCTGCAGGTGGGGGAAGAAAGACAACATCTCAGTTAAGGTCTGCAACTTCAACTACAACGGGTGAAGAGGGGAGACCATGGTGGGGAATCATCTTCTATGAATACAATATAAATGGTTGCTGGCTGGGGGGGATCAGTCAGGGGTGGTCAAACCCATCATATTCTCAAACCATGCGAGGTGGAGGATGAAAAAGCCAAAGAGGGCTGCTTCTTACAGCAGTCCTTCGGTCTCAATGCTTTAGAACAAGCATTCATTGTTATTCCTTGTTCATGGGGGGGGGGGGGGGGGGGGTCCAGGGGTCCTGACCCTCCACTTTTTTTGTGGATCCCTAAACTACACAGGGGAAAATACCACACACATATGTGCAAATGCGGTTTCAGTACTTAGCCTTTATACTGACTGCCCCCCCCCCCACCCATTCAAAAATCCTGTATCCACCCCTGTAAGGGGTTGAACATGTATGATCTACATTAACAAACAAAAGCTCAGGCTGGATAATGCATTGAGGTAGGGGCGCTAGGTGGGGCAGGGACAGCATGAACTTGACGCCAACATAGAAAACTGTGAGTGCAGGCTGAAATAAATCATATAATGGTTATCAATGGTTCAATATTTCTGGAATTCACACTGATATGACCTGAAACATTATAGAAAATAACCAAGCTAAATTTCATGTTTTTGTGAAAAACAAACATGCTTACCTCGCGAACTTCCTTAAGCTTAAGGGAAGCGGCGGTGACCTGGCAGCAGCCAGGGGCCAGGAATTTGGCAGCAGGTTCTATGGGGAGTGCGGGCTGAAATATCTCATGCAGTTTTGAAAAAAAGACACTTAACACATTGTAGGAAATTATAAGTGAGGCAGATTATGATAGAGTTATAATGTACATTATCTTCATTTCCTTAATAACTGAATATCATTAAAAATAGTCAATATCTTAATAATACCTTTCGAATTGAGCTGAAAAAGAAAAAGTTTTAAATTTCTGGAATTTGCACTGAAAAGGCCTTAGACTGTATAGAAAACCAGATCTATAATAATTTTGAGAAGAAGTCATTTTTACCTCAGGGTCTTTTGCGTGGTTGGTGGTGGACACAGGCCAGGGGCAGGTGTAGGGCTGGAGGCAGATGGCTGTGAAATGACATAATATTTAGAACAAGGAAAAACAATAATTAATTATGGTAAACTTTGAAATGATAAAGGATAAACATACCTTCTGAGACCAAAAATGCAAAATGTATGATTATCATAATTATGAAAAGTGGTTCAACATGTCTGACTTATGTTGATAAACAAAAACAAATTTCAGACTGTATGATGCATGGATATGGAGGAAGGGCTACTGGATGGGGTAGGGACAGCCTGGACCTAGGTATCTCTAACACAATGTCAAACCCACCCCTGTCTGTCAAATAAATTGATTGTCAGCAGCCAGGGCAGTTAACCATAGGGAGCTGTTGATTGGTCTTGATGAGGCAATGGCTGAAATAAATCATATAATGGTCATCAATGGTTCAAATTTCCAGAGTGCCAACCAAAAACATCCACAATAAATCATCGCCAGAATACAATGAAATAGCCATGATTGCAAAATTTGTGACCGTGGCATTTTAGTGACTAATGTTATTTCATGGATTTTCTTTTAATCTTTTTCATTTTCTCCTAATCCCAAATTGTTCCATTATCTTTAAAGTATGTATTAAAAGTATTATATATGAAATTATCTCCATTGTGAATGATTTTAAAACGATTTATCAATGTCCAAAATGTATTGTGGATCTTTTTCTGGGCAGCAATTTTGTATCATGGTGAGCTGAGTGGTTATATTTTGATGTTAGTCTATTTATTGGGGAGTATTCCTTTTAAAGTTCGTACTTGTTCATATCCTGTACTGATACGTTTATTCATCACTCGACTGCGTGATATTACATCACTTATCGTGGATGCTTCGCTTGCTTGAAGATGTTAATAAAGGTGTTATACTAAGATAATGGGGAGTTCTCAGTGATTATTCGTTGAAGTAACTAGCTCTCTCCAGATTGATGTTATCCTGGATCATGATTCAGTTCTTAGTGGTAGAGATTCTAAGTAAAGGGGCTCAATCCTATACAAAGAACACGCACTTGGCAAGAGGTCAGTTTATTACATTCACGATGATATTCCGAAGGTACAGGTACACAATTCTCCATCCATACAGTTCTTTCCCTTTCATTTCACAATTCAAACACATCAGTAACAATCCAACCAGGTATAGCTTTCATCCAGCTTCCCCTTTCGCAAGGTATATACGCTCTTACACTGTTGAGAGAGTCACCTCTCGTCTACCGGTAACGAAGACCATTGGTAGGATCTCCGTCACTTCCAGCACGCAGTCCGTAAGGCTAAGCCTAAGCTGTCCCAATCCTTACTATCACCTGTTCTTTGTGGTTACTACCATCTTAACACTACCCGTGTGATCCGTATGTAAGACTATTGCTCCATGTGTTCTGTTCGAACTCTATCTTGGTCTGCTCGTCTATCTCAAGTCTCATACCGCTTATATAGCGACAGCCAAAAGGCTTGTCGCTATACTCATTTACACTATTACCTAACGACGTCTTACTTATCTCTCATACTGCCCACTCTTACTTACATAGACTAGTTCTATTTCTAGCTATCATATAACTTAATGTTGACGGCTAGGCCTGCTGTCCTTAATATCTTTTAGCTAGATGTTTCGATCCATAACGTACCCTTACAGGTTTCCATCGTCATTTGTCACACCTGTGTGTACCTGCAGGACGTTCCTCAGCCCGGCTGCAGTCCTTACGCCTGGGGCTTTGCCACTCTCCATATACTCTAACTATGCCACTAAACGATGTCGCCGCCTGGCGTTTAGCACACGAATCAGCGTTACAAGTTCCACTATAATATTCTTGCCAATACAAACGAGTTTACAATACTCTATTATATATTCTATTCTAGTTTTTCTTGCACTGTACCTCAGTGCAATGGACCCTAAAATTAACCCATGATAAATTTTGATGTATCATGAATGCTTTTTAATTGGCGCCCCTGGTATTCACACTGACACAACCTGAAACATTATAGAAAATAACCAAGCCCAATTTGTTATTTATTTATTTTTTGTGAAAAACAAGTATGTACTTACCTTACGACCTTGGGCCAGCTGCAGGGCAGGGCTGATGGCCTGGCAGTAGGCAGGGGAAAGGAGTGGGACAGTGGCCTATAGTGGTGCCTCAGCTGTAAAAATATGTCATGCAGTTTTGAAAAAAAGTGAGTTGTGATAGGATACCATATTTCAAACATTGGTTCAACATTTCTAGATTTCAAACATTGAAAAGTACTCTTTTAATCTTTTTTGATTTTAGTGGGATTAAATATATCCACCAGTAACACCCATAACATCCTTAGTTAGGTTTTGATGAAATATGGATGAGGTAAGTCATTAATTTTGTTTAAAGAACCCAATGGGAGTAATTGTCTCCACACAAAACTTTCTTTGGTCTCTCCAACTTTCCGATTGGACCTTTTCTGGGCAACGTCAAAAGGGTAATCTCCTGGCAGCTTTACCTGCTGTAGTCAATGATTGTCAAGTTTCATCTAACATGTGACACATTTTTATATTATTACCCAGTATGTTCTTCAGATGGAGACTTCCTTGTCCCAATGAAGATATATTCAATATTTGGTGTGAAAAACAAATTATTCACGGAAATGACTCACACAATGGGGATTTTGTGACACCAAATCACACAAATGATCTTTGAAAATATAATCAACAATTCATTGACCAAATGTTTTTACTGAAATATTTCACAGATTAGGACATATCTAGCCCGTGTTTTGCCCAGGTTTTGCTCCTGTCCCCCCTTAATTCATACTAAATTCATTTTGAATTAAGAAAACAATTTTGCCTGCCAGAATAGATCCATGATCCATTGCCAAAGCTTCAACACATCATTGCCATCCTTGCCTTCACCTGAGCGCATGGCAGGGATGAGTGGGAGCAGGCAGGGACAGGTGGGACAGGTGGAGCTACTGTACTTCCTGTCTCTCCTGTAAAGAAAAGTACTATTTGCATATTTTAGGAAAGCAGCAGAAAAGTTATGCTTTCCATTTGGAGCTTTTCACTTACATTTTGATAATGAGAGTGCAAAAAGCAGTCTTTTACCAAAGTGTAAAACAATGGGCGTAACAACTCTTTTTCCTCAGGTGTAGTGCAAGTGCAATCTGACCTACATGCCAAGTGATATCATATATACAAATTTAGAGGTTTCTCTGTTGTAAAAAGAAAGCATTTGATTGCTTTCATAAATTTTGACTACAAAATTACTGATAAAGCACTGACTTCTATTGGCCTAAATTTCTTTATAGCTAATATGTACATGTGTATAAACGAATGCATTTATGTATATAAGGGCATAAAAGTAGAAAAGTAGGGATAGGAAGGCCAGAATAAAGGGATAGGTTGGGCTCAAAGTCAGGGTAGGTTGGGCCATGAAGTAGGAAAGTAGAACCAGCAAGTAGGGACAGGTTAAGTTTAAAAGTATGGGCACATGGCACAATGAAGTAGAAAGAAGGAGGGCCAAGAAATATGGGTAATTAGGGCTAGTAAGTAGTGATAGGTAGGGCTGGGAAGAAGGAACAGACAGGTTTAGGAAGTAAAGAAAAGTAGGACATTGATTAAGGGACGGTACAGCTGGAAAATAGAGAAAGGTACCCAGCCAAGATGTGACATAATGGTCATGTTATGCAACCATGCTTTTTAGGTTTGTCTGTTACTTAATAAATGTCTGTTACATTATTTTTCTAATGAGAATCAATCCAGAACATTACTGCAATGTTATTAGAGCTTCATTTCCTTGGCTGGGTATTGCTGGGGGAAGGATGGGTTAGGATGTATATGAAGGTAGGCTTAGGAAATGGGAGAAGCTAGGGATGGAATATAGAGACAGGTTGGGCCAGAAAAGAGGGGCTTGTTTTGCCAGGAGATAGTGACAGGTAGGGGCAAAAAATGTGGGATGGTAGAGCCAGAAAGTATTTGCAGGTTACGCCTTGAAATACAGTAAGGCGGAACCTGGAACTAATTGAAGGTATAATCTGGAAATAATTTTGTTTTTATGTATTCCTTTATTTATACAGACAAAAAAAGTTTTACATAAAACTTGTCTCGCTTTTCTGTCTATGAGACTAAAATCAATCTCCATAGATACATATACTTTTCACATGTTTATGTTTATTATTATCATTTGTTTGATTAGAAGCTTAGATTGTACAAATGTTTAAATAAAACCAAACTTAAGACATCACAATGCAAACAAAATCAATATCACAATTTCTTAGAATGATATAATCTAGTAAGCACCAATGAATATCAGAAAACATAGATGGAAAGAACATCAATAATTATTATTTATGCAAACAATTACATACATTAAATGTAAATATTAATGTAAATCATTTTAGGATACAGTTATACCTTTAATAGAAATTTTTGCTTACTCTTAAATTCAGTTTTGCATCTAATTGTTCTAATATCCACAGGTTGAGAATTCCATAAAAGAGCTCCTCTATAAAAAAGTGTTTATTTTTTGTCTTCTCAAAAACAAGGTCATGCCAGGCTCAGGCCATGAAAAAGGAAGGTAGTGCCTGAAAATAGTTCCAGGAAGGCAGGACCAAGACACAGGGAAGGAAGGGTCTGAAAACAAGGGAAGGTAGGACTAAGACAATTTTGAAGTTAAGGCCAGGGAATAAGGGAAGGTAAGTCCGAAATATACTGGCAGGCAGGGCTTAAAATTATTGGAAGGTAAAACAGTGAAATAAAAGAAAGTAGGGCCAGAAAAAACAGAGAGTAGGTTCAGAAAATAGGGGAAGGTAGGGTTTTGAAGTAGGGACAGGAAGGATTGGCAAGTAGGGAAAGGTCAAGTAATACTAGATATACAAAAGTCCTTTTGGTTTCATCATTTCTATCCTCTGTGTCCAATGCGGTGTCAGTATCTGTAGCAGGGTCCACACCATGCACACACCCTTGTTCCCCCTACCTCACCGTCCAGTGTCCAGGTCAGCATCTTCCCCAGGCCAACTTCTGCATCAAGGCCCATGCTACGTGTTGGGGCTAAAACACTCCACATGCTTTTCCACACTTTTGCTTCTACCTCTTTTAATATTCATCTAAACTACAAACAGTAAAACAACTGAAATGAAATAATACGTCTGTTAGCCATTGAAGCCACATCATTTTCTCAGTAGTACTTAAACAAGAAATGCGTAGTGTCCGTGGAAAAAAAAAGATCCGAGATGGACGTCACCATGACGACGGACGTCGCCTTTTTTGTCCATAGACCAGTATGCCTTGGAACTGCTATGAAGATGAAGCTGTTGCCACAACGAGGCTGTCACTACTTTGAGACCTTAAATTAGGCTCTGTAAAAATCATAATTTAGTCTGACAATCCCTATCAAAATAATTTCGTGACCAAGATAAATGCTACAGATAAAATAAGTCAAAAATATTGTATGTTGGCATAGCACTGATGCTTTCTCTTTGCCCATTGCAATGAGCCAGCGTGATCCATACGGACAACGCTGACCAAATGGTGCAAAGTCCAGTGTTCAGTGCTGTGAGACCTCAAGATTTGCAGGGACCATGGATTTTGAACAGGGGGTAAAGTGATCACGTCGCTACGCTCCGTTGTGCCTTCGCCGTGAGACGCTTTAAAAACAAACCATTTCTTAGATTAAAGATAGGAGGTATCCTGACAGAATTTACTGTCTTAATTCTTTTCACAATGTTTATTTGCCTGTAGCTCTTTCAAAATAAAAAAAAAAACAATATTTTCTTGGTACTAATCATTATTTCCAATCATATATATCTGCCATTTGGTATTTTTTGCTTGATGAAATAATTAAGCATAATGCCTATTGGCATTTCATGCATGGCCAGTAATCAATTTTCAAGATTCAGAAAAGATGAAAATATATAGTAAATTAAACTTAGAGTGAACAAAACTATACTTTTCTTATTGATCATTCATCAATATATATTGTCTGCAGTGTCTGAAAGCCCTCACAAAAGGCTATGTCCATGAAACCATGCTTTTGTAATCTAATTATGAAAAAAGTATACAATGCCAGACATTACATTGGTTAATGTCATTTTATCATAACTTCTTCTATTTCGTTTCCAATGATTAACAATAATAATTATGAGAAACTCTGGATCAAATCCCTATTTCCAATAGAATCAATATGGTCTCTTTAAATCAAATTCCTTGTAAAACATTTTATGTCAGTTATAACTAAGAACTTTCCATTTATATGTAACATGTTCAGATTATAATTCCAGGTGCAATAAATATGAACTACCATATGGATGGTAGTTTTAGGAAACAATGCCGTTTGTAATACCTCAAGGCTCCTTCACCAACCAATCAGATCCCACGGGCCACTTCAATGCGGGCTCAGTGTTGGTATCCGTGCAGAACACAGCATCATACCAGGGGGCGCAGCGGACACTGACGTCTGTTGCAGTGTGCTTGCCCTGATACTGAGGCTGTTGTATTTGAAGAGACGCAGTGACGTCACAGCCATATATCACCATCTCACGCCATCTCTTGGAGGTCAACGAGACCAAAAGTATGTGTGCAGACGCTATGTGACACATACATTTAGTGAAGATTATGAGAATACTTTTGTTGTTCGTCTTTGCCACTTTTGCAAGAAGTAACAACTATATAATTAAAATAGGGAATATGTATGGATATATAACCTTTGCCCTCTGACCTAATAACATTCACTGGCAAGTTTACCAATAGGGGTAAGTGGAGTGCTTATAAACATTCTATATGACTGATTACCATAAACTCTATGATGGAGTGCATTGTGCAAATATTTGATATGCAATTTTTTTAATCATTATTTTGAAGCAAAATCTACTAAATTTACTAAATATTTATCTAGTAGATTAAATTAATACTTGTAGTTGTTAGGGGGTGTCATATTGAAATTTGATATAAAAATTAATGTGTAAGAATAAATCACTGACCACTTTTTGGTATCTTTACTCAGACATGGTGCATAAACATCATTTCTGGGAGATTTTACATCAGTCCAATAGGGTATAGTATCATTAGTTGCTCTCTATTAAGTATGTACGTATTAACCCTTTAGACCCTATGTCAAAGGTTGTGTTAACAAATCACTGGATTTCCTTCTTGATTTCCCTAAATTCATTGTAATTGAAGATGTTGAAAGAAAGACCAATACCAATCAAAATGAATTATAGAAAGTGATGTTTGTTGGATTGGAAATATAATCAGCATATAGATAATATACAGGCAGAATCTATACATTGAATTCTTAAAGGGAGGGGCCAGTGTGTGTAAATTAGTATACTGCCATGATCTACATCATCAGTGAAATTACTATACCAATTTAATTTTATACTTTTATCTTTGCCAGTTTTTATTTCATGTATGTTTTTCTGAATCAAACTGAATTGCTCTGTCTGCACCTTGTGCAGCCTGCACAGTGCATTTGTCTGTGTGTGACGTCACAAGCAGAACAGTTGAAAAATTATAAGACTGAAATAAATGCAATAAGAATTATGTTAAGTCTTCTTTATAAGTCAAAAAGAGAGTAAAATCACAAAATTAATTTTTTTATAATAGAAAATGTGGAACAATATATAGTTTTTATGGAATTTAGAAATTTGAAATTTGAAATTTGAATATAACTGAAATTTGAATATAACTGTCATTTTGTGTGACGTCACACATATATGTGTGTTTTCCTGATGGTCAGAGGGATATAAGGTTTCTTTTTAATGTGCATATTCTTCTACAAACCAACCACATGCTTTACTCCAAGGAAGTAGGAGGTGACAGGCCCGAAAAAATTAGGGGGGTGGCGGGGGTGGTGCGCAACCCTCCCACGGAGGAATTTTGTGAAAAATTTCCACCTTTCCTTTACAAATTCACTGTAAAACACCTAAAATGATGTTAGAAATATTGTAAATTTCCACCTGAGGAACCTCACCACCCCCTTTTAATATTTAAACTATTGAAATTATGAGCAAAAGTCCCACTTAGGGATTCTTGCCATCCCCATAGCAGACCATGGTTACAGGCCTGGGTGATCTGAAATTAATGTTATCAGCTTTTGAAAATGTACATATATGTATATAACGGAAGGCTCCCTTGCTCAAAAAAGTTTATAAGATACATACTTACTTTACCTAACACATATTTCTATGTAATCAGGAGAGTATGCCTTTCTAATGTTATTAGATTTATTACTCAAATAAAGGAAGCTTAATTCTTTATTTTGTATTATAGGCTAGGGCTATAAGGGGTGAATCTAAGGATATTTTATACATTATATGCAATGCTGACAGTGTGGACAATGACTCTGGACCTATACTAACCTCTGACAAATTAGAAAACATTGTTGTGGGAAGAAAATTAAAACATGTGACAATCCTCTTTTTTCCATGTTATTTATGTCAACTCAAAGAGAAAAAAGAAATTTGACTTAGCA
Organism: Lepidonotus clava; assembly: GCA_936440205.1. Lineage (NCBI taxonomy): Eukaryota > Metazoa > Annelida > Polychaeta > Phyllodocida > Polynoidae > Lepidonotus > Lepidonotus clava. The sequence continues at coordinate 50,299,546 of OW387140.1, read as the reverse complement.
AGAACATTTTTTATCATAAGTTCATCATTTATGAATATTCATTAAGTTCTTCCAACTGAACATACGTACAATAGAAAACATTAATGTTTACAACGGAACATAAAAGCAGTTAAAGTACTAATACACAGCAGGAGAGTTCTAAACTTTAATATATAACTGTAGGTAAATATTATATATCTCTAGATATATGTAATACAAATGTAGGCATTTATTCCCAATGGTCACATGGGTAATACAATAGCAAGACAACAAAGTACAAAAATGGAAATGCAACATGAATCATTTCTGACCTTAGCCTAGCTGCTTCATAATCATTCCAGCAGCAACAATGTTTGACACACTCCAAATTCGTAAGTGATAATGAAATACTGCTATACATATTACATCTTGTTGTTTAGATATACATAAGCAGCAATTTAATATTCAATACATAACTGTAGGTTAATGTACATAAATATAAGTATGTATAGATAAAATACATGTAGACTGTTGTTGTCAATGCTCACATGATTAATACAACATAAAACTTTCAAGACAATACACTACAATACAAATATGGAAATGCTGCATGAATCATTTCTGACCTTAGGCTAACTGCGTCAGTCACATTTCAGTGGTAACAGTGTTTTACAGGCTACAAATTTGTAAATAATAATGAAATATTGATATACATACTATATTTTGCTGCTTGAATACATAAACAAAAACAATAGGAATGCTTGAGCAAAAAATACCGTTTTCATGTAAAGATAAGGTTTTCAATCAAGCATTAGATGAATAAGGGAACAAGCATGGATCTATAAACTAATAAACAATAATACATTTTACACAAATGCCATTTCAAATTATATGTGTCATGTATATCATAACAATACTCTGTCAGCAGAAAATACAATTTGGCAAATGTGACATATTGCAATTTACATGCCAATATACTCACGAGTTAGAACACAGAGCTGATGCAGAACAACTAGTACAAATTTTCAACTTCACTAACATTATATGTATGCAATACATGAAATCATACAAAGGAACCTTGATTTTCTACACCGCTGCAAAACAATTGATGCAAGGTAGACAATATTAGACTTAGATATAGCACAAGTCATATAGGCCTATATGTCTTGTCCTACATATCTATCATACAAATTAGGCCTCAGGATACTGATATTGAAAAAAATACATGTAATTCCAATATCATAAACTCCATAAAAAATGTACATGCAAATCAATAACTGTAAAAGTAGGTTTGAAAATGGAGCATAATCCACTGAGTTCATGCATGAAATAAATGTTACTCTTAAAACATACATTGTGACCCTATATTTCATCCTTAAATTTCATCACCCATGTGTCCTCTACCTATAACATTGCTGGAGTACCTCCCAGCAACATTGTCACAACCTCAAATCACAACATTACATCATAACTTGATAGCAACATGATAATAAAACATTGCTTTCACTTTGCTGCGAAAATGTCTTTTCTAATGGTGTATGCACATTGTATGTACATTTTGTTTGCACATTATATGCATGTTGTGATTAACCAGTACACAAAAGGTGGCATATATATTTTTTGAGAGGAAATAATTACATAACACGCTGACTTAGGAGCTGCCCAGTTCAATCAGTAGGTGAGCAACTACTGCAGTTGGTCAGTATTGTACAAAGTACATGAATCCACTCCTCATAACTAACAATTTTGCGAAAATATATATTTTATGGAAATCCATCCATGTACAAAAGACATCATATGTGACCTGCTCTGCGATTTTGGGACTACTTGACATAAATAGTGAATGTAGAACAAGGCTCAGGCTTTCTAAAACTGTAAACAGCTCTTAGATATTCTGAATAGAACCTGAGCTGTGACCTTCAGAACATGACGTGGTCAGACACCTTAGATCCATTAAAATTGTGATAAGTATGGTATTGACAGAATTACCAACAGTTAAATATAGAGTAAAATAAGAACTGTATTAACTATGATGCAAATAAGATATTCTCATTTTTGTCCTAATGAAGATAGCCACAATCTATTTTTTGTATAATGTAGCTTGAAATTTCTTCAATTAGATTTACCTAATTCTAGAATAAAGATCACATGACCTGATTTCCATGGAAACCAAATGCTTAATTAAATCAGTATTTTTACTTCTATAAACATTCCGGTTACCATGGCAACAACATGTAAAATTTTAAAAAAATTTGAAGTCTCATATTAAACTACACAAAATTTTATTTTTACAATTTTACGATTTTTCTGTCTAAATATTGAACATAGACCTCTCAAAGTGTATGTTATTAGGCACTAATTCGCAGATCTGGTCACAATTATTTAGGCAAAAATAGTCATTTTCATACCCAATCATGTACTTTGTAGTTTAAAGAGTATCATGCTGTATGAATATTATCACAACCGTAGCTTGAGGTAATATTTATAAACTCCTGGAACATGGCCTCAACCATCAAACATGGGAATTTACTATTTTCTTGAAAAAACAGGCATGTCAGGACTAGATATGTCTTTTGCAGAATAATATGATTGGTTTGGTTTCACATAACATTGGATCTTTTTGTAGATTGTGAAATGGCTATAATGAAGGAACGCAATTTCCATATTCAAAAAATAACAGTTACACACCCAAAGCACATACAGTCATATTTTGGACCTTCTCAGTGGCAGAAATAGGAAAGTTCATCTACTGAAAAAGCTTTTGCAGGGCAAGTAAACTTGCCCACTTGATCAGCAAAACTATTTCCATGAATAGTATATCCAATCATTACAATTTGCAAAATTGACGAGGCCCAAGGGGTTTGTTTCTGCTCTGGTAGTGTGAGGAAAACTACCTCCTGCTACAACAGTGGTCATTTTGATCATTCAGCTTGGAGTATGGGAATAGGACAGTAAAAAGTGTACCACACCTGTGACTGAGAAAGCTATAGAGATATGATTAGCCCTATTAAGGGAGCATCACAGACAGATTATGTAATGCCCTCCCTGTTACCCGGGCTGCTCCCTCCAAGCAACCTACAGCCTTGCCAAAAAATATGCATTAGGTCTTCTTAAATTGTCATTATCACTGTTAATTAAAAAGAACCTCAATATAATATTTTTTTAATCAACCCCGCCACGCAACAGCCCATGCCCCGGAGGGGTGATTATGCCGTAGTCAATTTCTATATGTGATTACAACAGTCTGCCAGAATTTGACGAAGCAAGCTAACTGTAACTAGTGTCATTATATTAATTCTGCTAATTCTGCTCAATATGCTTAGAATTACTTAGTTTGATAAATCCAACTATCTGTTTAGGTAAACAAACAAGATGTCAACATCACCACCATCACAACAATATTAATGTAATTAATGAGTAGAGAATCTAGGTCAGGTTGTTATGCATTGCTATATGCCGCGTTGCTATTTAATATGCCCATGGAGGAGAAAATCAGAAGTGCTTTCTTTTGATAATTTAGGATATGCTGAATTCCACATGAGGGAAACCAGCATTACTTGATAATCTTCTATTTAATACTTCTGGCACGATACAAACTGCCTGCTTCGTCAGGATGCCATCTTGACGCTCCCCAGACAACAAGAAATGAACTTTGACCTCACCAGGTCAGGCTATGTTAACCGGCGCCATTCCTGCCACTGCGTTACACTTCAACAGGTGTGCCGACCCTATAATTCTACAATTCCTGTTGCAAATCAATTTTGATAAAATTGCCCGAACATGAAATTTGCAATTTGAAAACATGTCATTTGTTTTCCCCTGTCCCAAGTATCCCTGCTTTATGGTAGCAAAACCCACAATTTCCCCCTACGTTTTGCACCATTTAAAGGCCTAGGCCTATACCTGACCCCTCACCCTGTCCTATAAAATCAGGAGCTATGTTAGGCTATATCATGATAATAACAACTGACTTTCTGGGGTGATTAATTTTTTTTCCGGGGTGATAACCCCATTTCTTTTAAGACGATCTTTGATGGTTATAACTGCAGAGTTGTGAAGAACATTGTAGCAATGAACCTGGGAGTCTACATTTAAATGTGGTAATAACATAAGATTATTACCTTGTGACAACTGACCATTTACAATGTTGTATATTAGTTGTGTGAAGGTTGTATGCAACATAATTCACAATGTTTTCAAAACATACCTGGAAGTCTACATTTTTACATACAGACAAATTACTAAATTGTCACAGCCAAAATTTTATGTTGTCACAATATTGTAGCAACAAAGGACTGTCAACCCATCTTTAACATCATCAACTGCATTCAATGGTTGTGTCCCTTACGGTTATGGCACTGCCTCCTTGTCTCCTCCATTTGACAGAAAAACCTGCCTAATAGAAGACAATTGCAGGTCTGGGATAAACCAACAAACAGCCTCTCTCCCCCATGTACTGTGTACCCTAGGGCTCTGACAGCTGCCTCCTGGTCCTTTCTGCTGCTGCCCTCATTTCCCCTGATGTTACAGGTTAGGTCTGCAAACCTAACCCTGACCACACTCTGCTGGGTGTAGCGCCTGGTCCACTCACACAGATCACTGCTGTCAATGCTTCCAGTATGCACTGTGACATCTCTCCAGCCTCCTCTCTGCTCCTCCAGGAGCTGCTTCAGGTAGTGCTGAGTGTCCTCCAGGAGGAGGGCATCCAGGAAGCCTTTTACACTGACAGGGCAGGATCTATTCCACCATATCTCAAGCCATTTAGCCCTGATCCTCCACTGTCGGCTCATATCACCCAGCATCTCTGACCAGGCCTGGGGGGACAGGAGCTGCTCAGAAGGGTCACCCCAACAGTCACAGAGGTCAGAGTATGATGCAGGTCCTGCTGATGGGATGTTAATGTGTATCATATCTCTTTGTGACTGCTGGGGTTCATGTTGGTCTGCACTGTCATGTTGGGGATCCCATTTAGGTTGATGAGACAGTACATACTGCTGTATGTGTTGACATGCATCATCAGGAGACCAGGAGTGTATTGAGAGGCCACTGTCAGTATCTTCTATTGTTGACCAGGTCTCATTACTTGTCATGAACCATTCACCACTGGAACATGCAAAGAGTACACAATGTTAGTATATATGACATACATTTGACATACATTTGATTTGTTTTTTGTCATTAATGCATTTATGTAATGCATTTATTTACATCAGACACAAATGATTGACAACGCATCAATTGTTATATCTCAACAGCAAGTAACATTCAAGTGTCTGTCAGCCATACCTACCTGTTGCATAACTTTGAGATAAGACACCTAGAATTCATAAATTGATATTTTAGCTGCTCATTTCAGAGCATTATTCAATATTGCAGCATAACATTGTAATAAGAAATCATTATAGCATGGTTGGTGCAACATTTTTATTTGAATGTTGCAAAAAGGTAATTTTGCGGAATGTTGTCTGAACGTTGTGTTAGGTGGGATAGGACTAACTGAATTGTTGGGGCCAAGGTGTTTATGCGAGTGCCGATGTACAGACTTTTGGAAAGGTGTATTCACAGTCTAGTTATATCATTCACTCCTTCTATAGTGATTCATAAGTGATATATAAGCATGAAGCCCTATAACTTTTAATGTATGCATAGTTAGATAACTCTGTCTATATATCATTAACTCCAATTTTTGTCTTTTATTTGACACATATATTACCTTTGCACATGCATTGATGTATATTTTCCAATCATTTTTCAATAATAAAGGTTTTGTTATTGAAAAATGATTTGAAAATAATTCCTTTCTCATCTACATTTTAGTGCAATAACATTTTAAAAACATCAGTAGGTAGATTATCAATTTTTCTGTGACTAGAGACCTAACAACCCTTAGATGAGGTCAGTAAAAAGGTCAAGCAAATAAAATACGTGATGGGAAATGCCAATGGTACAGACAATAAATAGTAAGGAAGTAAAAATGTATACGTATCTTTTACCATTTTCAGTCAGCTTTTCAATTTCAATAATTTAAAATGTAAAAGTAATTTAGTGGTCATTGATACTTGTGTATCTTTGTGTATCAATGTTTTTTGCCTTAGTATTTCTGAACAAATTAAAGCTATAATTAGTGAACAATTAATTGCAGTTTGTTCTTTTTATCAAAGGGCGTGACAGAAAAAGATGGTTACAAAGAACAAATTTAATAAACAAATAATCTGATTACAATCAAAGCCTCTTCAAACTTTAGTCTTTGAGTCATATGTATATTTAGCCTTATCCCAATACAAAAATAAAACCATATACAGTCTACTCTTGCTTAAACAGACTCTCAGTTCAGCAGACATCGACCTTCAACAGACAAAACAGTATGTCCCCGCCAATTAAAGGAGTAATTTAATGTAAAATAACCTCAATTAAACAGACAGTTTGCGTTTGTGGTCAATGGTTGAAGTTTCATGTCCCAAAATGATAATTGTACCTTCATTTAGTGAACAAATAGCTTGGTTCATGAAACATTGTTTCTAAGATTTTGTTATTATTACTTTTAAATAGGCACTCTAGTTAGTCTTGTGTATTATGCACACACTTGTTGTTGGTTGCACCTATTTCTGGTTAGATTATGGAATGAAAAAACCCACAAATCTATGTACTCAGTGAGATTTAATCTTAAAGGAAACCTTGCACATACTTACAGAATAGTCATTTCTCAATGAAATTCACTCAGCATGTCATTCACACATTGAACTATCAATGTAAACCAAATCTAAGAAAAATGCCAAGTTTCCACACAATTATGGGACTTATGGGACTATGAAACTTGCATAAATTTATTAAATTAATTTTAGGGAAATCCTCATATTTGTGACGTCACACGGTGAGTCATTGGGGAATCCCATCTGCCAATAAAAGGAAATCCCCATCATTATAGCATGTGAAGTAAGATGTATGCACACTAACAAAAATTATTTGTATTTGGCCCCATAAAGACCATCATTATTGCAAAATATTTCAATTTATAGTCACTCATTCATCTTGCAATTCCAATTCAAATCAAGAGGGAATTCACGTAGTTATGACATCATGCAGTGAGTACTAAATAGCCCAAAAATAAGAGAATTCCAGGGTTTAATTTTCTTTCCTTAATTATTCACTTATACTAAAAAAAAATTCCATTATCTCCATTTAGAATATTTTAAGAATGCTTAACTGAAGTTCATTTAACAAAAAATAACACTTTGTAAATTTATGTGCAAGGGACCCTTTAAGACAAGTTAGCTCTGTGGCCTGGAGGCAACCACTCCAGGCAGGCGTCCTACCAATACCCCACCAATTGTGTTTCTAGAGGGAAGGGACAAAGTGCGGGTAAGGGTGTCATTTCAGTGGGTGCCAATGTTCAGCCTCGTTTACATAGCGAAATGAATGTGTTCAGATACTAGCATTTATTTGACTGGTATTCTGATCCTGGCTCACTCTGTGTTGAATGGCAGTTAGTATAAAACAGGTGCGTAGACATTGGAGGCAATGCCATTGTAATATTAAGAAGGTAACAACAAATGGACACAATAGAGAGGATGGTCAGAAAGTGTTGGAGGTGGGTGGCTGCACCTAGACCAGAGAGGTGGTTGCCAGGAGGTGTTGAGAGGACCTGGAGGTGAGTGGTCGCATCTAGAACAAAGAGGGGCGGCCAGGAGGCGTTGAGAGGATCTGGTGGTGAGTTTGCACCTTGAAGAAGGAGGGGGCAGCCAGACAGCGTTTTAAGATACCTATATTTCAGATTATATCAAGCTGAATTGATTGAATTAAACATAATAATGAACATAAACATAGAAATAAAGAAGACGAATCATGTCTTCTTCAGTTCCGCCCTGTTACTTTACAAAAATAGAGTAGATACAATTTAAAGAAGGGGGTCAAACAATACTATTCAGAAGTTGCAATAGGATTGGCAAGGCCAATTTCATGCATTAATCAGCATAGTATTGCACATATATATGAAATTAAAATAAAATGAACATGAAAGTCCCATAAAAAAAAGAGTTCTATGTAGCTTCAAGGTCTACCTTGTTATTTTCCATCCAGAGCATTTGTGCTCAGTTTGATATTAATATTGTGGGTAAATATATGCCATAAAAAGTTTTAAAATATCATGGGAATTTCACATAAATATTGATCCTGGGTTGTATCTGCAATCCTGTACATGAGAATATATATATTCCCCATTACTTAGTACTTACAGAGCCTTTAACATGATAGTATGGTTAAGTTAAAATGTGGTTCTATTTCTGTTAATGATATACCCTATCTGATGATGTGGATATCTTAAAACTCTGAGTTAAACGGACATCACCCTTCAATGGAAAAATCATCCAGTCCGGTCCATGTCCACTTAAGCAAGTAGCTTTGTGACCAAATATAACAAGGTTCAACAAACGGTAACTGGAGAACCCAGGTCACGGACAAACTCTGGTCGGGTGAAGTCGGGCTGGATACCAGCTCAGGCGGGGAGAACTTGGCCCGTTCCCAGTGACAGGCTATGTCGCGCTAGGCACCATGGGCTATCTGCGTGAATCTATAATTTGCTAGGGCAAATAGGGTCAAAGTGTGAGATTTGTATGCAAATCTTTTAAATTAGTCGTGACCTATGCCAATTGACAGGAATTCTAATAAGCTTTTGAATGACGTATAAGACATCTCTATAGGTGCAATAACCACGTAGATATGGTATTTTCATAATAAAAAATTCAATTAAAAATGTCCTTCAAAAATGTACAGCCCGACGTTCACAATTCACAGCCCTGCATGCGCCGGGAGGCCAGGCTTTGGGGAGAACCCTGTATTGACCTACAAATTGTAGTATTATGGTAAAAAATATTATTAATTGAAAAACGAGACCAAGTCCTGCAATTGTGTTGGACAATAGCTCAATAGTCAGACATAGGGTGGAAAACGTTTGACATGTCCAGCATTTTGAGGCTTTTCACAAACACTAGGGTTGAGCTGAACAATATATTTTTTTTTAATTTCAATTATATCTTAATCGGTTCCAAAGTTATTCAAGTAAACAATATTCAACTTTGAAACAGTCTGCTATTTACTGTCACAAACTATAGATGTCATCTCCACACTTCCCCCACCCTCTCCAGGCTTCATCAAATCCAGTGTCCTGGGTGTCCTGTCAAGCCCCCTAGAGGTACAGGACACCCTGACAGGACCCTCTGGCTGTCCTGTGGACACCCTAAAATTCATATCCTGATATCAAGGCTGAGCCTATCGACCCCTTAAGTTTATTAGCAGGACACTCAAGTTATAGGATGGGTGCCCTGCTCCCTCCTGCCCCCCTCCCAGCACTGATCCCGACCTTATCATCGCCATCTTCCCAAGCTGATCAGGCCCCTGACACACGTGCCCAACTTCGTCTGTGCCTGAGTTTGTCAGCAGCCCGAGTTCTCTGGTATTCCAACAAACAGTACAAACTGTTACACATATTAAGGTTGAATAATCCTCAGGTGTGAACTCATGCTTCAACCTAACATACCTAATATACCATCACTCCATGTACTAGAGGTGAATGTCCATGAACTACATTCAGCTAAGGGCTTAAATATTACACTCTCTTCTATGGCACTGAAGAGTATAGTTTATATTCCAGCGAATCTTACAAGTAGTATTATTTTTGTCATTATAATTTTCATTGTAGGTTAAGTTCCTTCATTCAACAAAACTATAAAAACATGTAATGATTGGCACATTTGTGAGGTACAATGATTTTAATATGAAATCAGGATAATAGGAGGATGTTTTCCAAAAGTAACAATAATGAAATGTGTGAAGAAACAAGTGATGACATGGAGAACTGTATAATTACCTTGCTTTATATTGAAGCAGTTCCTTGCCCGGCTCATGACTACAATCTTCTCCACCTTGATGTACAATGGATCTTTCACTTGTATGTCTAATGTTACAGGTTAGGTCTTTAAACCTGACCCTGACCACACTCTGCTGGGTGTAGCGCCTGGTCCACTCACACAGATCACTGCTGTCAATGTTTCCATACTTCACTCTGATATCTCTCCAGCCTCCTGCCTGCTCCACCAGGAGCTGCTTCAGGAAGTGCTGAGTGTCCTCCTGGAGGAGGGCATCCAGGAGGCCTTTTACACTAATAGGGCAGGATCTATCCAACTTTATCCAAAGAGCGTTAGCCCTGATCCTCCACTGTCGGCTCATCTCACCCAGCATCTCTGACCAGGCCAGGGGGGACAGGAGCTGCTCAGAAGGGTCACCCCAACAGTCACTGTGATCAGAATAAGAGGTCTCTTCTCCTGCAGATGGGATGTGGACATCTATCGTCCTTACATGTCTGATACCAGTGCTGACCCTGCTCCTGCTGTCTGCTCCTCCCTCCTGTCTGATGACCGCCTGTGTCTGCTGGGGCTCCTGTTGGTCAGTGTCATCATGATGTGTGGTCCACTTAGGATGTTGGGGCTGTCCATGTTGCTGTATGAGCTGACAGGCATCAAAGGGAGACCAGGAGTATACTGCCAGTTGATCGTTGTCCTCTATGATACTTGACAACCTCGTCTCACCTGTGACATACCAGGTTGCCCTAAAAAGAACAATTCAAATAAAATGCGATATCTCAGTATTTGTTTTGGGCCAGAACATAACAATGTGCCCTTCAGTTTGTACTTTTTCCCAAATTATCTGAATGTTTTCAATTTTTGCCCTTGATAATGTATTGATCTAGAACTATTATGTATCATCATACAACTATCATACAACAACACACAAGGCATATTCCTCAATGGTACTAGATGGTGTCTGGCTTGTGTTTTAATGGCTAACAATCTGCCTAAGATAGCTTTTGTCAGCCAAAGTTATCTTATAAACAGACCATAGAATCAAAACTTTGACTTTTCACCATATGTGAAAAACATTATTGCATAATGAAGTAAATCAATTTTCACCATTGGTTTTAATGGGAAAAATCCAACTTTTCCACATAATGAAGAACTAACAACAATATCCATATCAAAAAATGTTGGGAAAATGATATTTTTAACCTACTGAATGTAGTAATCAATGATTTTCACCCAATCATGGCATGGACGTAGATCAGATATACAGATCCTTTTAAACCATCCATCATCTTATCTGAATATTTATATGCATGTAGCATTGGCCACAGTATTTGTATCCAAAGATGCTACAATAATATTATGTGTGCATCTAGATCGGTACGTTGCTCCTCCCTTGCTCCTACCACAGCCTTAAATGCTCTGGGCTGTGTTAGGGTAAAGCCTCAAATCCAACTGATTTCAAAACGACATTGATCCGACGAAATTATTAAGCATGTTTAATATTTTTGGACCGATTGTGGACCGATTGTGAACCAATTTTGTTAATTCTAAGCGTTTTTGATGTTATCTAATTTATTTTAGGGTTCATTCGACTGTAAACTTCAAGATAACTTAGGAAATTAAATGCACATTTATTTAATACTTTATTTTGTGCTCTCTGATGGGTAATCATTATTTTACTTATTTCTGTTCGTGCACACTAACTATGTAATATTTCTAGATGCATTAATGCTATTGATAGGTTTATTGACATTTTATTTCCTTAATTTCAATTATTCTACAAAACAATTTTTTTCAGTAATAACTTCATATTTTTAGACTAAAAAAAAAGAATCAGTCCGTTTTCAAATTCACAGTGGATCATGGGTAGTGGACCAATTCTGGACCGATTTTAGGACCATTTGGTTTAATCACCAAACTGATTATGGGCCACCAAAAATCCGTTAAATCAGGCTGCTAATGCACTTTTTCGTCGGTTTGAAAATGGTCGGGGCCTTGATCACCGGCTTTAATCACATGCTCTTGATCATCGATTTGAACGCATAGTGAAAACGTTGGGCCTAGAAGCGCTGCAATTCTTGAGTTATTTGTGTGAAAACATCAGTGAGAGCTAAATCCCTTGTGAGAGCAAGATCTGATTTACGTGATTTCATGACTCAAAAGATAATTGATTTGAGGCCATATCAGAGGTCATTCAAGGAAAAGTTAGAGGCTTGACATGCTGTACTTTTTCAGATATTTTGGTGAAATCATTTGTGCCCATCTTTCCCTGGCCCACTCTCCTCAACTCTCCCCCACTCTTTCCCACTCTCCCCCACTCTCCCCCACTGCCCCCCACTGCCCCCCACTCTCCCCAACTCTCCCCCACTCTCCTCCACTCTGTCTCACTCCCCCCTCACTCTACCCCACTCTCCCCCACTCTCCCCCACTCTCCTCCACTCTCCTCCACTCTCCTCCACTCTCCCCCACTCTCCTCCACCCTCCCCCACTCTCCCCCACTCTCCCCCACTCTCCTCCACTCTCTCTCACTCCCCCCCACTCTCCCCCACTCTCTCCCACTCTCCCCCACTCTCCCCCACTCTCCCCCACTCTCCTCCACTCTCCTCCACTCTCCTCCACTCACCTCCACTCTCCTCTACTCTCCTCCACTCTCCCCCACTCTTCTCCACTCTCCTCCACTCTCCCCCATTCTCCTCCACTCTCCCCCACTCTCCCCCACTTTCCCCCACTCCTCCCACTTTCCCCCACTCCTCCCACTCTCCCCCACTCTCTCCCACTCTCCTCCACTCTCACCAACTCTCTCTTACTCTCCCCCACTGTCCCTCACCGTCCCGCACCCACTGTCCGCCACAGCCCCCCCTGTCCCGCACTGCCCCCCACTGCCCCCCACTGTGCCCACTACCCCCTACTGTCCCCCACTGCCCCCCCCCTATCCTCAACAGTTCCCCACTCTCCCCCACTGTCAACCACTATCAACCACTATCCCCCACTGTCTTCCACTGTCCCCCACTCTAGCCCACTCTCCCCCACTCTCTCCCACTATTCCCACTCTCCTCCACTCTTCCCCACTCTCCTCCACTCTCTCACTCCCCCCCCCACCCTCCTCCACTCTCCCCCACTCTCCTCCACTCTCCCACACTCTCCCACACTCTTCTCCACTCTCCTCCACTCTCCTCCACTCTCCCCCACTCTCCCCCACTCTCACCCACTCTCCCTCACTCCTCCCACTCTCCCCCACTCTCCCCCACTCTCCCCCACTCTCCCCCACTCTCCTCCTCTCTCCTCCACTCTCCCCCACTCTCCCCTACTCTCCCCCACTGTCTCTCCCCGTCCCGCACCCACTGTCCGCCACAGCCCCCCCTGTCCCCCACTGCCCCCCCACTGCCCCCGACTGTGCCCACTACCCCCTACTGTCCCCCACTGTCCCCCACTATCCTCAACAGTTCCCCACTCTCCCCCACTGTCAACCACTATCAACCACTGTCCCCCACTTTTCCCCACTATCCCCTACTCTCCCCTACTGCACCCCACTCTCCCCCACTCTCCCCCACTGCACTCCACTGTCCCCAACTACACACTAGGTGATGCAGTAATCAACTTTTATTTGGGACATCATGTTATCTTGTGTACCTGTCAATGAAGGACAATGAAAACCAGTCTGATATCTGAAAAATGATATCAACCTATAAAATATGTAAAAGTCAACACAGGTGAGCAGCCGAGCAATCAGTTGAACCAGGTGTGAACCATTTGGTCTCAAATTCTATATAGTTGTCAACAATAAAGGAGTGATTTGCAAAATGTATTAATGGACAATATATTTGATAATTACCTATCCTTTCCTAATCGTAATACTTTCTGTCCGTAATTCACATGTAGGTCCATGAACCTAATGCTGACCACACTCTGCTTCAGGTAGAGCCTGCTCCACTCTTGCAGGCTTTTCTTGTCAATGGCTGCACTCATCACTCTGATACGTCTTCTGCCTCCTTCCCGCTCCACCAGTAGCTGCCTCAGTTCATGTAGAGTACCCTCCAGCAATAGAAGTTTCAAGAATCCAATGATATTGTTGGACTTAGTATCATTCCATTTCATCACAAGTTTCTTAGTCCTGATGTGCCACTTATTGCTTACAGAATCTGGCAGCCCTGACTGGAACTGAGGGGAGAGATAATGGTCTGTAATAGGGGTACCCCAACATTTTCTATAGGTTGAATAATTTTTTGCTGTGCCTGCAAATGGGATACTAATTTGTACAGACTCTACCATCATGAAAATAGTACTTTCCCCATCCATGTCATGCGCCGATGGGACCCCTCGAGTTTGCTTGAGTTCTTGTTGCCTTTTTTGATATTGTTGTATGGTTTGCAAAGCATCTTCAAGAGTCCAGGACTGTATTGTCAGCTGATTATCATTGCCTTGTAGTGAGGACCATCTCAGCCCACGTGTGGGAAGCCATCTTTTCCCCTGACTGAAAAGAAATGAAAATCAGTCATAAACATTAATTTGATTTACTTATATGGAGCTGTATTTTTCATTCAAATGTGCATAATATTTTTTTCAATTGTGTAGAAAATGCTTGCCGACATGATGACACGCTTTGTGTCGTAACATCAATAAGCATCGATATGACGACACAAATGATGTCCTTACTTTGGGCAACTGAGGATGTAGATGATAGGTGAGAGGGATGTAAACACTGGAACATCGGCATGTTAATGTTGGAACAAGTATGGGGATCAGCCTGGCAAGCAGCCAGACGAGAACGGGAGGGACAGCACCAACAGAGGGGCCCTTGATGGACTTAAGAAATTGCAATGTTGCATGTCGCCTCTAAGATGCTGCAATGTTCCATGTCAAATTTCCAATTTCACTCATGCCACAAGGCATTATGTCATATGTTGATCCAGGGTGGAGGTTCCTTAGGGAGCCTCCTGGGAAGAATGTGTCCTCAGCAGCCCCTTGCTGTTCGTAGGAGGCGACAAATGGGGAGACCAGACTCAATAACCTAGTTAGTAGAGTGCCCGCTTTGAATCTGGGAGGTCTTGGGATTTATCCCTGGCCGAGTCACACCAAAGACTTTAACAATGGTAGTGGTCCCTGCTTGCCTGGCACTCGGTATAAAGTAAGAACCACGAAACATGACTGGTCAGCCCGGTGTCAGTATAATGTGACTGGGTGGGGTATTGTGTGGGCCTATGATTTGATATCTCAGTGTGGCAGCACTATAAAGAGGGCATTGGGTCCCACTGCTACAAATAGGCACCTCATTTCATAAATTTGGTCACCGCCCCTGTGGCATAAAAACTAGCCGAAAAGCTTTACCTTGTGCAGTCTGGTAAAAGAACCCTAAAGGGTTGGCCGGACGTTAAACTAATCCCACAAACAAACAATTAAGAAATGGTCATCTTCCTGTAACTAATTTAAGGGTCTAGGGCCCCAGCAATCACTCCCGCTGGATTGTATTTCAGCAGGTTCATATTTCAAATGAAAAGGAAGCGGTTTGGTAGGCTGAAACCAGCGAAAAAAACATGGCAGAGCATGGAGCAAATCTTGTTTCCACAGCGTTTTTAAGAAGGAGGAAATAATTCACTTGACAACACTCATCTGCAAAAATGTCGAAAAATCTGTTGTTTTTTCAAGGGGTTGAGGCAGGATTGGGGAGAACATGCATCCACCAATGTGGGTTTTAAAAGGTTAAGAGTGTTAAAGCCCTGTCAAGAGACCTGAGGGTTTGCAGGATGATGTGACACAAATGAAAAGATCCGACCATTGTAACATATTTCTGTTAGTTGTTAATTGTTTGATACATGATAATACTTACTATTCACATGGCAGGAGGCAGCCAATACTTGAACCAAATATTTCTTGCTGGTTTTCTTCAGGGACTTCTTGTAGGCAGTCATAGATGTGTGTCAGCAAAGAACCATCCTCTGTCATACATTTAAAAAGGTCATATTTGTTGGACCCTTTCTGACCAGGTTTAAAGCTGTCTGTTATGTCATCCCACAATGTGGAAACTGCTTTGTCAGCTCTGTACTCCTGTCCTTCATGCAGTAGGATTTCTATGAGCTCTTCGTCTGTCACTAACCTCTTCACCTTCTCCTTGAATTCAAAGATCCATTCTCTTCGTTTTGTTTTATTTTCACGGCCACTATTGAGTGAAACAATAAGTTTCATCATGTCTGATAAAGTTTCCAAATGATCACGATCTTCTCCTAGAACACTGAAGAGGATTCTTTGGGTGTTTCTGAATTCTGACCTGGAGCACAAGTGAAGGAGAAAATAATGCAAAGTTTCTCTGGGCAGTACTTGAATGGCACACGTTGCAAAGTATTCATGGAACATCTCATGTGTGAAATGCCATTCCATGATATTTTCCGCGATATCGATGATGTTGTTTTGTGTTTTCTGCATGAACGCAAAGTAAGGGTTTTGTGTGTGAATTCCAAACGTGTTGAGAAGAGTATCATCGAATGCCCTTATGTCTCTTAAAAGAGAGTATAAACTGATCATGTAGAACCGCCTTGTTTCAAACTCCAAATCTATGTCATCACTTTTCTGCTTTGCAAGTTGCCGTTTCTTTACGGATTTTTCCATTGAAACAAGAAGTTCTTTCAGACTCAATTTCTTTCCTTTTTGAAGTCTCAATGTTCCATCGGCAGTTACCACACTCAATATGTGGGTTCTCAAAGGGTTCAAGAGAATGTGGTCAAGTTCTACTTCACTGTCAGTTATGTGATCAACTACAGAATTATCCTGAGGTTTCTTTATTACATTGTAATACTTTTGAACATAGTCAATGCCTTGCTGCCTTGTGAAACCTTCAATTTTCATCTGTCTTTCAAACTTGGACAGCTCGATGGGGCACAGGCCAGACCTGCAAGTTGCGAACACTATGTATGGTAACTTATTTTCATGGCTTTGCTCAATCAACTTTGCAATCATCTTCAACGAGTCCTTTTTCCTGCACTCATCAAGTCCATCTAATGCTATCAAGACCTTTATTCTCCTGTTTTCAATACTTTCAATGATAGCATCAATCTCATCATCAGGTGCTTTGATGTTTTGTCTGATTGCATCAAGGACTTGATCTTTTGTAGATTTTCCTTTTGTTAACTTCAATGTTGAAACATGTATGATCACTATCAGATCCCACATTTTATGTGTCTTTCCATCGTTCGTGCTCCACATGTAAGCATAGTGTCGAATGAAGGAAGATTTCCCTGCACCAGGAGGTCCCTGTAGAATTGCAGTGTTCAGAGGTGGCTCACCTGGCTTCACTGAGAGTGATTCATCAGGTAAGATGTCCAATGGTTCACTGTAAGATAAAACAGAGATTACTTTGTTACTAACTGAACATAACCTCTATCAAATTAGGGTTTTCAAATGTATACTGTGCTAAGTAAGCAATTTCACAATATGCCAGCTATTTCTAATTATGTTTGCATGCAAACTCTCTAAGATGGCAAGAATGGAATATTGCTACCAACATTTTCAAGTAATAGAACATCATACCACCCCAAGAACATAATTATGTTACTTACAGCAATTCTTCGTCATGTGTAGCAACAATTTTGATGTATACCTTCTCCATGTTGTAAGGTCTGTTGAGTTCTTTAATGTCAAACAGATGCCCCTTCATGACATTTTTGCGATAATGTTGCCGATGATTTTGAATTCCTGTAAAGACATCCTAAATTTAAGTTTTATTCAGACAATGGCATAGGTGTGGCCTCTCCTTTAGAGTTGAGAATAATTGACAGATTTATTTTTCAAAATAGTCATGTGTTTGATATGTTCAATATGACACTCACTACCTCTTTCTCCTTTTTCTCAAAACATTTGAAAAAAATTATACTTGACACCCAAATAAATACCTCTAAGAAACTAATTGGAAACAGGTTAGGGCTATGACAGAAAACATGCTTATGAAGTTAGGACTGCTACATCAGATTCTTTGAAAAAGTGAAAAAGGCATATCAATTACATATTAATTTGAAAATAATAACTGGATCATCTAAAGCCTCTTTATATAGAATACCATTTCGATTTTCTTCATTGTGCAAGAAATAACCTTTTGTTGAAATAGTGCAAAGTGAAAATTTTGATTACCTGTTTTTGACATGCCTTTTGCTGACAAAAGATATATTGTTAGTCACTTAAAATCAGGTCAGATAACAGCTAGTACCTTTCAGTCAGTGGCATATGTTGGGGAATATAATAATGTAACATTTTATGATAAAAACCAATGACACAATGTGTCAAAGAACCCTATGTGCCAGATCAAATAGTGTGTTAAGCCTGCTGCAACAAAGGTCCTCCATCAGAAATCAAAGGGAGGGAGGGGGAGAGGTTGGGAGAAGGCTGAGGGCAAGGGATAGGACAAGGGTTAGGGCCTGAGAGAGTAATAGTTGTTGAGAAGGAGAGAAATTTAAAGTCAAATCCTACAGAGTAAGTAGATGAAGCCTGCCCTCCCTGGACTACATGAAGGGGCAGCAGCTTTATTCATGTCCTAAGATATCATGGCACTGTGATGTTTTATGCTTTCTCTCAGACTGGCATGAGTACATTTTTTTCCTTAAAATGCATGAATTTCTAAGATTTAGTAGCTAGCTAGAAAAGTGTGGAATGACAATTTTCAGGCAGTTCAGGAAATTGTAACTCTATGTTGGTAAGGTATTTCAGGAGTCCAGAAAAACTATTCTCAGTTTATAGCCTGTGCGGTCACAAGATTATCTATATTTCCGACTGAAAGCATCTTAGCAACTGAATGTTGTAGGAAGATGTTTCATAACTCCTAAGCAAGTTTGGAAAATTAGCTTTTCGGATATTATACCCAACTAAATTTTACCATCTGTGTAAGGTGTGACTTAAATTGCAAATAACCAGTCACATAATAGATCATATTGTTTCTTAACAATTGAAATTTGATACATTTCATCTGATGTATTGTAGTTGTATTGAGGCACTCTTTAAAAGTTATGTCCATACACACTTCTTTCATCATCTTCTGACAGTAACAATTTATTCTGCCATGTAAGTGTGAACCACACAAGCCAATAATTTAATAATTTGGCTGACCCTACTGCTGATTATCAATTGTCATAAGGCCTCCCCGCATATGGTGCCATTGGCTGTCAGCATTGGTGTCAAATTATCAAAAATGCTTAATATGGATTGATACAGCCATGGGCCCAGCTGTCAGCATGGCCGATAGCACGGCTGTCATGCAACTCTGACTGCACAAGGCATACCCCCACACCATCGGCATCAGTGTTGGCATTGCAGTCAATGCCAACTGCCAATGCTAATGCAGAATCATATGACAATTCAGCGAAAATTGCCTAGTAAGTATGGGGCTTTATTGTCAGCATCTATGTTAATGATGTCTGCATCAGTCCAATCAGATGAGTAATATGTGGTCCAAACACATTATGAAGTCGAATTCAATGTGCTCAGGTTAATACAGTATGGCCAACTCAGTTTACTCCATCTAAACAAAATGTATAAATATTTCAATCATAAAAATATAGCGATAGGTGAACCAGGTGGGGATGACAGTATCCATACTGGTAGTAAAGTCACTTGGTAAGATTGGACAGAATGCTAACTTTAACAGGGGGACAATTTTGGGTCAGAATTTCCTAGATAGTAGCTGTCATAACAACCGGGGGACCATCAACAATGAATGACATATTTTACTATCATAATCCCTCTCGTTTCTGACATTGTTTAAAAATGGACAGTATCTGAAGAATTTATCATTAGCTTAAGATAATGCTGAGATTGCTTGGGTATATTGACTGTATGTTGATTCTTGAATTAAAAGAGTACCTTTTTTCACGTTGATTGGCAATGGTGTCTTTTCTTCTCGTGCTGCTCCCAACTCATTTGTTTTTGCTATCCTTTGATGGGGTGTTCGTGCAGGTGTATCATCAATATCTTGATAGGTTTCAGCCTTAAGGCCAAGACATTGTATAATATGGTCCTGACCACTGTCACAAAGGGCCTTAAAAAAGCCATGAAGTTTCCACATTGGTTTCATTTGGAGTAAATCGAGGAGAGCTGCTACCTGGTCAGGCATGATTTTGTCCTTCTGAAATAATGATACAATGTCATGAGATGAAAGATACCCTTAAATTAGGGGATAATTAGGTCAATTACTTTATCACCAGCACAGTGGGTGAGTGGTGCATATAAGGGACAGTACGTATTGACTGGCTGTACATACCTCTCCTTGTCATATCTTGTATGTGTAGTTTTCTAGAGTATTTTGTATTTTGCTTGGGTGATAAAATATAGAAGACCCTTAGGAGTGATCCTTGGACCTACGGACAACCGGCTTGGCAGCATATGGCCCACGGTCTACACCCTTGGTCTGTACGCTGCCTGGCAGGTTGTCCTTTGACCCTCTGATGCCTCCGGCAGGTCTTCTTATATTAGTATCATGTTTAACCTATCATTATCCTATCATGTTTAACCTATTAATATATGTCATAATATGGCTTATTGCATTCACAATTATACCTGTATTCTCGCTTGATCTATGGCATCTACCACCTCAAGTTGACGTAGGTGATCCCACAGCTTCGACAGATCGATGTTCCTTGTCAAAATCACACGATTGTTGTTTACAATTTGGGAAAATTGTGTGTTGTCTCGAAAGAGTTCTTCACTGCTGTCTTTCATCCACAGAGGCATCCCCTTGTGTGAAGATGTGACCTCAGGATTCACATTGAAATGTAAACCTAATTGGTGAGAATAACATTTGTAAGAATAGGTAAGAATTACAATTATTTTATTATTTAGGAAAACCTTGATCAGCATACAAAGTTACCCCGTTGGCCCTGTTAAAAATACACATAGCATTCCCTGTCTATCATTAGTTTGCATCCATTTATTTTTTTATTTTTGATGGTCTCACAAAGATTGAGAATTCCATTGAAAAAGTATGGAAAATTATTGAAGGCATTGACCCCAGGTATCAGGTATCTTTTGTGATAACTTTGTATAAAGTCTAAACATACTACTATTGCTGGTGTATTGATCTGGAAGGGGCTTTCCAACATTTAATGATTGTAATCCCTGATCCTCAGTAACCTGTCTTCTCTCAGAAACTGCTGGTTGTTCTGAGTCCTTCTTTGTCTTTGCTGGAGATGTATTCATTTGTACTGCAGATTTTCTTTTGGTGTGACTAGCATGTTTACAAGTTTCATTCTCTTTGTCCACTGGGAATGATGCCCCTTGCTCATGATTGCATGACATGGTTCGTTTGATAGCTGTTTGCCCAATATCTGCACTGCCTTGGCTACAGACTGCTGAGAACAAGAATAAATATTTAACAGTTGAAATACTCACAAAAACACAGATGTAATTTCTTGATTGGTCAAACAAAAGAATAAAACTAAGAACAATTAAATCCAGAAATTTGATTTGATTTTCAAAGAACATTCACTGAAAATTGTATTGTTCTAGAAGTATTTGGATTGTAAGTTGAAATTAAACTTTTTCAAACAATGGTTATTACAAGAAAATGGAGCAATCACCCTGGGAA
The DNA here is from genome assembly GCA_936440205.1 of Lepidonotus clava. NCBI lineage: Eukaryota > Metazoa > Annelida > Polychaeta > Phyllodocida > Polynoidae > Lepidonotus > Lepidonotus clava. The sequence goes on along the minus strand of OW387140.1, from coordinate 50,278,177 downwards.
GAAGTAAATCACCCCAGATAATTGGTGCGAATTCTTTTTTAACAATTGTTGCATTACTTCTCACGGTATTATTATGTTTTACAACCCAGAACCATCCTCGCGTATCATTGGAAAATAATTTATTACACTGTCTGCACCTCCCATTATGTATTAATTCAAAAGCCACTTATCAAGATTATTTGAGAATATTGGATAAATTGTCTTGGAGCATTGTACCATCCCTCCCCCTCCCCTGCCCCAAAGAAGGAAATTTTTCCAACAGCCTTTTCTTCCAAATGTTATTGTTACAAAAAAAGTGGAAGAAAATATGGAAAATTCCACTTAATACTGCTCCCCAGTTTAAATCAATCAAATTATAAGTGGAATCTGCACTGCAGAAGCTCCACATTCACCTAAAAGAGATATCCCAAAATGCTTTGCATGAAAGGAGTTCTGGAAAACTTTTTAAAATTCAGGGAAGGGTTTCTAATGATAGGTAAAATATGACTATATAAATGATATGTCAAGAGAATGGTATCGTCCATTGGTATATCAATAATCTAATCCTAAAACTATTGGTTTTTGTATTCATAATATTTGACAGATATTATGGGTCCGGCTTCATTGGACTGTTTTCTTCTATAGTCTAAATTAAAGAATATTTCATCCTGCCCACCAGATTCCAATTTTTTGCACCAGCATTGCTGTAATAGAAAATAGCCGTGTAGAACATGGCTATATAGAAATTACTAACAACAATTAGGCAAGATCACTTTGTTCTGGCTCTTTGAAAATTACTGCAACAGTGATGCATAAATAATCCAAATTCTGGCAAACTGTCATATTAACCATGGACAGTGATTTCCCCCCCCCCTACCCTTTGTTTTGATAACAAAATATAGAACACATCTATGGATTGTCCAAAGACCATTAGCTGACCCTGGCTGGTCATCCAGCTGCCCTTATATTGTTATAATGCTCCAGCATTTTGGCAGATGGTCTTAATCAACCATAGAAAGTGATAAAGCATAATAACCCCTTTGCAATCACCCCAGGGGTGATGAAAAAAATATAGAGACCATTCCACAAACATGATAGTGTGCTCCTGAACAGTCAAAGATGTTTTTTAAAGAAAGCATTATGTGAGATATTTAGGATTTTTAGAAAACAAACATCAACACTTAATTCAATATAAACTACTGGCCTACTCAGTAAAGAAAACATATGTCTGAGACATGTGTCAGATGAATATTCTTTCAAACTAGGAAAGCTCCGGTTCTTAGAATTACAGCAGGAAATCTATAAATGTAAATACATGTGCAAAGGAAAAAAAACAGGGAAATTGATTTGAAAACAGGAGATCAAGCAATACACCTACACATTGATACGGATTGGTTAATGTCCTCAGGATGTAGTATAGAAGTTGATGAATCTTCTGGCCTATGTCCTCCACTGTCCATTGCTTTGCTGGATGCTACCTGCATCCCAAGAGCTGAAGTGTGGCCAGGAGCTTGCTCCAACCTAGGAATGGATCTTGTTGAACCCTGCCAGCAACTCAATGAGCCCTGATGAGACTGTCCTTCTTGTCCTATTGTTATACC